>JAVSCE010010189.1:0-490662 GCA_032199065.1 Smutsia gigantea | reverse complement strand
TCCAGTCCCTGAATGGGGAGCTCTTTCAGAGCTTCCTTCCTCTGTGGCTTGTCTCTTATCACACATGGACATTTGTTTTCAGTATGTGAACTAACATATTAAGAAAAAGCTCATTTCAGAAAATATTGGAAAACAAATCATGTAATAAAGCAAAAACATGAGCCATTTTGGCTAGTTTCACTTTTTTTCTAGGCATTTTAAAAACAAATTCATAATCCTATAGAATAAGAAAACCCACTGTATATGCTATTTATTTGATTAAAAAAACACATGTGCTCTTTGTAGAATATATGAAAATGTAGAGAAGCCTGAAGGGAAAAAGTCCTAGATTTTCACCTTGCATTTCAGAGTACTTCTTTGGAATCTTTTTTTTTTCCATGCATATATAAAGAGCATACTGTATGAATGAATTTTTTAGAATAGCCTGGCATAGGAATCTTCATAGGAAGAGTATATAGAGGGAGGTTTAACAACAGTAACAGTTACCTTGGGTGATTTAGTTATATTTACCAATTAAAAGAACAACAATAAAAAATCCCAAATAATTTAGATCATTCCTCTAAAGGTTCAATAAATCATTACTCAAGTTTTTGGCAATAAAAATGCTATGTTATTTTATTTACAGATGTCATGGAAGAAAAAAATGCTTTTTAAGTGTAATAGTTCTCCTAGTGTCTCAACAATATAATAAGAACTCTATCATTTATTAGACTGAGAGGCAGCATAGTTTAGTGGCTAAACACAGGCTACTCCCGGCTTTATGGTCCAGTTCTGCAATGTATTAACTGCAACTTATTAGCTGATGGTATGAAGTCTTCTTTGTCTTCTTATCTTAGAAGAAGCTGGGTGAATCAATGTTAACAACCACTTTTGGCCAAAATGCCTGATGGCATGTACCCTTTTCAGAATTCTCTCAGACTTCCCCGATCTGAACCTCACTACAGTAAAATTAATATTTTCATTTCTTGAGCTCTTACAGCTGATGTACTCAAGTCTATCTTTCAATGTGTATTCTGTTTATTTGTTTAAGTTGCTGTCATCCCTTCCTCTCCATTCCCAAAACTTACTGCCTGTGAGCTTACTAAATAATGAGGACTTTTAAGAAAAAATGTTTGTGTTATCAGAGCCTAGCCTAGACCTAGTGGGTGCTTAGTAAAAATGCCTGTCAAAGGTGTGAATCCTCTACTTCTGGAATTGATTTTCAAATTTAAATGCATAGCCTGATATTTATTCCTACTGCATTTTACCTTCAGGGCCTCAACTTCCCAGTGGTGTTTATTGTCATTTTGGTGGGAGACAGACAGAAGAAGTCTGAACAAAGTGGAAGAACCCTGCGCGTCAGTGGGATGCAGCGACATGGCTTGCCTGTCTGAATGCTCCACCTGCATTGACTCACACAAAATTTACTCCCTCCAGTGAATGAGGTACAGTGGAATGTACAAAAGTAATAATGGTCAAGCAACAATGGAATTATTACTTATTATTGTATTTTTTTCATATTTTTACAAATGAGCATATTGATGCCCAAACAGGCTTGCTGTTTAAGGACAACATAGAGACGTAATGAGAGAACTGACTACAACATGGTAGAAAGGAATGAAGTTCTGGAAATAACATGGTAAGTAGATGTTATATGAAGAAACCTTAATAGAAGAGGCATTACAAGTTGATTCTTGCAGTGAACAGACCAGAGAATAGAGAGAATTCCAGGGTGCAAAACCACAGTGGCTGAGAATGGCATGAAGTAGAGTAAGCACAGAAGAGGAGGAAGGCACTTGAGGGTGACCAGATGTCCCATCAGGGAAGGCACAGAGTCACTATTCTTATGTAGCTGGTTATTCTTTCTTCTCTAGAAGTCAGCAATGTGCTCAAGCATTTAAGCAGCCTACAATTTTATCCATGTCCCTGAAATAGTACCTACTGCCTTCCTTATTACCTCTGAATTCAGAGGGACCAAATTCAGAGTCAAATGAATGATACAGGGGGTGAAGGCCCGTCAGCAGAGATATCAAGCTGTCTGTGGGTACTACAGTCTGAATTTTAGCAATTCATAATTAGGTTAATATACTTTGGTGCAGAAACACAAAATGTTAGTTGAACTATTTTTAAAAGATCTGAGAACTATTTTATAAATGCAACCATTTCAGGTTATCTACTTTGAAAGTAGTTTGTATCCTAGACATGATAGAAACTTTTGACTTGTCAATGACAGGGAATATGGAAAAATAAAGGTTTTATTAAGAATGTAATACACATTATGAGAAAAATTTCAAAGTTAATATAATAAAAAGAATTTAGAGAAACAACATGGTTGTAGATTAAAAAAAAACCCTTTAGGGTTTGTGTCTGAGAACTGTGCGTGGCTGTGGGTTTTGGCAGGCACACATGAACCACAGTATGCTATAAAAATTCTGCATAAGGCTTTTGCATCCCTAATGCAGTTTTCTGAGTGTTATCAATTAATAAAATGGATGCCATAGCAAACATTTGGTAAATATTTACTGTAATTACTGAATTGTACCTTACAGTTTTTTTTCTTTCCACTTCTGAAAAAGCCTGGTACAGACTGCAGTGGAGGTAGGAGAGCATACAGATATGATGCTTGCAGGCTGTAAATACATGGAATTTTGATCTTGAATGGGAGTTTAACATTACAACCTTACATGGTTGGAAAAATTCTCTAAGAGCAACAATGTCCATTTATATAAACAGTTTTATTATAGTTGGGGTAATATGCAGAAAAACACAAATTACTCTGACCAGAGTTAAACTTACAAAGCAATCACATTTGAATGAAGATTTTACTTAAACTCACAGACTCCTCAACTTTAAAGTGTTTTTGTCTTTCACTAGAGACAAATTTAGCCTGTTATGAATAAAATCCCTTAATATTTGCCTTTTTTTGGCTGGCATATGTACATTGCCTCCATGGAACTTTAAAATAAGACCACACATACGAAGAAATTTAGAAAGAGGCAGAGAACCAAAACACTTGACCAGAAAATTCTATTTTTGACTCCAAATAGTAAAATAATTGAGTCTACAGTGTTTATTTTAATTGAATTGTAAGCATATAATCCCTTTCAAAGTTTGACTTCATTTTCAGAGTGCAGAGGGTATAGAAACAGCTAGAAGCTTTTGAGATTTATCCTTCTCTTACCTTCTGTTGGTGTTGGCACCATTTCTCTCTCTTCACTTGGTGGAAGTATAATTCTGGTGGTGAAATTTTACAAATATTTTGTTAAAATAGTCAGTGACTTAAACAGCTACATTCTAAGTGCAACAGATTACAAGGTGCTCTTTTTGATTAAGGTGAACACTTTCTCATACCTTTGTAAGCCTAAGGTTGAAAACAATTTGTGTATCACCATCAAAGGGGTGATTTCACTTGAAAAATTATGAAAGTTCAGCATCTTAGCTAAATGTTGGGCTAATTACTTGGCTCCTAGGAAATTTCACTGGGCATGTCTTAGTTGCTTCCAGTTTGAAAATAAAAAGCAATTGAACTTAGAAAGACAAATATAGTATTGTGTGATATTGCTATTTTTGTTGTAACCGTAAGTCAGTTTTATATAGCAAAACTCTGAACTTCAATTGAGGAAACCTTTATAGTTTTTAATATGTTTTAGCTCAACTGGTTATTAACTCCATCTCTTAAAAATATTAATTTGTAAATTTGAAGGGAATGTAACAAAATTGTCTAATCATTTGAAAACTGGTAAAACCATTTAAATGAAAGCACTCCTCTACATCACTTCATTTTTCTAGTCTCATTCAGATTGATGTTAACTTGTCAAAGCCATTCTCATTTTTATATATTTTCCCCATTCTTAAAACACTGAATGGTATTTTTCTTCTTTCAATTCAGAAGTGGAGTGTTAATTCAGGAGACAGAGCTGCAAAAGTGTGAATGTCTTTGTATTCGTTTTTCTGACAAATCAATGGTTTGTGCAGATATGAGGAGAAAAAATTGCATTTCCAAGTTGGGAGTTCTTGTTCTTTGAATACTACTAATGCTTCGGCAAGTATCAGCTAGAGATTGGAGTACAGCCTGGCTGATTTTTGTCTTTACTTTAAATTTGAAAACTGAAATTTAGTGATAAATCCTTCACTTCTTTACACAACTAGAATTTTATACACAGTGCTATGAAGCAGATACAGATATTATACCCATTGTACAGATGTATTAATGGAGGAAGACAGAAGTTACACAACCTGGCCATACTGCTAGCAATTTGAACCCATGGGGTCTGCTTCTAGAGTACACAGTATGTCATCTTGCCTTCCTGCAGTTGAAATTAGTATAACTGCATTTTGTTTTGAACCCTGAGCAAAGGGTATGACAAGTAATTCTGAACATCATTGGCTTCTTGAAGATGATTTGAAAATGAAACAAAGCAAAGAGAATGAATTTAAAATCACATGAGATTCCATTACCAAGAGATGCAGATGATAAATATTGGGCCGTGTAATTCCAGGTTTTTCAATATGTATGGACACATCCACACATAACATACATTTGCTGACCCCTCAGCTCTGCTTAGGAGAATAGTGTCCAGGAACCCACCATCCCTGTCACCTCTCATCTTGGGGTATAACTACATGGAGTTGCTTAGTTAGGAAGCAGCTCAGTAGAAAATCAACATGCACTTTGCCAATGTATGCCCTGTGTGTGTGTGTGTGTGTGTGTGCATGCACGTTTTGGCTGTTTTCCTCCAAAATTGTTGTGATCCTTTTAATTCTTGCCTACAATATCTTAATATACATTGCATTTCTCTGTCTATCACCTGCTGGTTGCAGTTATCTTGTAACTCCTTCTTAGTTGCCCTTGAGGTTGACTGCTTAGATCTTGGAAGTACTAAATTTTCTGATAGCAAGTAGCCTGTTTTTGACTCTGATGATCTCAAGTGTACTCTTCAAAATTTGTGTATGCTCTCTCTTTTTCTGTAGCATTTGTTAGGACTATTCACCAAGTATTTCCCATTCATTGGATGGCATTTTCTGTCCGCCTTGTGATTGTGTGGGGGTCATGTGACTGACTCTAGCCCATGAGGTGCAGCATTTAATTGCTTGTGCAGGACACTCTAGATCACTGTGGTTCACACAAATGTAAGTCACATGCTGTTTAAATTTTTATTAGGCATATTAATACAGTAAAAGAAACTGGTAAAATTCATTTTAATAATCTATTTTCTTTAACCTAAGATATTCAGAATATATTCATTCTAAGATGTAACTAACATAAACTATTGAGCTATTTTACATTGTTTTCTTCTTATTGTTTCTACAAATTCTTTGAAATCAGGTGCATGTGTTACACTTACAGAAATTGCAGTTCACACAGGCTGGATGCCATTCAAGTACTCAATAGCTGCATGTGGCTACTGGCTGCTGTACTGGGCAGGAAGGCTCCCTTTCCCTCTGCCATGCTGACCAGCAATCTTTGAGACGGTGGCTGCTTCATTCTGGGTCCTGAGTGAGAAGACGTGGAGCAGAGCTTGCAGTTGCCCACGAGCAAACTGAAATATAAGGTGATTAAACATTTGTTTTATAAGAGATTACAATTCTGAAGTATCTGTTACATGTATGCTTAAACTGGCCTGTCCTGCCTGAGACTCCTTTCTTCTCACCTCAAAATGGGGTCATGCCTTTTTTTAAATTTTCTTATCTACTTCTGCATCTAACACATTTTAAGTATCCTCTGTTTGATATGCATTCTTCTACACCACAGCACCTTTCCTATTAGCTATATAATAATGCATTTTATGCACACACCACAGTTTATTGAAACCAGTTGCCCCACTGTTGCACGTTTAGAGTTGTTTGCAATTATACTATACAATAAAAATCATCCTTATACTTAAATTGTGCAAACAAAGGCAATTTTTTTTAACACAAACTCCCAGAAGTGAAGTATCTGGGATACAGGGCACAACACTTTTTATAGTGTTTAATAATTAGCTCTGGTTATTTACTCAGAAAATATTAGTGTATTCTCCACCCCAAAGCACGGCATAAGGTACTCTTTTTTAAAAATTTCTTATGAGGTTAAATGCTTCACATCTGAGTTGGGCAATTGCATTTTGCTAATTGTTTGTCCATGTCAATTATTCCTTTTTCCTACTTAGTTGTTTATTTTTCTTTATTGACTTCTAATAATTCTGTGTGCATGTTAACACCTTTTGCTATCACAAAATTTTACATGCTCATTTGGCATTTTAAAAATTTTGAGATTTTACAAAAACAGAAACATATAACTTTGTGTTTTTAAATCTAACTTGTCTTTAAATCTGATTATTTTGGTTCTTCAAAAGTAAAGTCAAGTAAAACATTACAGAACATTCAGTTAATCATTACACATTCTCCTATCCTGTTTAAAAAGCCACCTTTACAACCCTCCGTATTCAGAGACGAAGACATGTATTATAAGTACTAAACCCACTCCAAGTTATGTATAAATAAATTACCAAAGTTGCATATCTATCTTTCACATATAAAAATGTATAACATTTATCCAATATTTCTACAATTTTAGACTAACTATACTAAGAATATCTTGTTTTTTTACACCAAAATTACTTTTGACAATAACTTAAGTGAAAAATTTAAAATTTGAAAGTAAAATTTGAAATTTAAATTTCCAAACATGGTCCTTAATTCTTAAAAGATAAAAAGGGTATGATCCTATTTTGAGGAAAGAAGGAAGGAGTCTCAGGGAGGATGGGCCAGTTTAATGCTGCAAAATAACAGATACTGAAGAATTTTAGTCACTTATAAAACTAAGGTTTAATCCTCACTTATACGTAAATCTCCTTTCCCACTTCGCCATTTCGGTAGCGACTCATCATGAATTCTTTCTAAAGGATTCTCTTGGTTCTAATTTGCTTGGTGGTCCCTAAGTCCTCTTATCATTCCATGCTTTCAATATCTGCCTGTTGTTTCTGGAAAAGTGTATTGTGAACTACAAGCTTATGCTCTTTCTTAGCACTTGTATGTCATTCTTAACACACACAAGATGATTTGCATTCATTTGTAATCATTGTTCTTTGAAAAATACTGTTAAGAGGGTTATTATAATAACTGCCATCTTGCCCTTAGGGAAACTGAGACCCAGAAAGGTTAAGTGACTTACCCAAAGGCATACAGTGAACTGATGGCAGAGTCAGGTCTGCAGATGAGAATCCTTAGAGGTTGTCGATTGTTCTGCACACTCAGCAATGGGGCCTCTCGGCTGTGTTTTCTTTCTTCTACGTGTTGTGTTTTATTTTTCCTCCACTACGTGAACAATTCTTTAGGAATATGTGACATGCTTCTAACACAAGGTTGGAATAATAATATCTCTTATTCTATTTTGTCTTTCTTTTTAAAATCGTATTACTCCAACAACTTGGAAGGAGGTGGGAAATGGAGAAATCATTCAAGCTTTTTACAGAGAACAACTGAATGGAATCACTGAAGAATCAGAAGTGCATCTAGTCTTTTCCCTTAGGGGATGGGAAATGCACTCAAGTGAAAGAGTGACCATGCACTTTCCCAGACTCAGATATGTTTAAGAAATAGGAGGTGAAGAAGAGATATTAATAGTACCACAAATAAGTGCTGTGATTTCAAAAGTCTTTTTAATTTGTTTAGTAACTAAACAATGTACAGTGGAAAGTCTGTAGGGATAGTAATTTCTTATCCTTTATTTTGCACTCTTAACTTTTTTTTTTGTTACCACTCTAGGCAATAAATAACAGTTGTTCATGGAAAAGGATTTTTCGGCTTCAAGCCTCAGAGAACAGAACCCTTTGCAACGTTCTCCAAAAATGCAGACTAATATTGTTTTCAGCATACGATTTGGGGAATAGTTAGGGAATTCTGCATTTGTGTATATTTCTGAAAGTCAGTTTCGTATTCATAAAGAACAAGCTATAACTTAGAAACTGCTATCTCACACTGCCCCCATACTCTCAGTTTTGTTTTAAAGAAAATGTGTGTTTGTCCTATTTGGAATCCTGCTTCTGGATAGATTTCCCACAGTTTGAAAGGTATGCATTGGCTTTTCTTTCTATATAAATTATAAGAAAATGTGATTTTAATAGGGATCTTTGGAAAGCACCTAAAGTATGTGAACAAAATGGTCGTTCAGCTTAATTTAGGGCTCTAATTTACAATATATACCTTGTTTTTGGCCTCCAAATGGTTTTTCAAAAGCCCTCTGCCCCAAGAAGTTATCAATTATCCCCTGCCCCCAGGAAGCAAGCCATATATTGGAGGTAATCAGATTAGGAGGAAACTCAATTCAACTTACCTTAGAAATAAGTTTTCTTTTACAAACTTTCAGGAATAACTCTTAAATACACATTTATCTAATTCTGTGGTTCTGTAGGAAGAGTATTAGGTCACATTGCTTCCTGGAGAGGAATGCATACCAACATTTTTTTTCTCCTTATTCCAAAGTGCTCCTCCTGCTCTAGGAAAAATTGGGGATAAGAAGGAAAACTCACCCTCTTTTAGCAGCTTTAGGCTTTAGGTTTCAGAGAATCAGAATATAGGACAATCAATCAATCAAACAAAAAGTCCTTTAGTTGTTCCCTCAGTTCCATGGTTCATGTCTTTAATATAAAAGCATAACCCCCTTGTCTTTTGTTATCACCCCACCTCCTCTCTGCCTTTGTACCCACCGTCCCATTTGGGGGGGCACACCCCTTCCTACTCCACAAAGGAGAGAGGATGAGAGATGCTTTTACCAGGGGGTTTCCTCTGCCTGGATACTGGGGTGCCCAGGACCAGCATGGAGCTCATAGCACCCTGGTCACTGTGTGTTTCTGGCCACTGAGGCCAGGACCTGGGGCTGCTGGCAGGGGAGGGGTTGGCCAGGTTATCTTCCTCACCCTGCCCTGGGCCAGTGAAAAAACATAGGTCCTGTCCCAAGGGACACTAGGAGGGCAATCTTTGCAAACTCATTTTTTTAGCAGCATAGCATGAGCCTTGCACAGATCCTTGTGTGATGTGAATTAGAACCTTTCAGGAGTCTAGAACACCCAGAGCTGGGAACACGGAATGCTCAGTGCTGGGCTGAGCTCCTTCCAGCTTGGAATGGCCAGAGCCACCATTGCCTGCTGGGTGCTCAGCTGACCTTTGTCCTCTTACGGGTCATATTCTCATCTCCAATAGAATTAAGAAAAAGAGGGAAACTTCTCCAATTCCAGTGCATGCAAACACAATTTCAGAGGTAAACAGTTACTACGTCTAGTAATCAACATTTTGGGCTCATTTAACTGATATCCCTGACTTTGGGGAGGTCATGATTGGTGGGGCATTTTGGTGGGCCCTAAGCCTACGACAGACTGAAACTCCTGAATCATCCTATTAAAACCAGATATCTGGCCACATTTATTGATGTTATTTTGGCAACCATTTTTGAAAGTACATTTTTTCAAGTTAAAGGCTTACTTAAATCCTTCTCATATAAGCTTCCTTCTCCTTCCCCATGAGGTCTTCTTTCTCCGATCTGGTCCCTGGAGAGATAAAAAGCCATATTGACGCTAAATAAGAACCAGAAAGAACAGCCTTATGTCATTTATTTCTCTGGGATTGAGCAAAAAGTTATTTTTTCCTTAGAAAACTCTTTTGGTTTAAAATAAAAACACTTCAAAAGGTACTTTGCATTATGTGTATATTTGTGTGGGAAAAAAAAAAGAAAATCCACATCTAGTGATTTTCTCATTTTGCCCCTGTCTTGACAAGCTCTGTACTAAATAACTTTCAAAAAAGAAAAAAGAAAAACAGGAAGGGCAGAAAAGGGAAGAAAACCCGTGTGTGAGCAGCAGAAATCTCTCCTTCAATCTGGCCATTCCTTTCTCGGGGGTGGGTCCCCCCCGGTGGCCCCCCCACCCACACCCCGCCGGGCTTTCAGACCAGGCTGCCGGCGACCCTCGCTTAAGGGGACCCTTGGCCGCCCCGACGCAATTCCCACCCGTTCATTCCGCTCGGCCTGGAAGCGCGGCTTCAGCCTCCCCCGGAATTCACCCGGGCACCCTGCTATGGTCCCCCTCGTCTGAGCTCTGCTACTCTGCTCTCAGTCCACCCAGGTGATCTGGAAGGCACGCCCCGCTCGCGCCGGGCTCCCGCTTCGCCCTCCGGCGCTCTGGGCGGCGGGCTTCCCCGCAGGGGCCGCCGAGCGCTCGGCTCCGCAGGCCAAACTACGGCGCCGGCAGGGCGTGGGCGCTGCGCCCCCGTGCGGGGCTCCGGGCCTTACCCTACCCGCCGGAGCCCGATTGTACCCCATCGGGGCGGCCGGGGGGGCGCAGAGGCTGGCCTCCCTTTCCCACCGTCCGACAGCCTGTGCCGCGGACGAGTGAGGGGCGCAGCGAGGGGAAATGGGGAGGAGGCGCCTGCGAGTGGAGCTCGGCACCCCGCATTCCCACGCGAGGAGGCGGCCGCCGCGCTCAGCCCCACGCCACAGCCCTAGAGCCGCTGGAGCTGTTTTTGCCAGGGCTTTGGCGGGGTCGGAGCCCATAGGAGAGCCGCTGGGGGAGCGCGAGAATATGCCTTACCAAAGGACTAAATCGGGAGTTACCAAGCACCTAGAGGCCGCCAGGAACCCGAGCACAGTGGGTCTTTGTGCAGGGGGCCGGGATCGCCCAGCTGCGAACAGCAGGCTGCACCCTGCGCTGCCCCGGCGGGGACTGTGGCCGCCGGCAGGAAGCAGACGCTGGGCTGAGCTGCGAGCCCGGCGCAGGGGCACGAACACTCGCCACGCTGCGCCAAGCCAGGCTCGCTTGAGCCCTGCCTCTGGGGCCAGCTGCTTTTCTCTTTGGTAATGTTTGTCCGGAATGTGTGTGTCGCTGCTCTTCTTCCTCAGTGAACGAGTCCCCCAGAGAAGTTGGGGAGCCTAGTCTCCAGACTTTCACACTCTCACTTTTCCTCCTGGCCAGCAAAGTGAGGAAACGAGCCCAAACCTCCCTCTTTCTCCCCCGCCCACCTCTCTGGCCTGCTCCATTGAAAGGGCCTTCTCTAAAACAGCAAATAAAGATCACAGCCTCAGACAAACCCGGCAAAGGCTCAAGGGGAAGGGACAAAAAGGCCTATCTCTGTCCTCCCCTCTTAGATGTACACAAAAGGCTGCGCTCAGATTCTTAGGTCTGTGAAATGCCATTTGAGTTGAAACACAATACCCGCCTCACAGGGAAGTGAATTCAGGCAGCGATGACTTAGGGCAACTCTCTTTATTTTATAAACATCATTAACTCATCTTATGAGACGATGCAAAAACATGGAGCATTTTTCTTTCATACTTTTCAGAAAAGTGGATTCTGGGCTACCTCAGGAAGCAATCACATTTATTAGCAGGTGATTCAAAGTTGTGCACCCCCAAAGGAAAACTGGTTGCAAGAAGTTGGAGGAAGAATACGCCGCCGTGTTTTCACTTCAAAACTCTTCTCAACACAATGTTTTCAAATTGCAAATATGTTTATTCCTTTCTTAGAATGTAAAAGTAGAATTGAAAAGAAAATTTATATTCCAAGACGCTATTTGTATGAAATACATAGTCAAAGATATCAATTGTCTATATTTCAACTACATTTAAAAATTCCAAGTACTCTAGAATTTTAAATTATTTTTAAAGCAGAACTAAAGATATTTTCATGATTGCAAAATTGTGCGCATTAAACTTCTTCAGAAAGAAGTCTTATCTCTGAAGTGCACCTTGTTCTATGATTTTGTCTCAGCTACCAAAGTTTTCTTGACAAAATAGAAAGTTTTCCAGGTTCTTGTTTTTTAGTATTATCACAATATTAATTATAAGGTGTCATCTTAAGGCAATTTGTGCAGTTTATCAAATCCGCTGCAAAGATTAATTTGGTTGTGGCATTTTTTTTAAAGCAGATGGCTTTCTGTTCACTGTTAAGTTTACACAAATGTGTAAAGCTTTTCTTTAACAAAAATAGTGGTCTTAATTTGAGGCAAATTGTGTGTATTCTTGAAGTTTGTGATGGCTGGTGTTTGGTGGTGGTGGGGGTTTTCTTTTGAATTTTTGGTTTTCTCTAAGTTTGTTAAATTTCACAATTTTTGTAGTTCTGGGCTAGTAAATCTACACTTGATCTGGGCCCAAACATATTTTGATTGTAAATAAAAAGTCTTCTTTTACGAGGATGTTCACTTCACAGCTTGAGCTGTGTAATTTTTATACAGGTCTCAGCAATCAATAAAAAAGCCACAGGAGGAATGATTTATCTTGTTGGTTACAGAGACTGTCACCGAGAGAAATTGTAAAAGATCAATTTACACAACCTGGTGTGTGAATGTTATTGATATAACACGGTTGATCAGTTTCTGGTTGTCTGTGCACTGGCGCGGCAGAGAGAGCATCACCTGCAATGGGCCCCCCCTTGCCAAGGTCTTAATAGACTCCAAGCTCCATAAAATGGACACAGAGCCAATGGCAGCAGAGGTGGCCGGACACGCAGGCTCCCGGCGGAGGGGACCAGGCATTGGCTGCGCTCCGATTCCTTCGTTAAGCAGTGTCATGCTTCCCTTTCTCTTCATCTCTGTCTCTGTCTCTCTTTAATTTTTCCCCTCCTACTGTGAGAACTGTTCACTTGGAGACCCCTGTCTTAATTACAAAGAGCCCCTTTAACCATAGGTCACAGGACTTGGCTCTCCTGACAGGAAATAAGGAAACAAGCTACCTTCCTGGAAAAAAAAAAATTCAAACTTCCACTTCTCAAATTAGTTAAATGAAGCTTATCAACGGTTGGGAGTTGAGCCTTTGACAGTTGGCTAATTGCCGTTGGTACATTAACTGTGTTTTAACCAGAGCTGTTTGGTATGTAAGGAAATAAAAAATAAATAAGTGTAGGCACTTCCAATGAAAGGCAAAGTGCTGCAGCAATGAAAAAAAAACATTAAAAAATTTAATCTGTCTTACTTGCTATAAATATTACAATACAAAGTGGTGTCCTAGCCCTTTAACATTTTAATTGAATGGATTTACAAGAATTAATATTTTTGTAAAATGATACTGAAACTACTTTCAGTCTAAGGATCTTCTCTCTATTCTATCTTCAAAATGCCCTCTGCCTATATATATTTATATTAAATATACCATGGAAAGTCAACCTAGTAAATATCTGGTTTCAAGTCTGTGTACAGCATTCTTAAATACAGAACTTTTTCAAAGGAAGATAAGCCCTAGTTGAATTGATTTATTTTCTGATTTGCACTTATTTAATACTATTACAGAAGATGGAATATCAGCTACAGTAAAATAAAAAATAACAAAAAACACCCATGCTGGGGTTTCCTTATTGAAAAGCTATTATTGTAAGGCCAACGGAAAAAAAAAACAACCAAGAGTTAGGAAAATATAATAGTGTTTTATGAATTTAATTTATTATTTGCACTAAGACATAATGTCAGGGTAGTAATTATAGTGTAGCCTGAGCTACAAGCATATAAAAGAATGAAAAGTCTAAGAAGACAAGTTACTATATACTTCCAGCTCAGACTTTCAGCTGTAATTTTAGTAATATTGTCTCATGTTTTGTTTTTTAACAATTCCACCATTTCCTTGTGCCTATGTATCTATGTGTGCATGTATGATATGTGTATGTATATATTTTATACTTGAATATTTTAAGTCTGTCTTTGATTTTTTCATTTTCTGGGATACACACACACACACACACACACACACACACATTTCACTTGGAAAATGGATGAATCTCATGCCTTTTGAACACCTATTTAAAAGGTAAGAATCAACTAGTCTATGCATTCTATTAGATCAAATTTTAATTGCTAAATGTCCAATTAGTATTTATTTGCTTTTGTTTACAGAAGAGTGAATAAATGTGATTTTACTTTCATATTCCTGTATTATTAAAATTCCCTAATAGCTCTCATTGTCTTTTCATTAGCTAAAATTAGTCCTCAAATCTCTTATCATACTCATTATAAACGGAACACAAACAAAAGACTGCTCACAAAATATGCTTTCCCTTCATCTCCCCTCAAGCTCTTTCACGGCATGTAGATATTCCTATCAGTATCAATGATGCCTGTAATCTGGCATCAGACAGCTTGGCCGCTTATTTCTTCTTCAGGGCTGTAAATGAATCAGCGCTCGTATTACGTAGCTAGGAAGGATAAACCAACTCTACAGTGCGAAGAATGTTCTCCTCCAGATCAGAAAAATAGCTCCTCAATTTCTGCACATCTGGAGAAGACCAGGTTGCTCACATCTTCAACACATGCCTTTTTTTTTTCCTTTTTCCTTTTAATACAGTTTCTATTTCAGCCAAGCTCCTGATGGTGGCAGGCCCTGCGATGGTCTGGTACTGACTGTTCTCTGTCCTGGTCTTCCTCCCACCTCCACCCGCCTAACCAGACCAGCCCCACCCACCAGGCATCCTACAGATTCAAGTTAAAATGCAATTTCCTGCTTTTGATAAGTAGACGCGATCCAGCCAGAACAAAACAGAACACTCTGATATGATTGTCTCATGGCCAAGGAGGGAAGCAACTCTTACCCTTCAAGTCGCCCCTCATTTAAGCCAAGCAGGAAATGCAATTTCTGATCTTCATTCCTGTGCATTTCACCAGACTCCCCAGAAACATATTGACAGGGTCTGTACACGCAAATCATTCAGGGAGCTGAGGCCAAAACCTCAATCACATGGACTTGGTAGACAACCCCACCCACCCTATTAATTCTAACATTAATAGACATTTCCTATCTTAAATAGGCAAATAATCTGAGGAACCCTAGTTTAACAGTTGCAAAAACGTATTTTCGTAACTGATATAACTGTTGACCAGAGTGTGCCTAATCTTAGGAGGGTGTCAAACTACCTAGAAATCTGGCCTGACTTTTGCCGAATGACTCTCTGTAGGAGTCATCCAACAGCATTCTCTCTATTGAATACTTCTCAATTCTTATTTAATTACCATTAATATTTGCTACCTCTGCTTTTCTTGGAGTACCTAAAGTACAGTTATGAATAGTTTCCTAGGGCATACAGTAGGACAAATAAATGGGAGGGAGCTAAATAATCAACCAGTATGTTTTCTCTATATGCAATCATGTCCCAAGGAATTGGAGAAGAATAAGATATGGACTCATCTGAATGAGCTTATAAACTGGTTGGAATTCAATGATAAAGAGTAAATATGACATTGGATTGAATTGACTAGAGGGGAATGTGCTTTCAATAAGATATAGAATTACCAGGAAAATTTCCCAAAATAGAAATGATTTGGTTTGAAGAAAGGAAGAACAGAGAGGATTAAAGGTGAAAAAAAGAATGTGAGAGATGATGTGGAGGCAACAATGGGTCCGGCATGGTCTGGTGTCCATATTATCTACTGGGTAGTGATGGGAATCTGGTTGGAAAGAAAGGAGACAAGGTTATGAAGAATCTTGGGTGGTACATCATATGCTCAGTAAATGTCTAGTAATTAAATACAAGCTCATTTAGTTTATGTTTGAGGTGTGTAGTAGTGTCCTTAATGAAAGAGACCCTTTTAAGCTATTGCTTAGGTATCAGTGGACATATCTTCTGGTGTGTCTGTGTGTGTGTGTACGTGCGCTCCTGTGTGCGTGGTGGGGGGATTCAGAAGAGGCAACTGTGGGAAAACCTACAGTGATCTAGGGAAGAGGTGATGGGAACCTGACCTAGAACAACAGGGGAAAGAAGAGAAAGGAATGGGTTTCAGAAATTTCATGGTGCTCCATAGGCAGTACAGGATGGATGACTAAACACTAATGTCATTAGAATAATATTGGAGGTAAGAAGTGAATCCAAGAAGGCACCAGGTTTGGAAAATACAATCCTTGTCATACCACTGGTAGGGATAGGCTTCCTGATTTGCTTGGGGGAAGATACACGTAGTTTGGGGCACATATTGGGAAGAAATTGTGACCATGTCAAACACCCAAAAGGAAGTTAGATATAGACTAGACCTTGGTTGAAGAGTAGGATTGATGATACACATGGGGAGTCATGAACATTTGATATTAATTGATAAATCCAACAAGCCGTAGATGTGGGCTATCTATCTATATGCATCTAATCTGAGTTTGAAGATGGATAGCTTTAGTTACATGCTTTTTATTTTTAGTAATGAAAGTAGTGTATACAGATTAATGTAGCAGAGAGATTACAGACAAATATAATGTATATAATTTAAAATGAGTAAAATGAAACCTTCTTAGACTGAACCAGGCCCTCTTATTATGTTTTTGAAAGTAAAGGACTCATTCTGTCACATTTTTTTTGATGAACAAAGGTGTATGCATAGAGAAACATGAAAAAATGCAACCTCTTTTTCCACTAAAAGTGCCACATAATGGAAGCTCTCCATACTGAACTCGTGTTTCACAACCAGGATTTTGTGAACATAGAAAAAAATGTTTTAAGGGAAAAAGGAGTTGGTGAGTGAGTGATTTATGTAATAAAAGCAGGACTCAGGGTCAAATGATCAGAAACAAATTTCAAGCATGTAACTGGACACCAGGGTGCTAATCAAAGGCTGGCTTGTTTAGGAGAGCTATGAAGATTTTTTTCAAACAGTGTCTTTAATTTGATCTTTTGCCAGAATTAGCCATAGAAAATAAAGAAAGCAAATTATTTATGTAACAAACATACTAATGCTAATGGATTTAACTACTGGTAGTATTGTCATCTCAATTTTGAAATTATTTCCTGATAATGTAAAGAATGTTTTAATTTTAATTCAAATTGACACCACTGAAGAGAGACATAAGTGATGTTGGTTGAGCAAACAGACCAAAGAACGAACTAGTTATAAAATTTCACTTCGAAACCCTTAAAAAAAAATGCATAGAGTCCTATATGCCAATTAACTCCTTTCCAGAAGGTTTGATCTGGTCTTGGGTAAATTGAACTTTAAATTACTTAAGAATTAGTACTAGGAGACTAAGGTTCTGAGAGGCATGGCCTACTGGGCATAGGTACAAGAATAAAGAAAAAAAGGTGAGATAAATATATTTGTGACAAATGCTTAGGCTTCATTTAAAATTCTATGACACAGTAAATGAAGACCTGCTGAGATTGATTCAAAGCATTTCCATAGGACAAAACCTAGAGCTTATTTAAGCATGAGAAAACTTAGGTCACATGAATGTCCTAAAACCTTTGTAAATCAGAAAATAAAATTATGTGAAACTAAAGAATACTTAAATCCTCCAAGAGAAACAAATAAATTTGACTCATTACTTTAATGGAACAGACTACTCATGATTAATGAGAATTTTCAAAAGTGTTAACTTAAATAGAGCTTGTTATTTTGGGTACTTTTATATTGGTTTGAACAGAAAGATCTGCTCACATTTGACTTTTTGATGTTTATTATGAGATTTCAGTGAGTAGTGGCACTTGCCTTTTTTATTTAACTCTGATAAAATATTCACAACATAAAATTTACCATTTTTACCATTTTAAATGTATAGTTCATATGGTTGTATAGTTATTACCACCATCCATCTCCAGAACCATTTCATCTTTCCAAACTGTAAGTCTATCCCCATTAAGCAATAATTCTCCAAGCTTCTCCCTGGCAACCCCATTCTACTTTGTGCCTCTGTGAACTTGACTCCTCTAGGGACCTCATACAAGTGGAGCCATACACTATTTGTCCTTTTGTGTCTGATTTATTTCACTTAACGTAATGTCTTCATGTCTTCAAGGTTCATCAATGTTGCATCATGAGTCAGAATTTCCTCCCTTTTTAAGACTGAATAAAGTTCCATTTAGTGTATAGACCACATATTGTTCATTCATCTGTCGGCAGATGCTTGGGTGGAAACCTGTTGGATCTTGTCAGTAATGCTGCTGTGAACATGACTGTACAAATATCTGTTTGAATCCCTGCTTTCAATTTGTTTGGGAATATGCTTACAAGTGGAATTGCTTGATCATGCAGTTCAATGTTTAATTTTTTTGAGGAATCGCCATTGTGTTTTCCCCATGGCTGCACTACTTTATATTTCTACCAACAGTGTACAAAGGTTCCATTTTCTCCACATCCTCACCAACACGTATTTTCTGATTTTTGGTTTTTGCTTTTGTTTTGATAGTAGCCATCCTGCTCAATGTGGGCGCTGGTTCTGTAGAATCCTCTTTTCCTTGTGAACTGGAGCCCACCATTTACTTTTAGCCAACTGGTGTATAAAGATAAAAATCTCAATATATGTTGAAAAAGTACAAGCCCCAGATGATGAACACAAAGTATGATTCTTTTCTTTATTGTGAGGGTGGGATGTAATCATGCACCGTTACGTCATCATGTATCTCTGCAAGGAGGAAAGAGCCTAGGGACAGGATTGCTCATTGCTCAAAGGTACCAGGGCACTGGAGTCTCATGGGCTTGCTGAGTTTCAGAGCTTCTTGGAGTAGTTCTTTAAAATCCTGGGAAACGAAGACATTTATTTTTATGGATGGTCTTATTGTCTGGGTCTTGGTGAATTCTCCTTTTCTCAGCCACTGAGATATGTACTTACCCTGATTTCTCTAGCGATTTCCCTTCCCTCTGTAAACCCTCCACCTCTTTGCACTCAGTTGAGAAATGAGAAAGTTATTTCTTACTTACATACCTTTTTTCTCTGCATCTTTCCATGCCCATTCCCCACACTCTTAGCCAGATGGCTTCAAAGTCAAGTTGAAGGGCAAGTTCATTGTCAAAGGGCAGTGTGTTTCATCACACCAAGATCAGAAAGCATTTCCATCATTTGAGATCCCCCATCTGTATCTTCACCCAGAAACTCTGAGAATCCAGCCACCACGACCAGGCCTGATGTCTGGTACATGGGGAATTAAAGAAGTTACCAGGAGGAGGAAGTGCTGGTCCATGAAATGATGAGAGTTGCAGAGGGAACAGATAAGGTCTGCTGGGGACGGAACTGGAGGAAACAAAGAGATCTGGGATGTAGGGTCCCCAGTAGGACAGCTTTGAAAAACAGAATCATAATCTTTAATTTTTTCCTAGGAGGTGGCGGGGGACTGGGGAGGGACTTTTATAAGCACCACTACTTGCTTCTGATGTTTGAGACCCAGTAAGGTTTTCCAACAATGAACACTGTAAATCATCTATTGGGGGAAATGGGTGAAGTGGATTTTTAAGGTAAATAATAAAGATCAGATGTAATCCTTTGCTTTCATAAGCCCACTGTGTAATAAAGTAACATCCAAGTGAAACTGAGACTGCTATGTATACATGGTAGGTAGAAATATAACTGCAATGTATGTTCTTAAGAGACAGCATTTATAAAGTATTCATAGAAATCCTCTTAACTGGAGCTATACAATTTGAGGACATAGCATGGATAGATACAATAGAGATGAATTTTTTACTTTAGTTTTTTCATCATAAAGAAGGATTGTGCTTTTAAGTATGTATTAATGGTATTGATAATAATGCTACAAAATGTAAATCCTTTGTATTACTTTCCCCTTTCTTTTCAATATGGAAAGCCATATTGGAGGGCATTCACTAAGCTATATTTTCATTACAAAAGAGAAATAGACAATAAAATTATTTATTTAATAAACGTATATAAAAGTGTTTAAGTAAGAAAATACTTTAAATAGTATTGTGCTATTTTCTCTACAGAACTGAAGAACTGTACTAAATATGGCAGATATGAGCTCCAGCTCTTATCTAAAGAGGAATGTCTTACATTAATAGGAAATGTTGATTCTCTTTCCCTTTAACAGCACGAACATGTAAATTTTCTTTCAAAGGAAAAGGGAGAAAGTAAGAAAGACAGAGTTTGGCGACGGAATGTAGTCAGAAGGGGCTTCAGAAAAATCTATCTTTCACTTCCAATAGGTCTTAATGTTTAAAATCTCTGAAGCTGGCTTGTGTGTTATGAAAAGCTACAAATTTATCTTTTTCCATTTTCCCAAAGGAGGACCCAAATCCAACAGCAGCAGTTGAAAAATTTCTCTAAGCTTTATCAAATGGCCCCTACAGAGCCCAGCTTAAAATTAAAAGCTCCCCCTACCAGAGGGAATATATGTGACTTTAATAACTGAAATGTGTTTTTACTTTCTATTACAAAGGTCAAAAGGTTTCTAAACAAACCAAATTTATCAATTATTTAGAGCTGATTTCTTCTGAAGTGGTATTTCTGAGATATTATTTGGTGGATAAATTCAATGTTCTAGAGCCAACAGCAGCATTTTATTCATAACAAATTTCCACTAAACTGAATTTACTGGGGCAACTTAATTTCCACTACCGTGTTTGCACTGTAGAAATACCAACTGAAGTGTTATAGTGCCTAACTAGTGGGCTTTTCAAAGAAAATTCCATATAAGCATGCTTATGCAGCACCCCTCCCCCTGCTTTCTGTTTATTGCTTAAGAAATAAACTGGCTTCTCCCTCTACTGGGATTAAAAATTTTTTTTTCTTTTTAGCTCCTGAAGCATTCTTCAAACCCACAGAGACATCTTTAGCATTAAAAATAGTATCTTAAACTGTATTGTCATCCTAGCAGCCAAAGAAAATGAAATTGTCAAGATTTTGATTAAAGAGTTTTTTTAAATGAAGGAGACATCGGTTTGCATGCCCACGCGTGTGTACCAACAAACACACACGTGCGTGTGTACTTGGAGCAGATCAGGATCTTTTCTCAAAAATTCTTCTGGAGTCCTGATGGACCACTTGGTTTAGGGATGTATGTTAGAGAATTCAATAACAGTTTATAGAGCAACTGCTCTTGATTCTTAACACAGTGCATAGCCCATGTAAATATTATGTTTATTATATACTAACTAAACATATATTGGGTTTCTGCCTAAAGTCTGCCATTTGGTGTATGCAGAAAACATTATAGAACAGTTCATAAATTCATTTTGAAGCTGTGTTAAATGAAAGCAGCCATCCAGAAGCTGAAATTTTTTCATCTTTAAAATAGTCCCTTCCCAGCTCAAAAGCAGTAGGTTTATTGCTGCGGCGGACGCAGCATGCTGAAGTAATCAAGGGGCTATTCTGCATGTTCTGTTTTAATGAAAGCAAATTTCGTTAAGGCAAAAGATCGAGCTGTATTTCCCTTACTAATACGGGTTTTTATTTTATTGTTATTATTATTTGTAAATTCGGAGAAGGTGAAAAAAAAAAGCTTTTCCCTCTCTGATACCTATTAGCCTGCTCAACATGGAAATAACCCCCACTGGTGGTTGTCCAGACATCCTCTGATGCAGAGAAATGAGAAATGAAGGCAGAAAGGAGGAATGCGGGAAGCCATTCTGCCCCTCAGGGAATCGGACGGCTGGGGTGCTGGTCAGAGCCAGACCACCTTCACCTCTGAGTGGCTGGCTGACCTCCAGCCAGGACTGGCAGAGACCCTCAGAGGCTCATTCTACCCTTCTGCGGGAACGGTGTGGGGAGGTGGGTTGGTGGTCTCCAGTAGAATACCAAGAGGTTAGGACAGCTCTATGTGAAGACGGACTCAAGTGTTTTGAACAGATGAGCTGTGCACTGCATTTCTGGAACAGGTTCATGGTAGGTTTGGCTCAATTCAACTCCAAACATAACATTTGTGATTTCCCCTAGTTCACTGATTTGACAATTTCAGCCCTGCAGAAATAGAAGACTAGTGTTCTGTGTCACTGCTGCCATTTTTTTAAATCACCACCTTGAAGTGCTTATTAAAGCACCTTTGGTGGTAAGCGACGTTTGGAAGCCAGTGCTGCACAAAAAAGGAACTAGGTTGTCTTGGAAACAGTCTTTATGGGGGTACCAGGATAAGGATGTTGCTATCAAATCAACTAACCAACATGTTTGCGCCATGAGGGCAGAGAATTTTGTCTGTTCGATGACATGGCGTACATACCCGAACAGTGGCGCACAGTATGTGCTCGGCAAAGGTCTGTTGCCTGACGGGGTCCACTGTTTGCTTGAATGGTGATGTTCAGTCTCAAAGCTGTGAGCCCTGTTTTTCCCAAATGTTCATCCATACACTGGAAATTTAAGGTTTCTGGTTTAATACTTCAGAGTAGTTGAGCCTTTATTCTTGCCTATTGAAAGAAACTTGATCTTATGCAGGCAGATCCTATTTTGATTTTGACCCTACTTAATGTAAAATATTCTCTTGAGAGGGGCTGGCTCCATCAGTTACTGGGGTTCTAGGTCAGTATCTGATAAATTCTTCTCATGGAAAATCAAGATCCCAAGGGGCAGACTGTTATTCTTTCTGGTTGTTAATTTTTTAGGAACTGCTATTTGCAAGTCTTTGATATGCTACTTGGATTCCTATGGTGGGTCTCCCTCATGGGGTTCATAAAAATATTCGCTATAACTCAGAGTCCAGAAGTTTTACTTCCTTCATGATGCCCGTCCCACATATCGTTTAAATGTCTTGGTTAGAATAAAATCAGTCCTGAGAACTTTGGGTCCCCAGTAAGGTCATTAGTGAGTGAAGGACACATCCTCTCAAACCGAGCAGGAGTGTCCAGAGCTGGATCTTGAGTCTCTTAAAATGTCACATGACCCTCGGCCTGTCCCTTCCCCAGTCTGAGGGTTTGCAGTGCCAACTCTCTCCAGATGTTAGATTTTGAAATACAAGCAAAGATCATGAACAGTGATTTTTTTTTTCACCATAAGCTGTTCTTGGGCCTGTGGTTATAATCATGTGCGAGGTGTGGGTCCTATCAATGCTTGTGGAATCTCAGCAGAAGGAAAAGATATATGATCAACTTGGGCCTTTTTGCTGCTTAGTAGGAAAAACAACATCCCAAGCAAGGCCAGCTAGGGACAGAGGAGCTTCCTTAGCTCCTGCACCTGCCAGGAAGGCTGTTCTGCAGAGAATGTGGCTGGAGAAAAGCAGAAAGGGAAGAAGCCATGTGTTTTGGCACGGGCCTCCTCTTTCCCATGAAGGAGTCTGTCCAGGAAAGGCGAAGTGGGAAGTGGTTTTGAATCTTGTCACCTACTCGGTGGCAGCTTTAGCTTCTCGTGAGCACTGGATTCTCTGGTTGAGATTCCCCTTGTCTTCCTGCTTCCCTACGCTGTGCCCTCCCTCAGAATGGCCAGCGTTCTTTACTGGAAGTTTAGATGGAAGTAGGACCTGAACACTGGATGTTCCCCTGAGTTCTTGCCTGGTGGTCCTACCAGCTCTTATTTGTAAACTTGATTCTGGTAAGCAAGAAGGGGACCCAAAAGGCATTGGTGAAACCATGTTATTTGACAAACTGGAAAAAAAACCTACACATCGATCCATTTTTGAGAAGTGGAACATTAGTAAGACATGGCATCACGTGAGGGCAAAACGGAGATATCAACTTTTGGAAAATGATGCTAATTATTTCTCCGATTACTGTTTATGTAATTTTCCACTTAAAAAACAGTTTTCCAAAGTACAAGGGAAAAAAGTCAATAAATTGTGGCCAATTGAGCTTTAGAAATCATCCTTAGGTGTCAAATCAATAAATAATTAGCCAGCTAGCACACTTGTGTCCCAGCATGAATTACACATACTCTCTTCTCCCTGCACCCCCCATGCACATACACACAGGCACACATGCCTACTGTCAGGACAAGCACGTTGTCACACGTATACATAAAGAGGTTCATGGAAACACGCAGAACCCGTGAATGTGTACAACACTGACAGGACAGCTTCTGTCAGTGTGAATTCTTCCTATTTTTGTTCTCAGACCCAGTTTACCTAACTTACCTAACTAGTCTCCAATGTTTGTAATGTAGGAAGATATTACCTTTAATGGAGGTCATATGCTTAATTCCCACTGGCATGTAAAAGTTGCTCACTGAGTGTTTTAGTGTATTTGGATTCAATTTTCTATTGATAAATATTTCACCCAGTTGTCATGATTATCTGAACATGGAGACAAGTAGATACTAGATTAATCCAAGTGATTTTAGAGACAAGCTGATAACTTAGAGAAGTGTTGATTTTATTTGCAACACAGAACAGAGTAAGCCTTCCTGTTTTCTAAGACTAAAACAGTAGAAACAGTAAGTACTTGTCTTTCCACAAAATGTAAGCCAAAAGCCCCTACACTGTTCTCTGCTTTGCACAACCTTTAAAGAAATGCTGGAAGTTCTGAGGTAATGTAACTTTATGTTTTATTATTGTCAATTACAGAATAAAACCCAAACACTCCAGGTTGGATGCTATGGACTGAATGTTTGTGTCCCCCCAAAAAATTCATATGTTGAAGCCTCATCCCCAGTGTGAAGGCATCTGGAGGCGGGGACTTGGGGTGTGATGAGGGTGGAGGCTTCATAATGGGATTAGTGCCCTTACATGAGGGGACAGAGATGATCTCTCTCCACCACCTGAGGCTATAATGAGAAGGCTGTCTGAAAACTAGGAAGAGGGTTCTCACCAGGAACCGAATCTGCCAGCACCTTGGTCTTGGACATTCCAGCTTCCAGAATGATGAGAAATACATGTTTTTTGCATGTTACTTGATTGCCAGCATTGTTACAGCAGACCAGCTGAGTAAGACTTTGTATGGCCCTGGAGTTGTGTGGGGCCCCTTCACAGGGAACCCTACCCTGCACACTCAAATGTGGATATCCTGAAGGTCACCCTCATTCCTCATTTTGGTCACCCAAGAAGAGTGAATTCTCTTTAGTCTATTTTATTTGGAGGATGTTCTATTACGGGTCATCATGTTCTTATTCACGGTCCAGCCCTGAGCACCCAGTAGATGTCAGATGCATCCAAGGGGAAAGTGTCCACTACCTACTTCAGCTGCCAACCTCCCAGCCCCAGCTCACCACTTCCAAGAAGGAGCCACTGGTTGGTGCTCATATGTAGAATGCTATTTTTCCAGCAGGTAAGGCGACTGTAGGTTTAAATTCAGGTCCATGGGTTTACTTTTCTCTGGTGCTCCGTTCCCCTTTCCTGTTGGCTGCAGAAGGAGCAATCAGGCTGCTGGGCTACCTCTCCTCTCCAACAACTCCATCACACACACACACACACACACACACACACACACACACACACACACACACACACACACACACCCGGCTCGTGTCTCCCTTCTTCTCTTTTATCTGTTGCTCTATCTGGTGGGAGGTTAGACTGGCACATGGGTTTTGGGCCCTGCTCTAGCCTCACAGGAAGTCATTTTATTTCCTGCTTCCACTGGAATATTTCCCGCAGGGACTTATTGGGAAGAGCTGCCCCATTTTGGGCAGGATTCAGGCATGGGCTAGTACCTCCAAGGCTCACGGTAGCCTTCATCTCCACTCTCTTTACCTCCACTCTCTCCTCATGGTCCTGAAGGGTGTTAGCATCTTCATTTTACAGGTGAGGAAACTGAGGTTCAGGACTTGTTCAAGGTCCCTTAGTAGGGAAATAAAAAATAAAAAAGTAAACAAAACCCCAAATAGAATTTCAGTGTTTACCAATGCGATAAAGATAATAAGGGGGACAAGGGCAGAGTCAGGGGAAGAAATGGAGCCACAGAGTTTGGAGTTGAGGAAGGCTGAAAATGAATAAAAGGTCAGTTTGGCTTGCAGCCAGGTGTTGGGGGTCTCACCAGACTGATTTAACTTTCACCTAGACAATTCAATCAAGGACTATTTCTAAAGAATTTGATCCACCTATATACCAGCTCAGCTTCCTTTTGGAAAACTTTCCCATCCCATGGACATCTGTATTCTTGTGAATTAAAAATTAAGGCTATGTTTTTGGGACCTAAAGAAAAATTTAAAACCATGTTTTTTAACCAAGATATAGTTTTCCAGGATATTGTAGCTTGGTGTCACAGGCCAAGGTGGAATGTCACAGAAGCACATGAAAGCTCAAACACTTACAGCTTAGAAAATGCTCAGCAGTGGAATGGGTCCAGGAGCTGTTTTGACATACTTTGCATAGTTGCACACACAGTTGCTAGCCCATTTTGTGCATTTGTGCAAATTTGGAAAATGTGTCCCTTTCTCCAGGTTGACCAAGCCCACACCCAATCACATGGCTTGGAGAGCCACAAATGGGCTGTGTTCCAGCATGCCCTTCCCCCTGCTATCAGGTGCCTTTGGATAGGGCATGATGTCCCTGACCTTTCAGGCAATGGTAATTCCCTACATTGTTATGATGCACCAAAGCAATTGCACAAATGCCATCTCATTAATTCCTTAAATCATCCTGAGTGATGAATGAGGCAAAGATTCTCACTGTCATTTTATAGTTACAGGACCCAGGTGCAGAGAAGTTAAGGGACTTGCTCAATGCGTCACTCATCCTAGATGGTTCTGACCAGAGTCGGAGGCCACTGACTCTTTGCCTGATTCTTTCAGTTTTACTGAGTTTCATCCAGGCCAGAGATATCCATGCATTCATTCATTTAGCCATTAGTCCCTGAAGATTGTAAGTTCTGTGGGAAGGGCTCTGCCTCATTCATCTGTGTGCTCTGCAAGCCTATCACAGTATTTGACATATGCAGAATCTGCACTGAATGTTTGTCTCATAAATGACAGAAACCATTGGTTTAGTGATGCCATTACAGATGTGTTCTGCTGATGCATTTGGCTGCAAATGACAACTGCAATACTTCTGTGCCTCTTTGCTCCTGAAGTGTAGGTGTGGTGGGCATCACACAGGCCCATTTATTTTACAGTAAAAGCCAGTTCACAGCTGTGTTGGTCAAAGCTCTGTGGAGAAGGGAAGAAGGCAAGTGGAAACTCACCCTGCTAAATAGACAGATACAGGGCTGAGAGGCCGTGCAGAAGGTAATGAATCTACATCTTCTGTTGCCTTCAGAAAACTGGCTATTGAAGAGATGCAACCATTGAGGTGTGTATCTGTGAACTTGGGCTCCTTTTATAGGTGTGTGATCACCGAGGTTTTCAGCAGCATTTCCCCTGCTTATTACCTGCTCGTTTACCTATCAGTCTGCCAGGTCCTTCAGAAAATAGAAAAATAACCTTGGAGGGCTCAGAATAAACCAGCTCAGAGCCCCTCCCCCTGCCATTTGTTGGCTTATTAATAATATTCAGTTAGACTCTTTGGAGCCTCAAGCAGGGGGAGACCTGGCTTCTCCTGGTGGCCTCAGCAACATGAATTCCCCTTCCCAAGATGCTCACAAGATTATGGGGGAAGCGTCAGAATTCATTAGCCAAATGGTTAGTCAATTCTCACAGAAATGAGGGGCCTTTTGTGAATAGCTCCCAGTCAACATAATGAAAATCACACCCAAGTTTATTTTCCATAGGTCTAAAAATATGGGGAACCAGTGAGTTACTCTTATGAGCTCATAATAATGTTATAATTGAAAGATCTATAAACGGCATTATGCAAAGATCATTGAACAAATGCAGCTGAATGCTCTTCTATTGGATCTTTTCTTTCTTACAATTAAATGTCATTATGAAGGATTCTACTCTATTTTATACGTAATCAGGACTTGTAAAGTCTCAATATAAACACCATTTTTATCTGATCAGAGTTCATTATGAGAAGCAACTACGGTATAGAAAAATGTCTGAGATTATTCTCTGGACTAGAAGTCAGGATTTACTGAGCGGAAGGGGAAGAATGGCTGCCTTGCCAACCAGGCATACCTTTGCGATCTGGCGCATTTCCTTGTGTGGCCGTGCTTGGGCTTATAAACCACTGGAATCAATTTCTTTTAAAAACACGTTTTTCAGAAACTTATTACGCACTTTAGAGATATATTATATACCTTCAGCAGCAAAGGAAGAAAAATTACAGGTGCAAAAGCAGCCCATTTTTCTAGCAGCTGAAAATGGTGCTGTGTACTAGTCACAAGGGAACAGTAAAAATTACACTCCGACAGCAACAGGGCAGAGCCCACAAAGGCACAGCCGAGCGAGTGGCACGGCCAGGGAGTGCGCTAATAAATCAAGATAATTCTCTGCCTGCCTTGAACTTAGACCCGGCTACAATTCACTGGTACAGCCGGAAAAAAAGTCTGTTAGTGGAATTCAGCTTTACTGGGGGGACGTGATTAGTCACTGGGCAGATTGAGCCTCGATTGCATCTAAATGGTCCACTTTATGAACCATTTATCTTCTGCTCAGACCATTTTCATTACACCAAAAACTGATGCTGAGCCACCAGCTGTAAGATACAGCCTGGTGAAAATTAATAACCTTTTTTTTCCCCCTTCTGCAGGACTCCTGCATATGTGAGTAGGAGCATTTATCCCTGTTTTGTTGCTATTTGCATCCCAGCATCCCTGGCAGTCTTTCAATTTTCTCAAGTCTCTTAGCCTTTGCCCCCTGTTTCGCTTTTGCAACACAAACAATCCATCCTGTGCATTTAAAATTCTCTTAGCGCCCTGACATCACGCTATAGCCTTAGAGCAGGGAGCAGTTTACACAGAAAGGGCTCTTATTAATTCCTCTGTCCTGCTTTCCTGCTAAAATATAGGGATCTTGAGATTACTGCTGGGTCCCTTAAAGACCATTTAGAGCTGTGCAATTTAAAAAAGGAGACCTTTATTAATACCTGCTTAGGCTACTGACTGCGGGGAGGGCAGAGGAGGTCTGGCTGTGATGGAAGATAGTCTTACTGAAGCAGAGTCACGTGACTTGTAATTCACGGCAGCCCATTGAGCTTTGCGTAGCCACTGAGATATATGCTGATATGATTACAATAACATACAATGAAATTATGGAGTATTAATGGTGCTTAACCACTGTCAGGCATTAAGCAGAATTAACAGGAGCCTTTTTCTGAGCAGACATAGTTTTGATAGGGCTGATTAAGGATTTGGCTATCTAAGGAAGCTCATTATGGTATTAATTGGGATACAATGAAACCAAACTGTGTTGTTTTGGCATGTTTCTGCATGGGGCCACATGTTTGGTGAGAAGCTTGGAGCTCATCGCCTCAGCCCCGGAGCTGCTGGATGCCAGACGACTTTTGTTTCCTCCAGCAGGTTTCGTGGCATCTTTGGTCTTTTATTTTACTCTTTTGAAGCATGATGAAACTATTCTGATAACTTGTTTCCTTTATCCACCACAAAGGCTAGCGTGTCGCTAGAATTGCCAGTAAGTTTACAGGGAAACATTTTTATCTCTGAGGGAGGATTTTGTGATGGTTTTTGAAATTCTGCAAAAGAGATGTTGTTGTTTTAAAATATTGCAAAGTTTAGGCTGACAGTGGAATGGTCAGTTCAATTATATTTCATATTTGTGACTAGATTATATTTTGCAGTTTTTTTCTTCAGTATACATAATGTGATAGCAATTGGGGGTGGGGGGGAAATCACTGCTTTCTCAATTTTTAGAACATTCCTTGTCCACCATGGCCTTTCTCTGATAGAAAGAGATTCTTGACTTTGGAGCATCAAGTGAGTTTCTGCTTCTCGACATGATGTTCTGCAAGGTGGTTTTAGAAAATGCTTCTTGAGGTGGAGTGTTTGGTGATGGGACTTGAGGTTGTAATGAGCCGGGGACTACAATGAATGTGGACAATGACAGGTCTGGAGCAGGCCTTCCGCTTTGTCAGCACAGCATGCGGAGTTCCCCCGAGCAGCCACGACCGTGGTGTGGCTGTCTGCTCCACTCTGATGAGCTCCACACACTTCCACGCTCATCTCTGCAATAAGCCCCGGGCAGATCTGTATCAATTGCAGGGATGGCCAAATGGAACTGATGAGCTGTGTCCATTCATTTTGTCTAGACGTGGCCTCAATTGGCCAGCTGGGTGTGCATGGCCTGTCCGCTCGACAGCTGCTAACTGTCAATAGGCCATATGTAGCCATGGAAAGTTGCACACTTTGGAACGCTGAAGGGCATGGACCAAATTCCTTGGGGAGAAAGGTTTTCTGCAAGGGTGTCTGAGGGCTCTCATGATCCTACTCCCACCAGTCTCTTTTTTCACAAACTTCTGGCCAAAAGGCAGTGGCTAGCCCTTTTGAAAAGCGTTGGCTAAGTCACTGTCAAAACCATGTTAAGTATTGAAGTTTCAAAGGGAGGGAGAGAGCCCAGGAGATCGTATGCATATTAATGAAGCCTTTGGTGCGCTTCCCTCAGATGCCTCCTTCGGGAGTTTGGATCTGACTTTAAGTTTAGAAGTTGAAAGAGAGAAAGACAACTTGGCCTCTCCTCATAATAAACTAGCCAAGGTTGTCTACAGCGAGAGAATGCAAATGGCTATATTTAAAAAAATGAATTATTACAACATTAAATTTAGTGATGTGAAGAAAGGATTAGCATTCATCTTGCTTTTTTGGGCTAATATTTTTCTTAAAATAAACTTGACAAAACATGAGGGGCACTTCCCAAGAATATCTCTTCTTTGTATTCAAAATATGGTAATTGAGGAATTGCCTCCTAGGGGTTATTTTTATTAATATTTTATGTTTTTATGAAATAATGCCTACACTTGATGTGGAATTTATAAACCTACATAGCAGTAATTTTAGGGATTTCAGAAAATAGTGATTTTTCTGATCATGGCTTTGTTACTATGGCCAACAGAAGATTTTGACCTTTGCCAGGAACAATCAGCTGGTAGCAATTGTGGTAGCCAGAACCTCAGTGAGTTGAAAAGGACATAAAAAGAACCAAGGCAGACACAGTATAAGCAAGTTTTTAAAAAGTAAATTGCAAATTATTTACCCTGCATGGGCTACGTAGATAACAAATGTGAGGCCGGTGGGCAGGGAAAGGGGTTGTCTCTGTCCTTTCAGATATTTACTCTCAGGTGTTCTATCTGCTCTGCCTCTGGCCTCCTGTCCACAGAGGAATGTGCCTCCTGCAGAGTCCAAGGGCTATAATCAGCAAGGACAGGATTAAGGGCTTTCCAGAAGGTGACTGACATCCCCTCAGATGTGTGGCTGGCTCAACAGAGAGAAGCTGCAAGAGAAACCAAGTTCTTTGCTGGGAGGCTGCTGTGGTGGCAAAGACCTCTTACAGGGCACAGGGTGGGAGGAATTTCTTTCTTTTGTTTTTGGAAAGATGTAATTTTATCTCCTTCATACAAGTGTTAGGATGAGGCCTTAACAAACATTTATGACGTTTATGTTCATCAGTTTGAGATCTAGACCATTAGTGGGTGAGTTTGCAATGGCCCTGTGAGATTATGAATTATCTAACAAACCAAAGCTGTCCTCTGAGAGGAAGCAACTCAGTAGATTGGCAGGCAAATGTTGCTCTGGTCAATGTTTACTGAGTGCTTACTACATTTCAGGCACAGTGCGATGGCTGATGACATAGAGAACAGACTCAAGGTTTAGTTGTTGTTTCAAAGTGATCAGTCCAGGAGGCAAGAGACCCTTATATCATTAATCACTGCAGTGCAATGTGGGAAGTGCTATGGAGAGTGAGTAGTGGGTGCTGGAAGGGTGTGGTGGGCCAAGAATAAGTCAGGGTCAGGGTGCGCTCCCAGGAGGTCATGTGTGGGCTGAGGGAGTCTGCGAGAACAACTGAGGAGTCAAAGTCATGCAGACAAAAGTGCCAACATGCCCTCAGACAGGCACGGCGGCCGGAGAGCAGCAGGGGCCTGGGGGAGCCCCAAACAGTCATCATGACCCTCCCGCTGAGCCCAGCTGTGACCACCTTGAAGACTCTCTTTACACAGAGGGTGGCGGGAGCCATGACGAATTTTGAAAAAGGGAGAGAAATCAAGAGATTTGTGCAGTAGGAAGCTCCTGGGAGCTTCAGCACTGAGGATCTGGTGTAGCAGGAGAACAGTTGCTGACATTTCTAATTTCCGGGTGCTGCCGGACCGTTACTTTTAGACTCATGTAAAAACCCTTGTCTTTAAAAAATCATGCCACCATCTCAGCCCTCTCCATCCCTTCTCTTAGTGCCCCTTTCCTCTTGCGAGTTGAGGATCTTAGCCCTAGCTCACAGCCTGCCATTCCGCTCTGTTTGTCCATGGTCCTGGGAAACTTTAATAGTCATGCTATTAATTGTCCTTGCCAACATCCCAAGCTCGAAATGCCTTGACCCTCATGTATGCAGCAGCCCACTCCCGTGGCCACTTGGCACTGGAGCTTCTGAAATGTCAAACCCCAAGGACCACGTCGGGACTCCTTCTCCTGCCTTCTCTTTCACTGGCACTGCACTTGCTCGTTAAACTCTTCCCCTTCATCTCCACCCATCACTGTTCATAGTCCCATTTCCCTTCCGCTTGAGCCTGAGCTCCATGGCTCATCACCTTGGCCTCCATGGTGACCTCTCAGCGTGCCCCTCCCCTGGCCTTCCCTGCAGCCTCTCCAAGCCATCTCTCAGATCTATATGTGATCGTTGTTTTTCTTGCTCGCACACCTGAGATGTGAACTTCTGCAAAACAAAAACAAAAACAAAAAAATACCCAAAACCACACAACCCAATCTTTTAGTTTCTCTGTCTCATGCTTTTCTGATTTTTTTTCAAGGACTCCCCTAACATGGTTCACTTTCAGACAGTTCCTTTTTCTCATACTTCACATAGGAAAACAAGGCTATTTGCCACAAAATGCATCAATTTCCCCTCAATCATGACTCATTACTAACTTACCTACCTCTGTCCTCATCCGTCCTTTCCCTTTCTGTCTCTTCCTCATATTCCAGGTGGATCCCCCATGAGTTGCTCCCCGTCTTACCACCAAGTTTCTCTAGTGATGAGGCCACCAGCTCTCTCTTCTCTCAACTTTACCTTCAAGCATCCTTATCAGCCCTGCCTCGTGTTCCCATGATGCTCTCAACAGGGCCTCAGCTTGGTCCGCCTTCCAGGTGACTCCTTCTCGGCCTTCTCTGTAGTCTCCTTTTCTTTGGACTCTACTTTGAATGCTGGAATGGCATGAATGCTCTGCCCTTTGCTTTTCTCTCATTCTCCTCACCCCTTCTGGGTAATCTCACTCACACCTGAACAGTAATGAGTCTCAAATCTAACATTTTAAAATGGGAATCTTAAGCTCTGGATGGGTATACTATATTACCTCAGCAATGTTCATCCCTGTGATTGGAGGCCCACCCCCACACAACTTGGTTTGTGAGGTTTGTGGTGAGTGTGGGAGGAGAGCCTTGAATGTGGGCATTTTCTAAAGCGTCTTAGATGATATGCGTAAAGCTTTGGGAAGCACTGAACTATCAACTGTGTATCACCTCTTGGGTGTCTCATATACATCTTAACCCAAACATGTCCCCAAAACTCATGGTCTGTTCCCCCAAGCATAATATTCCAATATTTCCTAAACATTGTTTAAAGTTTAAAGTTCCACATTCCAATGGATAACTCCCAGTGAGAAAACTGGTAGTCATCTTAGGCTCCTTCTTATTCACACCTGAAGTCTGTTGATTCTAATTCCTACATGTCCCCTTTTGCCTTCTTTTTACCATCCCAAATACCACCAGGTTGTATTTTTAGTTCAGTTGTTGCCTGGATTGTTACAATCCACTCCTTGTTGGATTTAGCCCCAGCGTGCCTTCCCCAGTCCATCTTCCATGCTGCTGGAAAGATGTCTCTAAAATTTGTGTCTGGTTATGTGATCCTCCTCCTCAAATCTTTTGGTGGATCTCCTTGATTTACAGTTTCCTGGGATGCTCACAGTCATCCATAATTTCATCCCTGATGACGCTTCCAATCATCTCTTTTCCTTCCATAGTGCAACGTGCCAAGTGCTAGAACCCTCAGTCAGGAGGAAGCAAGGGTCACTGAGGAGGAGAGGATTTCTACTCTACCCATTAAATGACAATGAACACATATGAGTTAGTCACTTATTTTTTCAGGAAAGGCCAAAATATTCCTAAATCCAAATTATCCTCATCAAAATGTTAGATAATCATGCCTAGAAAGTAGAGGGTCAACAGATGAAACACACATGAATAATGAAATAATGACAATATTGCTATTAAAAATATAAATGATGAATAAATGAATGAATGAGGGCATTAATGAAAAAGAAGAGTCCAATTAGGAGCTATTTCACAGTCTAATAGAGAAACAATAGGACTTGAGTTTGATTTGTGTCAATAAAGTGACATTAGATTAAAGTGTGTCTTAATTAGGATTGGAAAATATCTTGGTGATTAGTCTGGGAATGAATCTACCATTTGCATTTCTCTTTAGCTATCTATAATGCGTTGGACTCAATAAGGTGATGCTGTGGACTTTTTATTAATATGTACCCTATTGTTACTCAATGAACTGAATGGATTGGGCCTTTTGTGAAGGGCATGCGGTGGCAGCCTAGGAAGGCCCTTGTTAGCCTGGGGAACATGGAATCCATGATCTGGGGAAGTTAAGGTTAAGTTTATGGAAAGCCAATGGTGCAGAAGAAAGTGCCTTCAAAAAATATTAAGCAGTATGTCTGAAAGAGCATAGATTATACATCAGACTGTATTTCTATAGAATGTATATTTTGAAGTAATTTAAAATCCAAGTTTGAAAGAAGAAAGCAAAAAATGGGAGCTAGGAAGAGACTGTTGCATCCACGCTGACTAGCTTAGGAAAAGTAATTTTGGCTTCCAAAGCCTCAGAAATTTTGTGAAACTGCTGGATGACAAGGACAATTCCTCACACATTCTTGTATTCTCAGAAATGACTTGGTGTCTGGAACTCTAAAAGGAAGTACACTAAACATTTCTTTAAAAAAATCAAGAGATTAAGATATATAAACAGTTCAGAGAATCACACATTACTTAACCTGTAGATATTTTCCTTTCAGCTATGCATGTGATTTAAAAAATCATTTTATTGTGGAAAGAACACTTAACACGAGATCTCCCCCCTTAACAAATTTGTAGGTGTACAGTTCATCGTTGTCCGCTATACAATGTTATGCAGCATATTCTAGATCTTATTCATCTTGGCTTAACTAAAATTTTATGCCTGTTGACTAGTAACTTCCCACTCCCTGCTCCCCTTAGCCACAGGCAACCACCATTCCACTCTTTGACTCCATGAATTTGACCATTTCAGATCCCGCATGTAAGTGGAATCCTGCAACGTTTGTCCTTCTGTGACTGGCTTATTTCACTGAGCATAATACCCTCTAGCTCCATCCATTTTGTTGCAAATGGTAGGATTTGTTTTCTTCTTATGGCTGAATAATATTCCATTGTGTATATGTACCACCTCTTCTTTATCCATTCATCTACTGATGGACACTTAGGTTGCTTCCATTTCTTGGCTATTGTAAATAGTGCCGTGATAAACATAGGGGTGCATATGTCTTTTTCAAACTGGGCTGCTGCATTCTTAGGGTAAATTCCTAGGAGTGGAATTCCTGGGTCAAATGGTATTTCTATTTTGGGTTTTTTGAGGAACCTCCGCTCTGCTTTCCACAATGGTTGAACTAATTTGCAGTCCCACCAGCAGTGTAGGAGGGTTCCCTTTTCTCCACATCCTCTCCAACATTTGTTGTTGTTTGTGTTTTGGATGTTGGCCATCCTCACTGGTGTGAGGTGATATCTCATTGTGGTTTTAATCTGCATTTCTCTGATGATTAGTGATGTGGAGCATCTTTTCATGTGCCTGTTGACCATCTGAATTTCATCTATGGAGAAGTGTCTGTGCATATCCTCCACCCATTTTTTAATAGGGTTATTTGCCTTTTGGGTGTTGAGCCATGTGAGTTCTTTATATATTTTGGATGATTACCCCTTGTCAGATGTCGTTTACAAATATATATTCTTCCATACTGTAAGATGCTTTTTTGTTCTACTGATGGTGTCCTTTGCTGTACAGAAGCTTTTTAGTTGGATGTAGTCCCATTTGTACATTTTTGCTTTTGTTTCCCTTGCCCGGGGAGATATGTTCATTAAGAAGTCTCTCATGTTTATGTCTAAGAGATTTTTGCCTATATTTTTTTCTAAGAGTTTTATGGTTTCATGACTTACATTCAGGTCTTTGATCCACCGTGAGTTTACCTTTGTGTATGGGGCTAGACAGTAGTCCAGTTTCATTCTCTTTCATGTAGCTGTCCAGTTTTTCCAACACTAGCAGCTGAAGAGGCTGTCGTCTCCCCATTGTATATCCAAGGCTCCTTTATCAAATATTAATTGACTGTATATGTTTTGGTTAATGTTTGGATTTTCTATTCTGTTCCACTGGTCTGTGGGTCTGTTTTTGTGCCAATACCAAATTGTCTTGATTACTGTGGCTTTGTAGTAGAGCTTGAAGTCAGGGAGCGTAATTCCCCCTGTTTTATTCCTCCTTCTCAGGATTGCTTTGGCTATTTGGGGTCTTTTGTGGTTCCATATGAATTTTAGAATTATTTGTTCCAGTTCATTGAAGAAAGCTGTTGGTATTTTGATAGGGATTGCACTGAATCTGTAGATTTCTTTAGGTAGTATAGCCATTTTGACAATATTTATTCTACCTAGCCAAGAGCATGGGATGGATTTCCATTTGTTAGAGTCCTCTTTAATTTTTCTTAGGAGTGTCTTGTAGTTTTCAGAGTATAGGTCTTTCACTTCCTTTGTTAGGTTTATTCTTAGGTATTTTATTCTTTTTGATGCAACTGTGAATGGAATTGTTTTTCTGATTTCTCTTTCTGTTAGTTCATTGTTAGTGATAGGAAAGCAACAGATTTCTGTGTGTTAATTTTGTATCCTGCAACTTTGCTGAATTCAGATATTAGTTCTAGTAGTTTTGGAGTAGAGTCTTTAGAGTTTTTAATGTACAATATCATGTTATCTGCAAACAGTGACAATTTGACTTCTTCTTTACCAATCTGGATGCTTTGTATTTCTTTGTTTTGTCTAATTGCCGTGGCTAGGACCTCCAGTACTATGTTGAATAACAGTGGAGAGAGTGGGCATCCCTGTCTTGTTCCTGATCTTAGATGAAAAGCTTTCAGCTTCTCACTGTTAAGTATTACGTTGGCTGTGGGTTTGTCATATATGGTCTTTATTATATTGATGTACTTGCCCTCTATACCCTTTTTGTTGAGAGTTTTTATCATGAATGGATGTTGAATTTTGTCAAATGCTTTTTCAGCATCTATGGAGATGATCATGTGGTTTTTGTTCTTCTTTTTGTTGATGTGGTGGATGATGTTGATGGATTTTCGAATGTTGTACCATCCTTGCATCCCTGGGATGAATCCCACTTGATCATGGTGTATGATCCTCTTGATGTATTTTTGAATTCGGTTTGCTAATATTTTGTTGAGTATTTTTGCATCTACATTGATCAGGGATATTGGTCTGTAATTTTCTTTTTTGGTGAGGTCTTTGCCAGGTTTTGGTATTAGAGTGATGCTGGCTTCATAGAATGAGTTTGGAAGTATTCCCTCCTCTTCTATTTTTTGAAAATCTTTAAGGAGAATAGGTGTTATTTCTTATCTATATGTCTGGTAGGATTCAGAGGTGAATCCATCTCATCTGGGGGTTTCGTTCTTGGGTAGTTTTTTGATTACCAATTAAATTTCGTTGCTGGTGATTGGTCTGTTTAGTTTTTCTGTTTCTTGCTTGGTCAGTCTTGGAAGGTTGTATTTTTCTAAGAAGTTGTCCATTTCTTCTATGTTTTCCAGCTTGTTAGCATATAGATTCTCATAATATTCTCTTATAATTCTTTGTATTTCTGTGTGGTCCGTCTGATTTTTCCTTTCTCATTTCTGATTCTGTTTATTTGTGTAGATTCTCTTTTTCTCTTAATAAGTCTGGCTAAGGGTTTATCTATTTTGTTTATTTTTTCAAAGAGCCAGCTCTTGCTTTTATTGATTTTTTCTATTGTTTTATTCTTCTCAATTTTATTCATTTCTTCTCTGATTTTTATTATGTCCCTCCTTCTGGTGACTTTGGGCCTCATTTGTTCTTCTTTTTCCAATTTCAGTAATTGCGTCTTTAGACTATTCATTTGGAAATGTTCTTCCTTCTTTAAATAGGCCTGGATTACAATATACTTTCCTCTTAGAACTGCCTTTGCTGTGTCCCACAGAAGTTGTGGCTTTGTGTTGTTGTTGTCATTAGTCTCCATATATTCTTTGATATCTGCTTTGATTTGGTCGTTAACCCTTTGATTAATTAGGAGAATGTTGTTAAGTCTCCATGTATTTGTGAGCCTTTTTGATTTCTTTCTAAAATTTATTTCTAGTTTTATACCTTTGTGATCTGAGAAGTTGGTTGGTAGGATGTCAATATTTTTGAATTTACTGAGGTTCTTTTTGTGGCCTATATGTGGTCTATTCTGGAAAATGTTCCATGTGCACTTGAGAAGAATGTATATCCTGCTGCTTTTGGGTGCAGAGTTCTGTAGATGTCTGTTAGGTCCATCTGTTCTAGTGTGTTGTTTAGTGCCTCTGTGTCTTTACTTATTCCCTGTCTGGTTGATCTGTCCTTTGCAGTGAGTGGTGTGTTGAAGTCTCCTAAAATGAATGCATTGCTGTCTATTTCCTCCTTTAATTCTGTTAGTATTTGTTTCACATATGCTGGTGCTTCTGTGTTGGTTGCATATATATTTATAATGGTTATATCTTCTTGTTGGACTGACCCCTTTATCATTATGTAATGTCCGTCTTTATCTCTTGTTACTTTTTTCATTTTGAAGTCTATTTTGTTTGATACAGGTACTGCAACACCTGCTTTTTTCTCTTTGTTGTTTGCATGAAATATCTTTTTCCATCCCTTCACTTTTAGTCTGTGCATATCTTTGGGTTTGAGGTGAGTCTCTTGTAAGCAGCATATAGATGGGTCTTGCTTTTTTATCCATTCTGTTACTCTGTGTCTTTTGATTGGTGCATTCAGTCCATTTACATTTAGGGTGATTATTGATAGATATGTACTTATTGCCATTGCTGGCTTTAGATTCATGGTTACCAAAGGTTCAAGGGTTGCTTCTTTACTATCTAACAATCTAACTTAACTTTCTTGTTATTGTAAACCCTGTCTGATGTTTCTTTATTTCTCACCCTTCTTATTCTTCCTCCTCCATTTTTTATATACTAGGTGTTTTGTTCTTTGCCTTTAGTTAGTATTTGGATGGTCTGCTTTCTTTGCTATGATATTATTTTCTCTGGTGACATCTTTTTAGCCTTAGGGGTGCTTCCCTCTAGAGCAGTCCGTTTAAGATATCCTGTAGTAGTGGTTTATGAGAGGCAAACTCTCTCAACTTTCGTTTGTCTGGAAATTGTTTAATCCCTTCGTCATATTTAAATAATAATCGTGCTGGATACAATATTCTTGGTTTGAGGCCCTTCTGTTTCATTACGTTAAATATATCATGCCATTATTTTCTGGCCTGTAAGGTTTCTGTTGAGAAGTCTGATCATAGTCTGATGGGTTTTCCTTTGTAGGTGATCTTTTTTCTCTCTCTAGTTGCCTTTAATACTCTGTCTTTATCTTTGATCTTTGCCATTTTAATTATTATGTGTCTTGGTGTTGTCTTCCTTGGGTCCCTTGTGTTGGGAGATCTGTGGGCTTCAGTGGACTGTGAGACTGTTTCCTTCCCCAGTGAGGGAAAGTTTTCAGCAATTATTTCTTCAAAGACACTTTCTATCCCTTTTTCTCTCTCTTCTTCCTCTGGTACTCCTATAATGCGAATATTGTTCCGTTTGGATTGGTCACACAGTTCTCTTAATATTCTTTCATTCCTAGAGATCCTTTTATTTCTCTCTGCCTCAGCTTCTGTGTTCCTGTTCTCTGATTTCTATTCCATTAATAGTCTCCTGCATCTCATCCAGCCTGCTGTTAAGCCCGTCGATCGCTTGTCTGATTTCTGCATTGTTTTTCCTCACTTCCCTCACTTCCTCCCTCAGCTCTTGCACATTTCTCTGTAGATCCATCAGCATGGTTATGACTTTTGTTCTGAATACTTTTTCAGGAAGATTGTGCATTTCCATCCCTTCAGGCTCCGTCTCTGGGGTTGTCTGGTTGATCTTAGTCTGGACCATATTCCTCTGTCTTTTCCTGGCTAAAGAAGTGGTCGCTGGTAGTTGCCACGTATGTCAGCTGGGCTCTTTAATACTTTAAAAAGAAAGAAAGATAGAAAAAAAAAAGAAGAAAAAGGAAGAAAAGAAAAGAAAAAGGAAAGAGAAGAATAAACAAAAAACAAAACAAAACAAAACAAACAAACAAAAAGTCCTACTGGGGGTAGATTCTGTGGGGATGCTGTAGGTGGTGCTGTTGCCCCACTATTCTGCAGCCGTGGCTGCGCTGCTCCACAGGGCCCTTTATAGCTCTGGCCGGGGTGGGAACGCTTGGGAGTCTGTTGATCTCTGTGGGAAGTCTAAGGCCGGCCACTCTTTCCCAGTTGCCAGCTAGGTGGTCCGAAACTCCCCAGGACTCCCAGCCTGCTGGGCTGATTGTGCCGGGTCGATCCTGCTCCTCCGCTGGGCTCCTGTCTCTTTAAGACTGCTGAAAAAAGCACGCACTTTTTTTTTTCCTTTTTCTTTCCTTCCCGGGAGCCGGCTGCAAGCACCGTGGCGCGTTCCCCGCTCAGATCCTGCCTCTCTGTCTCTCTAATCTCCGCTACACTGCGTGATGTGTGCCAGCACTCCCCGTGCACATCACCAGGGCTGGTTATTTCACGGGGTGTACTTCTACTCCCTCCTGGCTCTGAATCCTCTCCTCCCGCCGGTGCGCTGGGGTGGGTGAGTGCTTGGGTCTCACCGGGTCATGGCTCCGTATCTTACCCGCCTTGCGGGATGCCATGTCCTCTCAGGTGGTGCTGCATGCTGTGAGCTTTCCTGTGTATTCTGGAATAGTTGTATTTGCTGTATTTTCATAGATACATACATAGTTTTGGGAGGAGATTTCTGCCACCCTGCTCACGCTGCCATCTTCCCGGAAGTCCTGTTGATGGACATTTAGATTGTTTGTACTTCTTGGTGATTGTGCAAAATGCTGCAGTGAACATGGAAGGGCTCATACGTCTTCAAGATCCTAATGTGTCTTTGAGATTCTTTTGTGTAAATGCCCAACATGGAATTACTAGGTCATATAGTAGTTCTATTTTCAATATTTTGAGGAACCTCCATACTGTTTCCCATAGTGGATGCATCAGTGACCAAGGGTTACAGTTTCTCTGCACGCTTGTTATTTTTCTTATGTTTTAAAATAGTAGCTACCCTAACCAGTGTACCGTCATATTTCATTGTGGTTTTGATTTGCATTTCCCTGGTGATTAGTGATGTGGAGCATCTTTTCTGGTGGCTTTTGGCCATTTGTATGCCTTCTCTGGAGAAATGTCTAATCAAGTCCTTAGCTCATGTTTTAATCAGGTTATTCATTTTTTTTTTGCTTTTATTCTGTAAAAATAACCCATGGGTCATTTTAATCTCAGTTTGACACATTGTGCACCATTTTCATAAGTTAATTTGGATGACATTAAATTTTAAGTTTATTCGTTAATGCAAAGACAGGCAGAATTTGTGGCAATTCCTTGTCAAAATTCAAAGTGCCAAGCCTTGTATTAGATGCTGGATGGGGAGGCACAAATAAGATCGGTGAAGGCCAGAGGCACACTCCTCTAAGACTCTCCCATCATATGTGTTGGAGAGAATAGTGTGTATTGTAAAAGTAAATACATTGAAACAAAAGCATAGAGCATGGAAGTTAGTTTAACAAAGGAACACAACACATATTTTGATTATTATACTTTGTGCTTCCTCCTTAGGTTTATAAATGAAACATTCTTCCCTTGGAGATCATGCCAGCATTTATTTCAAATCAATGCTGAAAATTAAATGGTAATCCTCCAGGGGAGGGGAGACTCTCCCATAAACACCGCTTCCTACTGGAAATCTTTCTTTCATGTTTCTGCTTAATACTCAATCCAGGGTTTGAAATTAATTAAAAGATATTCTTTCTCTAATCTTTAGATAATTAGCTTCAAAGATTTTCTTCAAAATGTTGTAATAACTTTATGTTTTATGTGTAAATTCAGAACCGTTTCTATCTGGACAGTAATAGTTCAGTAGTAGTAATTGAGAAAAAAGAATTTTGTCAGTTATTTGAGTGGTTGGGTTTAGTTATGAAAAATAAGTATTTATGAAGCAGAGTTTAGACATTTTATAAAAGACTAAAGGATGGCAAACAGTCCCCCATGACTTCTACAAATTGGAGTTGGAGAGTGACATGTAAGTTCTAGCATCTCATTTTGTGGACAGGGGAAATCCAATCCCAGATAAGATGTAAATATCTTTAATTATGGAAACTACTGCTATCAAATGAAAGTTTTCTAATAGCCTCTTGACAGAATGAGGAAAATGACTTTAAGAGAAGGCTTTAAGTTAGGTTTAATTCAGCCTTTGCAAGACATTTTTACTTAAAAGAAGACATGAAGAAAGAAAAAGTGGGTGGAAGTCTTTGATGTTCCTCCCCTTGACCAGCAGAGTCTAATTTTCTTTCCCTTGAATCGAGGCTGGCCTGATGGATAAAAAGAATGCAGCAGAAATGACATTTCCAAACTTCTGAGGCTGAGTCCTAAGAATCTTGTGGCTTTTGCCTGGGTCTCTGAGAACAATAAGTTTGGAGCTGGAGTCGCCCAAAGTCTGGTTATCCTGCTGCCCCCACACCGTGAGGCAGCCCAAGCTAGCCACGGGAGAGGCTGTGGGGAGAGATGCCAGAGGCGTGGGAGAGGAAGCTTTCAGATGGCTCAGTTTCTGCGGCAATTCCCTGCGACTGTGAGAAGGTCCCCAAGTGAGAATCACTTAGTTGAGCTTGTCACCCCTAAACTGTGAGTAGTTATAACAAATGGAGGCTTTCTGCCATCAGATTTTGTGGTGCCTTGTTATGCAACAGCAGATAACTAGAACAGTAAATACTATTGAAACTCAGAAACAAATATCATGGAAGCACTGTTAAGTGTCTTTACCTGGAGATTATGACTATGGGTAACAAAATCTGACTTGAATAGCTAAGGCAAAGATTTTTCTTATCTGGGGTAATTTGGAAAAAAATATTAATGACCTAAAATGATGGTCAGTCTGATCTTTGTCTCTAGTCCTTAACCTTCTCCCTTAGGTCATTAGTCTGTTTATGTTTGTTTTCATTTCCATGAAAACTAATTTTCAGAAAAGTATCCTGTAGATACTTTTATATTAAGTGAAAATGATGGCTTAGACTTACTGTTTTTATCTGTACTGATTTGTTGATTCATTCAGAAAATATTTATTTATTGTCCACTAAGTGAATCATGATGGGGATACAGCAACAGACAAGCTGGTCCAGTTTTCTGCCAGTCTTGTGGGGACCTACAGCCTAGGAGGAAGAGAGCTAACTAAATAAGCAAATGATTTTGCCCAGGTCAAAGTCTAAAGCCAAAGGAATGCATATGCAGCTGTGGAAATTAAGGCATTTGGGAGTTAGATGCTAGAAATTTTATTTTAGAGACAGGCAGCCTTTCTAAAATCTGAACATCATACCTCCTTCTAAGACTGGCTCTGTGGAAGACTTTCTATCTTTCTTAATATTCCTCCCCAGCCTGAGATGTTATGTTTTTGTTTCCAGAACCAGTTCTATGATCTTCAAAGCAGAGAGACAGAGAGTCTTTGGATTAACTCACCTCACCCACCGTACCTGGCTCCTTGGCTCTCACGGAATCTAGAGCTACCACGAGTTCATCAAACTGTACTTACCAGCTTCTGTGAGCCAGACACCATGCTGGATCCAGTGGGGGGAAATCAGAAAGCTCATAACGTTGTAGGGAAGAGGGAGGCATATGCAGATGATTACAATACAGAGTAACAAATACTATGGTAAAATCAGACAAAAATGCTAAGGTAACAGCTCTTATGTAACAACTATAGGATGGCAAAATTACCTTTACTTTAGGATTTGATAGATGACAAAGATGGCATTCCAAGTCAATACGAAAAGAAGGTTAATAGAAGATTCTGGAACAGTAGATATTATTTAGAAAATGACACTACCAGACTCAATTCATGTATCTCCAAATAAATTCTAGATGAATTAAAGAATAAAACATTTAAAAAGGCCATAAAACTGGAAGAAAAAACTGTGATGAAATCTGCCTGACCTTTGAATAGATAAGGGCTTAAAAACATGAAAAGGATCACAAAGAAAAATATTAATAAATGTTACTACGTAAAGATGGAACAGATTGGATGGCAAGAAAGATCTCAAAAAAGACAACACACTGGAAAATATTTGTAACAAATATAAAGGATGGAAGTTTAACACTTCTGATATATGAAAAACCTATTCAAATTGGTAAGAAAACAAAGACTTCAGTAGATAATTGGCTAAGGATAAAAAAGATAACTCAAAAAAGAAAAATATAGATAGTTAATAACAAGCAATGTTCAGTTTTGCTATAATTAGGAACTCATTGTTTTAACCATGTAAAATTAGATAGATTAAAGAATTTTATGGTATTTAATCCTGTCGTGATTTCTTTTTGGTTCAGGTATGCTGTTGGTGGCAGCATAAACTGGCATCCTCTTCCTGGAAGGTAAATTTTCTATATAGATAAAAGTCTTTAAAATGTCCATGCCATTTGTCCCAGTACCTCCTCCTCTATGAATTAATCCTAAGGAAACACTGAATATGTTGATGAGGATGTCTGCACAAAGATGTTCACTGCAGTAGCAAATAATACAAAATACTCAGAAACAATATAAATAAACCACTGTTAAGCAGAGCATGGTAATTTGCATAATGGGATATTATGTGGCTATTTTAGGAAACATGTTTTTGATACATTTGTTTAGTCATAATCCTGCTTCAGATAAAGCTCATTGGCTGCAATACTGCCAGTACACAAAGCTTGCTACATTCTTAATGTCATAGAAAATGGCTTTTGTATAACATGTACCAAAAAAAGCAATATACATAATAGTGCCTGTACTATGATCTAATCTCTAAATAATTATAGAAAAACACGTAAAAAGTTAACCTTTTCACTGATGGATTTATTAATGATTTTTATTTATATCTTTGTATATAATGCATTTTCAAAAATTTCCAAATGAGTTTGTTTTACCTTGATCATTGGAAAAAGGCAAAATAAAAACAACATATTCACAAGTAATTTTTATGGTAAAATAGTGTATTCATTTATTTATTCAACATTTATTGATTTACACCATATATCAGGTATTGTTCCAGGTGCTTCAGGTCTGTTAGTGCAATGTGGGGCTTGCATTTTAGCAGTTTGCAGCAGAAAATGAGCAGTGAACATGTTAAGTAAGTTATACAGTATCTTAGAGGACCAGAGCGCGTGGCAAAAAGAAAAAACAAAGCTGAATAAGAGGAATCAAAAAAGGCAGAGATTGGGGAACATGGGACAAGGGAGACAGGTGGGCTGAGGTATTCAATCAAATGGTTGCGTTAGGACTGACTGGGAAGTTACACATGAGCAAAGATTTGCAGATGAGGTTAACCATGTGGATATCTGGGAGAAAGGACCATTCCAAGCAGAGAGTGCTATCATACAAGAGTCAAAGTCTTAGGCCAGGGGATTGCTTTGGAGGAAGAGCAGTGGTTCTGGGAGCCTGGAGCAGAATTTGCGGTGTAGAAAGTACAAATCAGGCTCAGAGAGGCAGGTGGCCTTAGGCAGGCAGACCGTACAGGCCTTTGGAAGCCATTGTAAGTGCCTCTGTTTTTACTGTGAATGAAAAGGGTTTACTCATCATAGATTCTTCTCTTGTTCTCACAATCACCTCCAATCCATTAGGAATTCTGCTGGCCTTTACTTCAAAATGTGACCAGAACCCGACTTCTCATCATGTCCATGGCTTTATCTTGGTCAAAGCCACCACACTCTTGCCCAGATTACTGTATCAGCCACCATACCCCCTGCTAGGCACCCTACTTCAGCTCTCATACAACTAAAAGCCCCATGACTGCCAGAGGAAGCGTTTAAAAGCAGAAGGCATCGGTCTTCTCAAAACCCTTTCGTGAACCATCCCCAAGGTCAAGGTCTGCACATGGAGAAGTTTAGCATGGAGACATCTGGGAGAAGAGGGGAAGATGCACAGTGACTGAGTAAGAGCCAGGGAGGCAGGAGGAACCCAGAAGATGTGGTGTCCCAAGGGCCAGGGAGCCACATGCAGCAAGGACACATGGTCAGTCATGCTACCTGCCCTGCCATCGAGTAAGAGAACAGTTACTGAATGATTGGATGTAACAATCTAGAGACTAGATGTGGGTAACAATCTAGAGAGTAGATGTGAAAGGTCCTGCTGGATTACTTTGCGTTTCCCAGGGAAGTCAGAGGCAAAGCCATTGGCTGAGTTTTGATGGAGCAGAGGGAATTCAGCTTCAGACTTCCGTCTCAGGCATTCCAGTTGAGCATTGCGAGAAAACTCTCTGCATCTCAATTCAATGGAGGTAATATTTCTCAGGGACTGTCCTGGGGCTGAGTCACCATGCCCAGGTTGAAGCACATCCTACAGGAGGTGAGAAGCTTGGATAGCTGGTGGCAGCTGGAGAGTAAATAAAATTGGAAATTGGTAATCCCAGACTCTAAGTTTAAATCAAGTTTTCTTATAAGGAGCCTGCTGCCATAATTTGTCATCTTAATCTGAATTTGCTCTAACCTGAGCGGTGAGATTCATGTCTTCTTTATTAAGAAATGGGGAATAAAGGAGAGCAAAAGTCTCCTTTATCACTAATCTGACATAGAGGGCTGAATGAGGTCAGCCATTCAATGTAAGCAAAACACGATTTTCTCATACTTAATAAAAATGATAAGATTATTATAGCACATTAGTTTAAACCAAATTTGTTAATCTGATTTGATAGAAAGGAGCTGTGTAAAAGATTAATATAATGGACTAGTGCCTCTAATATAATTGAAGACTCTTGGATTTTCACATCATATTAGTGACTTTCATGCTCTTTGTGCAATTTTCTGATGGAATTAGTGGATCTGCAACACATGTGCAGCTTTCCTACATTGTATTGTCTGAGTGACTTTTGCAATACATGGGCAGTGTCCCATCTCTACACATTGTCTCAACATAATGTCAAGTGTTTCATTTTCCTAAGGGGAAGAGGAAGTCACTCCAGTAAGCGGCAATGACTGCATGGTTTTCTATGACAGAGTCGAGGCCCACCTCAGGAACGTGAGCCCTCTGAGCCTTCCTTGCTGTCTTCGCCCACTTGGGATGTTCGGCCCCACGGACCCTCCCGCACGCCCAACCTCAGCTCCGATGATCCAACCTGTAAGCTTTTAAGCATGATGGACAGGACTGGGATGAAACCTTTGGTCTCTAGAAAAGTGCTATTTAAAAAATAGAATTTATTTATCCCAATAGTAGACATGAAAACTGTATTTGTGGAAGTCGATGAAATAGTTCAGGTGGCCTGCTATTGTTACCTTCAGACTAAACTCCCTCAGGTGGCCCATGAGGCATCTCGTGTGCTGGGTGTGGTTTATCACTTGCCTCCTGTCTTGTCATCCTTCTCCTCTGTCCCCTCTGTCCCTGTCTTCCAGAGTTAACTCAGTTCCCCAAAGATCAGGCTGTTCGGTAACTCTGAGTTTGCCATGCAGTTCGGCGCGGTCTCTTGAGCCTGGGAGCCTCCTATAAGCCTCACCTTCCTCTGTCTGCAGGCACCCCTTCTCTTCTGATCTTTGTTCTCCACATGCCCAATTCACCCCATCTTTGACATCAGTTTAATTCCCTTACTCCAAACCCCCCACATTACTGGGACCCCATTGTAACTCTTATTGCAGTGCATAATAATGATAGGCTTGTATGTCTTTCTCTGCTTTTAGATCATGAGCTATTTGAAGACAGGGACTCTGCCTTTCATCTGTGGATCCCGTCTTTGGTTTCGGACACAATAAATGCTTAATGAGTAAATAAATGTGTGGGCAAATGACAAGATCACAAGGACTAAACTCCATCAACTTGGAAGTTCCTTCTTTATTGAAAATAAGTCAACTTTGATCTGTGCATATTTACTTAGAACATTTTCTATTTTGTGCTGTTAAACATGAGATTTTTTTCAACTTTCCTATTTATATGTATGTATGCATCTATCATCTATCTTTCCTTCTACCTACCTACCTATCTATCATCTATCTGTGCATAAATTGTAGGTCAATCTGAGAGTTCTCTTGGCTTTTCTACTCTTTGGAGAGAAAGGAAAACTTCAAAAAATTATATAGAAGTGATTTTGCTGGTATGAGTGTTCTCTTCTCTTCTCATCTCAGAAAGGCTGTGACGATCAACATCTGCTCTAGTGGGGGCTGCTGAGGAAGGCACTAATAGGAAGTCATTCTACATATACAGTGACACTTTCAGTCCACACTGATCTCTTGATGACTGTGTGATAGAAATGCACTGGTTTAGCCCGCATTCAGTCCAAAGTCATTCTCTTTGCGGCTGGCTGGGCTTTTGAATTCTGCCAGATGTGTCTGTAACACTGCTGTGGCTATTGTGTACTCACACACATAAGACTGATACAGTGTTTAAGACCCTCTAAACAAATGGCAATTCACTGAGTGGTACACTGTAATATATGTAACATTTAGTGAGTGTGTCAAGATATCATGGACTGATTGTTTACTTGACTAGCAATTCTAATAGAGGCTGACTGAGGGAATTGCAAGCACATAGAACACGTACCACTAAGGCAGGGCATTCCTTGGAACAGACAGAAAGATTCTAAGAGGTGGTTTGTGTTGCATTTTAGATCAATTTCCCATGAGTAGCCAAATCTAAAATTATAATGGAAATCAAGGTGAAACTGTATTTGTTTCTCTATATTTTGCTTTACATAAAATCTTCTTACTATTTTCACACATTTGCAGCTGTGTGGTACATGAGAATGGTTATTTCACTCTTGTTCTGAAATTGATTCTTTTTTTCCATCTTGAGAAACTCCATGAAGTTTTCAAATATATAAAATGAAAGCAGGGATTACATAATTAAATAAAGTGTCTTCTAGCTTCTCCTGAAGTGGGCAAAAAAGGGAATGAAAAGAAGTCAGAAACAATGTTTGATTTTGTGTTTTCCTCCCTCAGGCAGACCAGTCTTCTTAGCATAAAGTTCAGCATGAATGAATGAATGATGGAACATTTGGCTGCAATAATTTTTGGTGTTTATGGGACAGTCTATTTTAGAATGCTTGGGGGTTTTACAGCTTCTGGTACTAGCACTCGGACAGACTGTAGTTTATTGTATAACTTTGGCCACTTCCTCCTGTATTCCACTGCCCACAACTGCCACCCTGTGAGGCGCAGAGGCTCAGCTTCAGCTATTACGTGAGGTGCTGTGTATCCTGCTGGTATCTGGACACCTTACACTGGGAAGAAGAGAGGAGGCTCGGAAATATAATCAAGTCCCTTTTTCCTTACAGTTCTTTCTGAACTACATACTGGTGAATTGAGTAGAAGGACTTGTCCATTTTACAAAACAAAAATTACAATTTTAGCATATGCACATTGAGAAAAGCATTTGGCCCATATAAAGCAATGATATTAATGTGTATTTTCACAAGGTTTCCAAAGACCTTTCATGTCATCTGATGAATTCCTCACTGTTTACCTGTGTGTGAGGTAATATTATTTCTACTTAAAGATGGGGAAACAGTTCTCAAGAAGACAGATACGATTGTTCATGATTATAGGTTCATTAGATATCAAAAATCAGAACATAAACTTAGGGCTTTTGATTCCAGATCATCAGTTCTTTTCTCCTGAATGTGCAACATAAATATATGTATAGACACACAGCTCATTCTTCATTAGCAAAGTGGCCGTTTTAAGGCTAAAGGCTCCCAGGGAGCTGCACATCCTGTTACTCAGACCCAGGGTGAATCTGCTCCTACCAAGAATCTGCATTGCCTGATGTCACAGATGAAGGACATGGGAGCAATGCGGGGGGCTTTGAGGCAAGGTTCTGAAAGATGCAGCTTTGGCCTTGGTGTTGTGGAGCCCTCACTTTGGCGTAAGCCAGCCGCAATGCAGGGAGTCTGGCACACTGAGTTCACTGTGCTAGGAGGATGCCCAGCTAGTCAAGGGGCTGCCTGCAGAGAGACAGAGCTGCCCAGTGGTGCCAGCCACCTAGTCCGAGAGTAAGAAATGGAAGTGAAGGAGCCTCTAGGAGACTCAATCCTTGCCACCGTGTGGCAACAACCACATGAGAGAGGCTCTAAGTTACAGTAGCTCAGCTGAGCTAAGAACAATGAGAAATAATAATACATTGTTTGAAGTCACTAAGTTTTGGGTGGCTTGGTAGGCAGCAGTAGGTAACTACAGGATGATATAAAACTTCCCCAATTTTCTTTTGAAAATGCCATTACATTTCTATTCTTTACATTTTCAAACAAACAAACCAACATCAAAACCTAAGTGATAATTTTCCTGGCCTTTTTTTTTAGATATTATTGATATACACTCTTATGAAGGTTTCACATGAAAAAACAATGTGGTTACTACAAAGTCCCCACCCACAACCACAATGCAGTCACTGTCCTTCAGTGTAGTAAGATGACACAGATTCACTATTTGCCTTCTCTGTGCTATAGTTTTCCTCTTGATCCCCAAACCATGTGTACTAAACATAATACCCCTCAATACCCTACTCCCTCCCTCTCCACCTGCCCTCCCACACTGCTCCCCTTTGGTAACCACTAGTTCCTTCTTTGAGTCTCTGAGTGTGCTGCTATTTTGTTCCTTCAGTTTTGCTATGTTGTTATACTCCACAAATGAGGGAAATCATTTGGCACTTGTCTTTCTCCGCCTGGCTTATTTCACTGAGCATAATATCAACAGCTCCATCCATGTTGCTGCAAATGGTAGGATTTATTTCTTTTTTATGGCTGAATAGTATTCCATTGTGTATATGTACCGCCTCTTCCTTATCCATTCATCTACTGATGGACACTTAGGTTGCTTCCATATCTTGGCTATTGTAAAAAGTGCTGCAATAAACATAGGGGTGTTTAGGTCTTTTTGAATCTGAGAAGTTGTATTCTTTGGGTAAATTCCAAGGAATGGGATTCCAGGGTCAAATGTTATTTCTATTTTTAGTTTTCTGAGGAACCTCCATACTGCTTTCCACAATGGTTGAACTAGCTTACATTCCCACCAGCAGTGTATGAGGGTTCCCCTTTCTCTGCATCCTCACCAGCATTTGTTGTTCTTAGTCTTTTGGATACTGGCCATCCTTACTGGTGTGAGGTGATATCTCATTGTGGTTTTAATTTTGCATTTCCGTGATGATTAATGATGTGGAGCATCTTTTCATGTGTCTGTTGGCCATCTGAATTTCTTCTTTGGAGAACTGTCTCTTCATATTCTCTGTCCATTTTTTAATCAGGTTATTTGCTTTTTGGGTGTTGAAGCATGTAAGTTCTTTATATATTTTGGATGTTAAACCCTTGTCGGATATGTCACTTACAAATATATTCTCCCATACTGTAGGATGCCTTTTTGTTCTGTTGATGGTGTCCTTTGCCGTACAGAAACTTTTTAGTTTGATGTAGTCCCATGAGTTCATTTTTGCTTTTGTTTCCCTTGCTCGAGGAGATGCATTCAGGAAGAAATCGCTCATGCTTGTATTCAGGAGATTTTTGCCTATGTTGTCTTCTAAGAGTTTTATGGTTTCATGACTTACATTCAGGTCCTTGATCCATTTTGAGTTTACTTTTGTGTATGGGGTTAAACAATAATCCAGTTTATTCTCTTACATGTAGCTGTCCAGTTTTGCCAACACCAGCTGTTGAAGAGGCTGTCATTTCCCCATTGTATGTCCATGGCTCCTTTATCATATATTATATTAATTGATGATATATGGTTGGGTTTATATCAGGGCTCTCTAGTCTGTTCCATTGGTCTATGGGTCTGTTCTTGTGCCAGTACCAAATTTTCTTGAGTACTGTAGCTTTGTAGTAGAGCTTGAAGTTGGGGAGCATAATCCCCCTAGCTTTATTCTTCCTTCTCAGGATTGCTTTGGCTATTTGGGGTCTTTTGAGGTTCCATATGAATTTTAGATCGATTTTCTCTAGTTCATTGAAGAATGCTGTAGGTATTTTGATAGGAATTGCATTGAATCTGTAGATTGCTTTAGGCAGGATGGCCATTTTGACAATATTAATTCTCCCTATCCATAAGCATGGGATGTGTTTCCATTTATTGGTATCTTCTTTAATTTCTCTCATGAACGTCTTGTAGTTTTCAGAGTATAGATCTTTCACTTCCTTGGTCAGGTTTATTCCTAGGTATTTTATTCTTTTTGATGCAACTGTGAATGAATTATTTTCCTGATTTCTCTTTCTGCTAGTTCATTGTTAATGTGTAGGAATGCCACAGATTTCTGCATATTAATTTTGTATCCTGCAACTTTGCTGAATTCAGATATTGGATCTAGGAGTTTTGGAGTGGATTCTTTAGGGTTTCTTATGTACAATATCATGTCATCTGTAAACAGGGACAGTTTAACTTCTTCCTTGCGAATATGGATAACTTTTATTTCTTTGTGTTTTCTGATTGCCATGGCTAGGACCTCTAGTGCTATGTTGAATAGAAATGGGGAGAGTGGGCATTCTTATCTTGTTCCCGATCTTAAAGGAAAAGCTTTCAACTTCTCAATGTTAAATACAATGTTGGCTGTGGGTTTGTCATATATGGCCGTTATTATGTTAAGGTACTTGCCCTCTATACCCATTTGGTTGAGAGTTTTTATCATGAATGGATATTGAATTTTGTTGAATGCTTTTTCAGGATCTACGGAGATAATCATCTGGTTTTTGCCCTTCTTTTTGTTGATGTGGTTGATGATGTTGATGGATTTTCAAGTGTTGTAAAATCCTTGCATCCCTGGAATAAATCCTACTTGATTATGATGGACTTTTGATTAATTTTTGAATTTGGTTTGCCAATATTTTGTTGAGTATTTTTGCATCTGTGTTCATCAGGGATATTGGTCTGTAATTTTATTGTTTTGTGGTGTCTTTGCCCGGTTTTGGTATTAGAGTGATACTGCCATCATAGAATGAGTTTAGAAGTATTTCCTCTTATACTCTTTGAAAAACTTTAACGAGGACAGGTATTAGGTCTTCACTAAATGTTTGATAAAATTCAGCGGTGAAGCCATCTGGTCCAGGCGTTATGTTCTTAGGTAGGTTTTTGATTACCAGTTCAATTTCGTTGCTGGTAATTGATCTGTTCAGATTTTCTGTTTCTTTCTGTGTCAGTCTTCGAAGGTTGTATTTTTCTACAAAGTTGTCCCTTTCTTATAGGTTATCCAGTTTGTTAGCATATAATTTTTCATAGTACTCTCTAATAACTCTTTGTATTTCTGTGGTATCCATAGTGATTTTTCATTTCTCATTTCTGATTCTGTTTATGTGAGTAGACTCTCTTTTTTTCTTGATAAGTCTGGCTGGGGGTTTATCTATTTTGTTTATTTTCTCAAAGAACGTGCTCTTACTTTCATTGATTCTTTCTATTGTTGTATTCTTCTTGATTTTATTTATTTATGCTCTAATCTTTATTATGTCCCTCTTTCTACTGACTTTGGGTCTCATTTGTTCTTCTTTTTCTAGTTTTGTTAATTGTGAGTTTAGACTGCTCATATGGGATTGTTCTTCTTTCCTGAGGTAGGCCTGTAGTGCAATATAGTTTTTCCTCCTAGAATAGCCTTTGCTGCATCTGACAGATTTTGCAGTGTTGAATTAGTGTTGTCATTTGACACTATTTATTGCTTGATCTCTGTTTTTATTTGGTCATTGATCTATTGGTTATTTAGGAGCATGTTGTGAAGCCTCCATGTGTTGGTGGGATTTTTCATTTTCTTTGCATAATTGATTTCTAGTTTCATACCTTTGTGGTCTGAGAAACTGGTTGGTACAATTTCAGTCTTTTTGAATTTACCGAGGCTCTTTTTGTGGCCTAGTGTATTATCTATTCTTGAAAATGTTCCATGTGTATTTGAGAAGAATGTGTATTCTGTTGCTTTTGGGTGTAGAGTTCTGTAGATGTCTGTTAGGTCCATCTGTTGTAATGTGCTGTTCAGTGCCTCTTTTTCCTTACTTATTTTCTGTCTGGTTGATCTGTCCTTCAGAGTGAGTGGAGTGTTGAAGTCTCCTAGAATGAAATGCACTGCATTCTATTTCCCCCTTTTAATTCTGTTAGTATTTGTTTCACAGGTGTAGGTGCTGCTGTGTTGGGCACATAGATATTTATAATGGTTATATCTTCTTGTTGGATTGACCCTTTTATCATTATGTAATGTCCTTCTTTGTCTCTTGTGACTTTCTTTGTTTTGATGTCTATTTTGTCTGATACTAGTACTGACTCCTGCTTTTTTCTCCCCATTAGTTGCATGAAATAACTTTTTCCATCCCTTCACTTTTAGACTGTGTACATCTTTGGGTTTAAAGTGAATCTCTTGTAGGTTGCATATAGATGGGTCTTGTTTTTTTATCCATTCAGTGACTCTATGTCTTTTGATTGGTGCATTTAGCCCATTTACACTTAGGGTGATTATCGGTAGGTATGTACTTATTGGCATTGCAGGCTTTAGATTTGTGTTTACCAAAGGTTCAAGGTTAACTTCCTTACTATCTAAGAGTCTAACTTAATTCACTTAATGTGCTATTACAAACACAATCTAAAGGTTCTTTTTTTTTCTCCTCCTTTTTCTTCCTCCTCCATTCTTTACATATTTGGTATCATATTCTCTACTTTTTGTCTGTCCCCTGATTGACTTTCAGGATAGTTGATTTAATTTTGCATTTGCTTAGGAATTAGCTGTTCTAATTTCTTTACTGTGATTTTATTACGTCTGGTGACAGCTATTAAACCTTAGGAACACTTCCATCTATAGCAGTCCCTCCAAAATACACTGTAGAGGTGGTTTGTGGGACGTAAATTCTCTCAGCTTTTGCTTACCTGGAAACTGTTTAATCCCTCCTTCAAATTTTAATGATAATCTTGCCAGATAAAGTATTCTTGGTTTGAGGCCCTTCTGTTTCATTGCATTAAATACATCATGCCACTCCCTTCTGGCCTGAATGGTTTCTGCTGAGAGGTCTGATGATAGCCTGGTGGGCTTTCCTTTGTACATGATCTTATTTCTCCCTCTTGCTGCTTTTAATAGTCTGTTCTTACCCTTGATCTTTGCCATTTCAGTTACCATGTGTCTTGGTTTTGTCTTCCTTGGGTCCCTTGTGTTGGGATATCTGTGCACCTCCATGGCCTGAGAGACTATCTCCTTCCCCAGATTGGGGAAGTTTTCATCAATCACCTCCTCAAAGACACTTTCTATCCCTTTTTCTCTCTCTTCTTCTTCTGGTACCCTTATAATGCAAATATTGTTCCGTTTGGATTGGTCACACAGTTCTCTCAATATTCTTTCATTCTTGGAGATCCTTTTTTCTCTCTGTGCCTCAGTTTCTTTGTATTCCTCTTCTCTAGTTTCAGTTTATCTTCTCCTTCACTGTATCTAATCTGCTTTTAATACTGTCCATTGTGCTCTGACCAGAATTCATTCCTGATTTCTTGAATATCTTTCCGTACGTCCATTAACATGTTAATGACTTTTATTTTGAATTCCCTTTCAGGAAGATTCATGATGTTGATGTCATTTAAATCTTTCTAAGGAGTGGTATTAATAATTTTACTTTGAACCAGGTTACTTTGGCCTTTCATATTTGTATATGGTGCCTTCTAAGTCCCAGAAGCTCTACTCTCTGGAGCTGCTCAGCCCCTGAAGCAATATCGGGGGTCGCAGAGGAGTAGTATTGGTGCCTGGGGGGAGGAAAGAGCTGTTTTCTGCTTCCTTGCTTCTATGCCTGACTCCACTGCCTGAGCCAGTGGGCCAAGCACACAGTATAAGCCTCTATGCTTTGCGTTTATAGTTGCTGTAGACAGATCTTCCCTCTGGCTGGCCTAACACTATGGTAGGGCTTTCCTGTTTGCAAGCCAGGTGGTGCTGGTAGGGAGAAGGCGCAGTAGGCTGCGTATCACGGAGGCGTTCCTTGGAGCTGTGTAGCCAGCCAGGGAGCTGGAGCAACTGAAGAACGTGAAAGCTCCCAACCTGCTGGGCAGAGTGCACCTGGGCAATTTTGTCTACCTGTCCTTTCTCCTGAGCAGTAAGCTCTGTGCAATCCTTGTCCCTTTAGCAGCCCTCTTACTGTAAGGAAGTCTCTCAGGCTGCCCGCCTTTCTTTTGTCCCAGAACTGCTGGATATGGATCCTGGCTTTCCGCAAGTGGCTGGAATCTCAGTCTCTCCAGGAATTCTGACCCTCTTAGTTTTCCAACCCCCTAATCATGAGAGTATCATGCAAGCATCATGAAATGTAGGTTTGTGCTCCCAGAGCAGATCTCCAGAGTTAGGTGTTCAGCAGTCTCAGACCTCCACTCCCTCCCCACTCTGTTTCTCTTCCTCCCACCAGTTAGCTGGGGTGGGGGACGGGCTTTTGTCCCACCAGGCCACGGCTTTATGTTACCCTGTTCCATGAGATCTGCTCTTTTCTCCAGGTGTATGCAGTCTGGCGTAGTCCTCTTTCCTGTTGCTCTTTCAAGAGTAGTTGTAGTAATTATATTTTCGTATTATATGTGGTTTTAGGAGGAAGCCTCTGTCTCACCTCTCACCCCACCATCTTTAATCCTCCCCTGAGCTGTTTTTTTTAAAATGACTTTTCTCTCATAAAAGGTAAATAATTTGAACAATGTTTTGGAGCACATGGAAAACTTTTATAAATCCAAGTTATGGTTTTCAGAATTTAAGTGTTGGAAGTCAATGTTCCATGGGCCTGTCATGTTTCTGGACATCTTGGGAGAAAAATACAGACTGCGTTTGCTCTGGACTGCCTTTTCAAAGATGCTGTGTAGCAAACAGCCTTGGACGACAGAGCAATTATCTCAATCTGGAGCAAAGAAAGAGAGAATACCTTTCTTATAAGCTAGCAAGTTAGTTTCCTCGTGGTGTCATGGAATCTGGACATAGAACAAAGATGATGCTTTACTTTGGAATGAAGATCAGGCAAGCTCAGTGCCCATTATAAAATATTTGTGTTCTCTAAGCTGGGGGTTTCTCTCTTGTAACACAACCCACAGTGCACACAAGTGTTACCTGGCTCTTTTTGTCACCTTCTCGGAACTGGAGCTTGGAGAATAAGTTTAAATACTGATACTACTGCTATTGTTGTCAGTAATGTGCTGTTTTTTGTTGCTGACCTGGAGTCTCATGTCTTATCCCAGCATCCATGAAACTAAAGCAAACTGACCCCTGAGCTTATAAGTAGGGTAAATTTCATATTCTTTCCAGTTCTTGAGAGTCAGGTAAACTCTTTTGCTAAACCAGGTAAATGCAAGGCAATCAAATTTTAGGAGTTTAAAATAATCTTAGACTTAATTTGTTCAGTTCAAGCTTTCCTAGTCCTCTTTGTATTTAACTTAATGGAAAATGAGTGAACTCTTGTCTAGGTGGTAATATTAATGATTAAAATGAGTCACATCTTGGAGGATATAGGTAAGCATTGTATCCCAAATGATGATCTTTCATTCACTAGGACTCAAACTAGACTTGCAGCAAGTTGACTAGACACACTGGGTTTAAAGAAAGATGAAAAGGGAGGTGGACAAGAAGAGGAGAAAATCAGGACTTTTAGTGAAGAACTTTATCTCTTGTTTTTAAATTCCCCATGAGCTGACTTCTTTTCAAGTGATGATCAAGTAGCTGGCTCCCCTTAACATTTTTTTAATTAAACATTTATTTTGAGGTAGTTGTAGACTAACATGCAGTTGTAAGCAATGACACCAGAGAGATAATCATGTATCCTTTCACCCATTGGTAGCATGATGCAAAACCATAGGACAATTTCAAAACCAGGATATATCAAGACACAGAACATCTCCATCACCACAAGGAGCCCCTCCCCTGCTTCATCTCTTACTCACTCCTAATTCCCCACCTTCAGCAGTTTCTTTTCTCTGTCTACATATATTGTCATTTAAAGAGCACTGTGTAAGGGGGTGATGCAGTATGTAATCTTTAGGGTTGGCTTGTTTCATTCAGCCTAATTCTGTGCAGATTCACCCAGTTGTTCCCCTTTATTACTGACTAGTATTCCAGGATATGGATGCACCACAATTGTTTTACCATTCATCCACTGGAGGACATTTAGATTGTTTCCAGTTTGGGGCTATTGTGAACATAGCTACCATAAACGACTTGTACATGTTTTTGTATGAACAATACATCTTCATTTCTCTGGCAAAAATGACCAAAAATTATAGTTGCTGGGTGTTATGGTGGTTCTTGTTCTGCTTTTAAAGAAACAGGAAAACTGTTTCCCAGAGTAGTTGAAATATTTTACATTATTGTAAGCAATATGTATGTGATCTAGTTCTATGCTCACCAACATCTGGTATTGTTACTACTTTTTATTGTAGCCATATTGATAGGTGTGCTGTAGTATCTCATTATGATTTTAATTTTCATTTCCTTGTTGACTAATGATGCTGAGTAATTTTAATGTGCTTATTTGTCATCTGCATATCTTCTTTGGTAAAATAAATCTTTCTTCATGTCTTTTTACCGTGCTCTTACTGGATTTTTATTTTTTTTAACTGTTGAGTTCTCAGCTTTATATATATATGCTTGTACTTGTGGATATATTTGTTTATGTGTTGTTTATATATATTTGTAACATATTTGTTTCTGGGTATGTAGTTTATACATATTTCTTCTGCTTTGTATTTTGTCTTTTATCCCCTTAAAAAATCTTTTCTAGGGCAAAAGTATTAAATTCTGATGAAGTCCAATTTATCAATTCTTTTTTCTTTTATTGATTGTGCTTCTGGTGTCAAGTCTAAGAACATTTTCCCTAGTTCTAAATCGTGAAGATATTACCCTAAACTTTTCCTAAAACTTTTATATATATTTTTTGTTACATTTAAGTCTATGATCCAGTAGTAGGGTCATATAATACAAGAAAAAAGAGAAAAATCAGTTGTATTTCTAAGTACTAGCAATAAATGATGGAAACTGAAATTAAAAATATAGAACTGTAAGAAATACTTAAATGTAAATTGAACAAAATGTGGACAGTACTTACATATGTACGTCCCACTTATATAGTATTCTTTAAATGACAATATATGTAGACAGAGAAAAGAAACTGGTGGAGGTGAGGAATTAGGAGTGGGTAAGAGAGAAAGCAGGGAGTAGGGGATCTGTGTCTTGTGATGATGGAGATGTTCTGTGTCTTGATATATCCTGGTTGTGAAATTGTCCTATGGTTTTGCAACATGTGGATCTATAATACCAGAATGTATTTGGAGATAATGTCCTTAAAGAAGTAATTAAGTTAAAGTGAGGTTATTAAGGTGGTGCCCTAATTTGATATTACAGTGTTGTTATGGGAGGAAGAGACAACAGAGATATGTGTGCAGAGAGGGGCAACTGTGTGAAGAGACAGTGAGAAGGTGGTTGCCTGCAAGTCAAGGAGGGAAGTCTTAGGAGAAACCAATCCTGCTGGCACCTTGATCTTAAACTTCCAACCTCCAGAAATATGAGAAAATAAATTTCTGTTGCTTAAGGCATCCAGGTTGTGGTATTTTTTGTGGCAGCCCTAGAGAACTTATATATGTTTACATCACTTTGGGGAGAATTAAAACTTTTACCATGTTGAGCCTTCCAGTCCATGAACATGGTATGTCTCTCCATTTATGCAGATCTTTGATTTCTTTCATCAGTATTTTCAGTTTTCTGTATATAAAAGCTGTCCATATTTTGTTCGATTTACATTTAAGTTTTTCATTTTTTTGATCAGTTTTATATTTTTAATTTCAGTTTCCATCATTTATTGCTAGGACTTAAATAAAATTGACTTTTTTTTTTCTTGTATTGTATGACCCTGCTTAGCTCACTTAATAGTTCTAGAAGTTTTTTCAGGGTAGATTCCTTGGGATTTTCTACACAAGCAGCCATGTTTCTGTATATAGGGGCAGTTTTATTCCTTCCTATCTGATTTATCTACATGTTTTTTCCTTTTACTGTTTTATTCCTAATATTGGTAATTTGTCTCTTCTCTTTATTTTTCTTTGTCAGTTTTTCTGGACGTTTGTCAATTATATTGATTTTTTTCAATAAGCCGGCTTTTTGTTCAGGGATTCTTTCTATTGTTTTCCTGTTTTCAATTTCTTTGCTTTTTTTGCTCTTATCTTTACTATTTATTTCTTTGTGCTTCCTTTGAGCTTATTTTGGTCTACATTTTGTAGGTTATTGAGAGCTCAAATTATTGATTTAGACATTATCTCTTTTCTAATGTATTCAGTTATGCCATGAATTTTCCTCTGAGAACTGCTTTAGTGTTATCCTACAAATTTTGCTGTATTTTAATTTTTTGTTTATTTATTTCCCTATAATTTCCTCTTTAGAAGGTAAATAGTGAATCTGTGGCATTTTACTACACTGAAGGACAGTGACTGCACTGGGGTATGGGTGGGGACTTGATAATATGGGTAAATGTAGTAACCACATTGTTTTTTCATGTGAAACCCTTGTAACAGTGTATATCAATAATATCTTGATAAAAAATTTTAAAAATAAAAATAAATAAATAAATAAACAAATATTCTGAGACCACTTAAAAAAAATTTCCTCTTTAACCTATGGTACTGTTTAGTTTCCAGGTGTTTGGAGATTTTGCTGCTATCTTTAGTTTGAATCCATTGTGGTCAAAGAAAACATTCTGTAGACTTTCATTCCTTTTATATTTGTTGAGATTGCTTTATTGCCCAATATGTGTTCTATACTGTTATATTTTCCATTCTATGGGCACTTGAAAATAACTTACTCTCTTCCATTGTCTGGTGGAGTGTCCTATAAGTGTCAGTTATCTCCTGATCATTGATGGGTTTTTTGGTTTCTTCTATGTCCTTCATGATTTTCTGTATATGTCTATCAATTGTTGAGAGAGGGATGTTTGAAGTCTCTAACTATTCTTGTATATTGTCTATTTCTTCTTTCAGTGAATCAGCTACTTCAGTTTTTGCTTCACATATTTTGCAGCTGTTTTGTTTGGGACTTATACATTTAGGATTTCTATGTTATTTTGTTGAACTGACATTTTATCATTATGTAATATCCCTTTCTGTCCCTTGTAATTTTCCTGCTTTGTATTTTACTTTGTCTTGTATTAATGTGTCTATGCCTACTTTTGTATCTACATGACATATCTGTCTACATAGTTTTACTTTCAACCTGCCTATATTGTTACATTTGAAACGAGTTTATTATAGACAGCATATAGTTGGGTGTGATAGGCTGAATAATGGCCCCCAAGATGTCCACATACTAATTACTGGATCCTGTTATAATTACCTTATATGGCAAAAGGGACTTTGCAGATGTGACTAAGTTAAGGATCTTGAGATGGAAGTCTATGCTGGATTATCCAGGTGAACCTAAATTTAATCGTGAGTGTACTTACAAGAGGAAGGCAAAGGAGAATTTGACACAAGCAGAAGGTCATGTGATGAAAGCAGAGAGAAATTTGAAGATTCAGGCATACCTCAGAGATATTGTGAGTTTAGTTTCAGACCACAGCAATGAAGTGAATATCACCATAAAGCGAGTCAAAATATTTTTTTTGTTTCCCAGTAAATATGAGTTATATTTACACTATACTGTAGTCCATTAAGTATGCAATAACATTATGCCTAAAAAAGCATTTACTTTAGTTCAAAAACACCTTATTGTTAAAAAATGCTAACCATCATCTGAGCTTTCAGTGAGTCATAATCATTGATCACAGATCACCATAACAAATGTAATAATAAGGATGGAAAAATATGAAATACTGTGAGAATTACCAAAATGTGGCACAGAGACACGAAATGAATGAATGCTGTTGGAAAAGTGGTACCTATAGACTTGTTCAACACAAGGTTGCCATAAAACTTCAATTTGTAAAAAACACATTATCTGCAAAATGCAATAAAGTGCAGTAAAATGAGGTATGCCAGTAATAGGAGCCTCGTTTTGAAAGTGGATGAAGGATTCATGACTCAAGGAATGCAGCTCTAGAAACTAGAAAAAGCACGGACACATATTTTCGCCAAGATTCTCCAGAGGGAGTTATACTCTGCTGACAACTTCACTGTAGACCAGTAAAACTGATTCCATACGTCTAGCCTCCAGAGCTAGAAAAGAATAAATTTGTGTTTTAAGCCATTAAGTGTGTGGTAACTTGTCATAGTAGCAACAGGAAATTAATACACTGGGCCATGATTTTAAATCTGCTTTCCCATTTTAATTGGTGTATTTAGACTGTTACATTTATTGTAATTTTTGATATGTTAGGGCTTATGTCTGCCATTTTATTTTTTGTCTTTGGTTTTCAACTTTTTTTTTCATTTTTCTGTTCACCTTTTCCTGCCTGCTTGTGGGTTATTGGAATGCTTATTAGATTTTAGTTTCATTTATTATAATGTTTTTGAGTGTATCTGTTTCTATATTGCTTTCTTTAGTGGTTACTCTAAGTATTACATTGTACATAGAGTATCATGTGTTATAAGTTACATTATAATTTATCACACACCACTGATACCATCATTTTACCTGTTCATGTGAACTGTAGAGATATTATCTTCCTTTACTCTCCCAATTTCTTAGGTAGTATTCTTAAATATTGTAATATTCTTAACCATTGTTTAGAAAACTCACAAGGAGAAGAAAGCCCTATTGTATTTATCCATATTTTTCATATTTTGTCTTATTGTGTTTTGTCCCTTCAAGACGTTCCAAAGTCCCTTCTTTTATCTTTTCCCTTCTAGTTAGGACTCTTCCTTCAGCCATTCTTTTAGCAGAGATCAGCAGGTGACAAATTATCTTCTTTTTCCTTGATTTGAAATGTTTTGATTTCCCCTTCATTTCTAAAGAATATTTCTGCTGGGTTTAGAATTCTAAGTTGACAATTCTTTTAGCACTTGAAAAATATCGTACCACTTCCTTCTGGGCTCCAAGGTTTCTACCGAGAATATGCTGCCATCTTAATTGTTTTTCTGCTAAGTCATTTTTCAATGGCTGATTTCAATATCTTTTTTTTTAGTTTTCAGAACTTTAATTATGATTTATTTTAGTGTGGATTTCTTCAGGTTCATAGTATATGGAATTAACTCAACTTCTTGAATCTGTAGGGTTTGTGGGTTTCGGCAAACTTAGAAAGTTTCCTGCTGTCATTTGCTCAGGGATTTTTCAGCCACATCCTCCTTTGCTTTTCCTTATGGAACTATAATGTCACAATTGATAGATCTTTTATTATATTAATACAGATTCTTGAGGTCCTGTTATTTTTTTTCTGTCCACATTTTTCTGTTGCACCAGATAATTTATATTTTTGTATCTTGCAATTCACTGATTTTTTCCTCTTTCTCTTCTACTGCTGTTGAGCTCATTCACTGAGCTTCTATTCCAACTATTGTATGTTCTAGTTCTAAAACTGCCACTTAATTCTTATTTATATCTCTTATTTATTTCTGATATTTTCTACTTTTCATTTTTTTCAAGTGTTTCCATAATTGCTCATGAAAGCAATTTATCGTGGTAGCTCTAAAATCACTGGCAGATCATTCGAATATCTCTGGAGATATTATTTTTCACATCTCTTGATGGTCTTTTTTCATTCATTTGAGATCTTCCTGGTTTTGGTTTCCTGTCATGTTATGAGATTCTCATTTAGATCTTTTGTTTTGGCTGGTATCCTCTAATCCTGCTCTGGTGAGGGAAAATGGGCATCCAAGGAGTGCTTCTTCATTTCTTTCAGGTGGAGGTAGAAAACCAGGTTGCCTCCTTGGTCTCCAGGTAGGCTCCTTGTTCCTGCTGGGCAGGAGTGGGAGTTCCTGCATCCCATGTGGTCTCTCCACTCACACTGCTGTTGGGGTGACTGCCTTACTTCCAGGTGATGGTGGAGTTCTGACTCTTTGTCAGGCTTCTCTAAGACCTCCTCAGTGGGGTAGGGAAGAGGTGACTCCCTTGTGGTCTCCACTGAAACTTCAGGGCAAGGTGCTTTGTTACCTGCTGGCAGAGTTTAAAGTCCAGCTCTCTACTGGCCTTATCTAATACCACCCTTCCAGACCATTTGGGGTATTCATTACAGTCTGACTATGGTGCAAGTCTAGGCCCCCCCACTTAGTCTTTGTTGGTGTAGGTAGGGTTGGGGACTCAATTTCTTCTATGATATTTAGCTAGAGCAGAGTAGTTGTCTAAAAATTTTCTGTCCTACTAGCCTTCACTTTTCCTAGTTATTTGTCTGTAGAGACTAGGCTTTTTTTGGGTTCTCTTCTCTGTACCCACTAGATTTCCATATTGGTAGCTCTTTCAGCTCCAAGTGTAGGATATGTGAAGCAAACATAAAATCCAGTGATCTCATCATCATGTCCTCCTGTGCTCCTAAGTTCCCTTGTCATTCTGCATTCTTCTCTCTATCCTTCAGAGTCTTCTTTTTTTTGTTTTATATATAATATCTAGGGTTTTAAATTATACATAACAGGAAAAATAGAAGAAATACTTCTACTCTACCATCTCAGAGGCACAAGTCCCATCACATTTTAAACCTTTCCAAGTTTAGTTAAGTTTGAGAACCTCTGGCTGTTTTTGTAGAGTGAGATTTAGTGTCAGCGAGCTTTAAAGGCCTTTCCTTATTTTTGTTACTAGAGTCAACACAGCTAACAAGTTACTTTCTACAGCAGCCACTTTTGGGGGCCCACTCATATCCATCTGGTTTGCCTTATGACTCTGGTATTCCATTGCTAACTTCCACCTGCCAGTATTTTCTTCTCTGTCTGAGCATTTTCTCCATCGTGGTAGGCTTCTCTGCCCAGAAGACCATTGAACTAAAATTCACTGAAAGAGCTTTCTACTAGCAATGGACTGGAATGGGTATATGAATACTCCATCGTCTTCACCCCTCTGTTGAAATAACATTTTCCAATTGTCCTTTGGAGAATTTCATTTTCCAAAGTTTTCCTGCAGAGTAAGCTTCATTTGCCACAGTGCTGGTTGGGTTGTCATTGCACGGTTTCTCTGTCTCTCCTTCCTCTCATTGCCTCATTCCCCAGCCCATGAGTCTTGCCCCTCCTTAATAATCTACTTGCCCTAGAATCCTTTCATCTAGGTCTGCTTTTCAACCTTGCACTCCCCTCCTCTCCACCACAGTAAGACTCATGCAGTACTCAGAGCAGTTCAGATCCTGGCTTTTGTCTTTGCAGAAGCCATGTGAAGTCTTTCAAACACAGGTCTCACAGATTCATGCTAAGGTTAAAAATGTTTGAATCCTGGCGTCTTCCCATCTTAGTTTGAAAGGTTTCAGTGAGACAATGGATTTAAAGCATGTAACACAGTGCCTAACATAATTGCTCTATAAAACTAGACAATCTTATGATCGATGCTCATGTCCCTTTCTACTTCTCCTTCTGCCCTTTTGCCCATCTTTCCCAGCCTCCTTAAAGGCTGAGCTCTCTCAAAATCTCACCTGCAGTCCTCCTCTTGGCTTACCATAAATGCCTCACGAGCTCCGATCCTATAGCTTCTATTTCTACTTCAACTTCATTGAGCACTGCAAGTTCTGTTTCTCTATTCCCTCCCCCTTTCCTGATTTCTAAACACACATTTTCAACTCTCCCTGTAACTTTAAACTCAGTGTGCAGAAAATAAGAATTTGCCACACCAACAAAGCAAAATGAATCTCCTAGCTATTTACCTAGTCCTACTTCCGTTAAAGGCATCATCTGTCATCCAGATGTCCAAGTTAGATATCTCAGGCTAACTTTAATTTCTTCTTTCTTTGTATTTTTCATATACAGTCAGTTACCAAATTCTGTGGCTTCTATTTTCCAAGGCAGTGTTTCCAAATTGAAGATGGCAGCCTATTAGTGACATCGCCTCAGTCTGACCAGTTCACCCTGATGGTGACAAGATCTTTCTAGTTGCCAACCTTTCAGTTACCTTTACACAGCTGCCAGTTGCTGAATCTCTTAACTGAGAATAGAAATACCTTTTTTTTTTACTCCTTCTATATAAATTTCAAGGGGAGAATCCTGTAACAAGAAGGAAGAAGGAAGATCCAAGAGGAGTCTACGAGCACTGATTTTTAGAAACTAGGAGAATAAGGGTAAACATCTTTTTTTAAGGATGATATGATATTTTACATATGGCTTTGTCCCTGATTCCTGCACAGAGCTCTTAAAACTCTTAGAACTTGGAATATTCTGAGTGCTGAGAATGACTTCTGTGTGCTAATGGGGCGAGTGATATCTGGAGTCTCCTAAATAGCTTTAGGATGGGGACTGGTTGCCAGAAAGACCAAGCCACGACTAGGGAAACCTTGACTTTATATTTAGTTCATCGGAAGTGCAAGCAGCCCCTGGCATTTTCAACTGGCACCTGAAATGGGCGTGGTCTTGTGGGACTGAGCTCTTAACCTGTGGGGTCTGTGCCGAGTCTCTGGATAATTAGTGTCAGAACTTATTGAACTGATGGGCAGTTGGTGTTGGAGAATCGGTGCAGCAGAACAAGCACTGACATCTGAAAAACTCCCCAACATTTGGTGCTAGAAGTGGTTTCAGAAAAAAGACATCACAGATGAGTAATCAGACTTTGAAGAAACAAATTCGGCAAACTTCAAGAAAAAGATGATCATAGCATGCGAGAGATTGCTGAAGACAATATTTTGTAGAAAAAATAAGATGACTCAAAGAAACAGAGGTAAAATTTGGATAAAAATAGCAATTTTAAAATGGTATTTCCTATAAAATAGGAAATGAAAGATGAGATAAAGAAAATATTTAAGAAAAATTTCTGCCATAGCAGAATGTAGAACAGTTAAGAAAATTGATATTCCAGAAATTTGATTAGTCTTATGAAAGATGAGTTTGAGACAATCTCTCAGAATACAGAGTTAAAGAGCAGCCATAAGGAAACAATACATAGGACATACATGGGGGCAAAGTAATAATAAGCCAATTTGTGAATAAAAAGAGTGACCAAGAAATGAAAGAGAATGAATAGAAAAATTAGAAGGAACATGTTATTCACATTTATAAATGGAAATGAACATAAAAATTTTTTTTTCACAAAGGACATTTTTCTTCCAAATGAAATGATGCACAGAACCCTAACAAGGAATCAAATGATAAAAGTATAACTATGATGTTTGAAAAAGACACCAAAGGGTTAGAAGTCCTGCTCTGTATCCTCATCCTTTAGTCACCCTGATTAAAAGGCTCACTAGGTACCAGGTACCAAGCAAACACCACTACTTAGAAATACCTTGCTGAAAAAAATGGGATTTAAAGCTATAGAAATCATTCAAACAGGGAAAACTATAAGCATGATTAAAAAGAGGTTTGGAAAAAAAAATAAGCTCAAGCTAGCCATTGAGCTGTATACAAATTATATACCAAAATCAGTAAGGTTTTGTCAGTTCAGTTAGGGGTGATGTGACCTCCAAATTTTATACCAACCAGACTGTGTTTATGTGCAAAAGGAACAGAACGATATTATCACATGTAGAAAGAATTGAGGAGAAAGTTTGTAAAAAAATGTTTCATTTCTGAAAAAAAAATTAAAGATATAATAAAGTCAACTAAAATATTAAACATAAGAAATTTGAAACTCATGAACTGGAAAAGTCATAGTGTAAAAGAACCTGTAGTAAGTATAAATACCATTTAAACAAATAAATAAGTACCAATTATTGTGATCTGGGCTACAGGAAGACTACAGTGTTAAAAAGCTTGAAAGAATAAAGGTGCAATAATAGAATTATAATAAGTCAGGAAAAAAATCTTAGGAAAAAAATGTGTAAAGGGATCTGGGAAGGTGGAAGGTCCATTAATGATATCAATGACATGAATTTTATTTTTTGTAGAGAATGCTCTTAGAAATGCATATGGTTTTCTTGATTTTAAAGTGTTCAGTGACTAAAGATAGGATGTATAAATCCAAGACTAGAAGAGGAAGAAATTAAATAAGATAATGACCAAATAGAAAGAAGACGAAAAGATAGAAAGTATTAAGAAAGCATTAAAAAAATAAAAACACAAAATATGATGTAATAAGCATACCTATCTCTCATGGTTTTAATACAAATGGGAAAACTCACTTTTTTTTCTTTTCTGGGTATGGGCTGAGCATAGTGATAGTTGAAAAGTGCTGAGATAATATCTAAAGTGCTGAATCAAGGGAGAGCAAAATGCTATTAGTTAGAAATCCCAGGAAAAACACACTGAATGCAGTTTAAATACTTTAAAGTAGTTTGCTCTGGACTGAAAAATGGGGAACTGTGGCAGAGTGGTGGTCAGGGATTGTTGGACTCATATTGTTATCATCATGTTATCACCATCTATCTTTTTTATAGAATATGTATATAGTAATTAGGTAAAAAATGGTATTTTTAGTAACAAAATATAGACCAAATATTACAAATGATATTTACAAGCTTTAAGCTAATAACAAAAACAGGCTGCAAGCACAGCTCACTGAAATGTCATATTTGCTCTCCTCTTCCTTCCTATTAAAATATAAATAAAATCAGAGAAAAGAGAAGGAACGCAGTGATATAGGCCCTGGAAGTTCAGGGTCCCTTATTTGTGAGTCTTTGAAATGAATTTCCATTAACTTTAACTATTATCATTGCTAGTAGCTAACTTTCTGTGGTGTCCTGGAAGCATGGAGAGAAGGACATAAGGCGACAGACAGCAGAGCCGCATGCAACAGTCACTGCAGTGTGAGAGTCAGGGTTCAGGAGGCTGAGCCATGCTTTTCTTCACATGCCTCAGTATTTCTCTGCCAGGTAAATATCCAGCGTTACATACAAGGAAGGATGTCAAAGGCAGTGGGCATAGAAGGCACACTATACACTATAAGGATCATTGGAGATTCATGCTTCAGGGCAAAAGAAAAGCTCTGAATGTTCCCGAAGTAGAAATATATTCACCTTCTCATTGACAGAAAATGTCACAGTGAATTTTCTACCTCAGTCTATTGAAATCACATAAGATTATCACTGGAAACTTTTACTACTAACATGTGGCTCATCTTTTTCTTTTAAATTGAGATATGATTGATATATAACAGCATATTAGTTTCAGGTGTACAACACAATGATTCAATATTTGTATATATTGTGACATGATCACCACAGTCTGCTTACCAACCGTCCCCATTCATAGTTATAATTTTCTTTCTTCAGATGAGGGTTTTTAATATCTACTCTCTTAGCAACTTCCAATATGCAATATATTATGAGCTATATAGTCACTTGCTGTACATCACATCCCCACGACTTACTTATTTCATAAATGGAAGTTTATATGTTTGGTTTCCTTTACTCATTTCTTACTGAATTGCATATTTTAATAAGAAATAAACTTTAAATCAAGGTTAAAAATTCAGTTTTATGTTGCTTATAAGATGTATACCTAAAAAAAGTGATAAAAGTTTGAAGTTAAAGATGGTAAAAGATATATCAAAGACATTAATTATGAGACAAAATATGGTAATACATACATATATTTATATATATATGTATATATATACTCTAACATGAAGTGTTAACTATTATGAACCTTTGTGGGTGAAATAACATAGCATGGAAACATATGAAGAAAAAGCTATTAATAATTGAAAGAGAAATGGAGAAAATATAACAATAGGGGATTTTGATATGCCTATTTTTCCATATTTTCTCACAAAAACTTACAAAAGAGGTATAAAATGCAAATAAAGGAAAACAAAAATTATAAGTAAATATTAATTTTAAAAAGATAATTGCATAGCTAATTATCTCTGATAACAATGTAATAAAATTTGTAATTACAAATGAAACTAAAAACTTTTCTTTAGTTTCTTAAAAACTTCAGAGTAAATTCAAACTGAGTATATAATACCTTAAAATAATGATGATGTCATTATTATCTATCAGTTCTCACATGACAGTCAAAATTGTATTTAGATGACAGTTCAGTTTTCAATGCCTTTATGTAAATATAAAAATGTAAGTGTATAAATAAATGATAAGAATGTTACAAATAAATTGGGAAAAGAATTTAGTGGATAAAACACAGAGTTGAAAAATGAACTCAGTAATGGGATCTTGGGAATAAATACATGACAAGAGCTACAGGAGATTAAAGAACCATAGGAAAATAATTGTTCAATTTTATACTAACATATTTTAAATATTACACAAAGTAGATGTTTTTCTAGTGTACAAATTATAAAATATATTCAATAAGTGTAGAAATACTGAATAGATCAGTAAGTGTGGGAAATAATGGAAAAAGCTCAAATGGTTCCCTTTAAAACATCAAGAGGCAATTACTTCCCAATTTACATAAACTTGTGTAGAATAAAAAGGAAGTAAATTTTATTAATTCTTTTCATCAAGGTTTTATAACCTTGATATCAAATCACTCCAAAACTTGAACAAAAAAGAGAAAACCATAGATTCATATCACATTTGACTATAAATACAAAATTCCTAAATAAATGAATGAATTCCTAGAACAAATTCAGCAGTATTTAAATATTTTCTCCACTCTGACCAATTAAGGTTTATTCCAGGATTTTAAAAGTGTTTTCAAATTTATTGGTATTATTCATTTTATCCATGGAAAAAGAAGAAACATTACCTTGTAGGAGACAATGAATCATTATGCAAAATTCAACATCTGTTCTTGATTATAACAACTTGTAGCAAAACGGACACAGAATATCTCAAACCAAAAATCCAGCCTCATGTTCTATTGTGAAGTGTTGAAAGTATTTCTTTAAATGCAGGAGGATATCCACTATTACCATTGTTATTTATTTTTAAGAGTCAGCAAATGCAATTAGATAAGAAATAAAAATATGACATGTAAACCTTGAGAAAGAGAATTACTCTTTGTAGATGATCTGATTATGAACGTAGAAAACAAAGGAGTCAACGGTACAGGTATCAGGAATAGTAAGAAAGTTTGTCTTGTAAGAAAACAAATATAAAATGGGTAACTTTCTCCTAGCATTACAATTAGCATTTAAAATGGTTTAAAAGGCTTATATCTAGTAATAGCTTGGAAAGAAAAGTATTTGACTGACATAAATTAAAACTCTGTTGAGTGACATGATAAAAATGGCTTGTATAAGTAAAAAGATTGCAGTGGTCTGGGATGGGAAGACTCAGTAATGATGAAAATATTAACTTTTTCCAAAGTTAAAAAATATCTAATAAAATTTCAATAAAATCACAATCAGAATTGGGAGCTTAATATAATTTTAATTGATCCATTAATAAGACCAAACACTCCAGAATGCAAGGGGAATTTGAAAAATTGAAATGGGGAAAGATGTGCTTAACAGACACTAAAGTATACTAGAAAGGTGAAGACAGTAAGACACTGGTACAATAGATGATTGGAAGAAAATAATAGAAGAAAATATAGATGAATATATCATTTTGCATGGGTGGGAAATCCTACCTTAGCACTGCACTGGAGGCAGAAGGTATGAAGGGAAATCTAATACATGTCACTGTAGCATAAGCAAAAATAAGCAATCCTCACCTCCAGTTTCTATAACATAATAACAACTAACAAAGAAAAATAAGTATTAAAAATAGAAGGAAAATAACAAGACCGAGGAAGATTCTTATAATTAAATTTTTAAAGTTAACATGCTTAATATATAAAAGGGCTTTTCTGTATCAATAAGAAAAATAGGTGAACATCCCCATAAACAAATGAGATAAGGTCATAAACAATTGACCAGAGAAAAACATGCGAAAAACTTCAAACTGCAGAAATGAACAAAGATTGCTCCAATCTTTTAGAGGGATAACTGTGTGTATGTGTGCATATGGTAAGTACTCTGAAAATATATTTTCCTTTTGATCCAGCAATTTAATCTCTAAGATTTTTTTCCTACGGAAAAAAATTTAAACAATCTAGCTCCTTTACAAATACTAATGATATTTATCTCCCTGTCCTTTTTTTTAAACATTGCAAGTAAATTATTTTTAGTCATAGTATCAGTATGATTCTGAATAATGACCGTTTCTCCTTTATCATTGTTTCAGGGGCTGTGAATTCTAATCCATGCAGCTCAAAAGCCATGATTTATAGTTTTCAAGCATTTTCAGTGATATTCATGTGAATGAGGAAAACCGATTTAAACACAATATTTAAAAAACACCAGGAAGAATCTAAAACTTTTCTAAAAAAAAAAAAAGTCTATTAGGAAAACACACCAGGACATGGTCTGGGTTTTAATTCGAATTAAAAAACTAAACTAAACTCAAGACAAACTATTAGTTGCCATTTAATTTGGCACTAGGACTGAAGTACTAATAAGTACTTGAAGTAGGAAGGGAACTGTTAAGACCATTTCTTCTCTGCTGCATGCTACGTCTAGTGGGCACCTTCCAGGGAAGGGTCTTAGCAGAAGAGAAGGCAAAAAAGTGGCGCTGCTGACTAGAAGCTGTAGGCCAGGCAAGATTTCGAGAGACCCTTGCGATCTGCTTTGTCGTGAGAGAATTGCAGAGGTCTACAATGTGGCTGGTTGAAAGTGGAAATACTGGAATATGCAGGATGCTATGTCTCTGACAGTGTAATAGTAATTTATTGCAAGTAAACAGCCACTACCAGGATTCAAAAAAGGGATAATTAATGACACTGTTGGTTTTTAAAAAAAAATTAGAAAACAAATGGCCACTTACTAGTGTTTTGAAATGCTAATGAATTACTGTGGGATCATTTGCAGTGAGACAAGTTTGCTCCCCTGAAATCTAGTTTTGCCAGTACAGTTCAGATCCCAAGTCTATATCGCTCATAGGTAGATCTGTCCAATGTGTATTAAGTGGCAATGAAAGGTTCTTAACCGAAGAGGTTTCCTTTACCACCTCCTCAGCCATCACAGACCAAGGTGAGCAGAAAGCCCATGGGAACATCATTTCCCACTAGTTGTTTTAAGGAACATAGTCCATATTGGAAAACAGTTGAAAGGATGATCTGTACGTAGGGGTTGGGAGGGTCATAAAGGATAAAAGTAAAAAGTGGCAAGATAAGGGGAAATTAGCCTTTGGAAAATATTGCAATATTTAAAAAGGGAGATTATTTTTCTTTCAGCCATTAACTAAGAACTAACCCTTCTTTGTGGTCAGTTTGGGAGAGAGACACCCATGAGGAGGTTTTCATGGCTTTGATACTGTGCCATTTAACTTGCCTTATCCCCCCACAACCTCTAAATCCTTGCCAGTTGCCGCCACTCTCCTGTCTAGGGTCATCTGTGCATATACAGACTTTAAAATGAACATAATCCCAAGCATTAAGAGTTAGTCGCCCTTTTCCTCTGCACCCCGTCATTGTCTTTTTCCTTCCCGCTGCCACCCCTAGCCCACCCACCCTACCGCCCTCCCCACTGATGCAAACAAAGGGACCAGTCCCAGCTCCTCCTGGAGCAGCTGATTCCGAGGGAGCAGGAGAGCTGGCGGAGTCCCTGCAGCAGGCACAGCTGTCACTCAAGAAGCGTCGCCGTGCCCTGGCCAATCCACTGCACAATTGCACTGGGAAAGGCACTTGCTTAGAAAGGTGTAGAGGCAGACGGCTGCCTGACTGAGGGAGATCTGGGCCAGCCTGGGAAGAGGGTGCGTGCCTGCCGGTTCATCTCCTTTCAAGAGAGTTTCCATTTCTCACAGGAGAGCTGCCGTGGTAAACGTGTGCATGCACGTGCACACAGACATATGCAAACATCCCTCGAGCCATCCCGCTCGGTCCCCTCTGTCATCTGTTTTGGGATATTCCTTCACCCTCCCCTCAGTTCATATATAAGAATCATAGCTTTTGTGCAAACCTATCTGCTAATGCCAATGCCGCACTGTTTCACCACTGAAGAAATTTGAAATAAGCAGCCTTGTCCCTACCCACTCTTGCTCAGGAAAACCAGTTACCAATTAAGCACAAAACTCTCAGTGAAAAACAAACAAATAAACAAAAAAACCTCAAACTATGGAGTAGTCACATTTTGGGGGAGGCAACAAAAGCTTTGATTTGCAAAGACCCAAAGATGGAGAGACTTTTAAAATTAGCAAAGGCACACTGCTCCCTGGGCACAGAGGATGCCAGGAGCCCCTGGGACACCAGGCCACTTCCCTCACTTCTGTGGCAAAGGAAAAAGCCACTTTAATTGCCGAAGTTTATTTTTTCACAGCAGACTTCAGAGGAAGACCCTTGTCAATCGGCACTTTGAAGATTTATACATGGCAGTTACCAACTCCACTTTTACATATTTGAAATAAAAATATCTCAGCAGCCAGTTGCTTCTTCTTTACTCTTGTTTTAAAACTCATTTCTTTCCTACATTTGAAGGGTAGAGGACTCTTAGTCACCAGGCTTTTTGGTTGGCAAAATGTTAGTTATAAGAATTTATTTTCTGTGCTAACAAATAATTTTCCTTGGAGATCTTTTTTTAATCATGTGGACAGAACTTTTTAAAAAGATATAAATTAAATCAGATTTCAGAGAAACGTCCCTGGGGAACAACACCTTCCTATGTAAAATTCTCTGTCTCTGAAATACTCCAAGAGCTTATAGTTCCTACAAAGAGAAGAAAATACTGCTAAGACATTAAGTCAACAAGTATTTTCTTTTAAGGAGATTTTTATACTAATGATAGAAAAGGCTTTTAATAATAATAGTAATAAGTGGAAAAATGTAAAAAATGAAACACACCAAAATATCCCATACATTTCCAGGAAGGTCTCCTTTTTTGCCCAAACTTTGCACAATTGCATATGAAAGATCGTGAGGCATTTCTCAAGAGCTCTAATCAGCAGATTTGATATGCGGATTTAGATCAATTTTTTCTTATGGCAAATCTATATGTTATGCTCCCTCTTCATGCGGCTCTATTTGCTGAGTGGCTGTTACTCAGGGGCAAAGGTCGCTCTCTGGCGGTTGATGCAGCCGAGTAATCTTTTACTCCTCAAGAGAGGAGTGTGAGATATTAAATCACACTTGACATACCTGGGGAACAGCAACTTCATCCATATTTTATCTGCTGTAAATTTAATACCACAGCACTTTTTAGGGTGATGTATTTATTAACTGGCTGGGGATGAGTAGTACAGAAATTCAGTTTGTTCAGGAAAATAAAATGAAGACGGTCTGACAAGTTTATGAAGTAAGCACAATAGCCATTTATTACTTTTTAAACACACAGTTTGCTGAAATGTCTTTAGCAGTGTTTGTTCAATAAATGCATAATGCTTTCCAAATCATCTCATCTTACTTATCCCTTTGATTTTTAATAAAGTCCTTCCCCTTAGAGCCATCTGCCGCCCCCCACTTACTGTGGCTCTGTTTCCGCTGAGCTGCTTACTGGGGCTCTTTGGGGAAAGAAGCACATCTTTGTTCTGCATGAAACACCCTGCAGGATTGTGGGAAGCAGAGTCATTCAGACCTGCGAGAGCCGGTCTCCTGCCCTGAAAGTCAGTTGACAAACTATTTCAGAGAGACAGTTAACAAGACCCCTGCTTCTCTTTCTCTCACTCTCTTTTTTTTTTTTTGGCCTTGAATTTTCATTATTCTTCATTCTTCTTTTCCTTCCTTTCTTTTTTCTTTCTTTCTCTCTCTTCCTTCCTTCTTTCCTTCCTCCTTCCCTCCCTCCCTTCCTCCCTCTCTCCTTCTTTCTCTCTCTTTCTTCCTTTTTCTTTATTTCTCCTCCCTCCTTCCCTTCCTCTCTCCCTCCCTTCCTTCTTAACATTCTCTCTATTTCACACTTATGCTCCCAAATTTACCTTCAGATAATTACAGGCTTTGCTCCTGTGACCCACAGGCTGGCCTCACTTGTCTTTCTCTGTCAGGTGTCATGAGATGCCAGCTATTCATTGAAAGGGAGAATGAGGTCTCCTCTGTTTATCTGTATAGTCATTAAGTCTGGTAAACTTTCTTTTCCTTTCCTTTCTTGAAAGATACAATTCTGAGCACCTGGGCTGAGCTGAAACTTCCGTATGTTCTAGCAGATTGGGGACAGCCTTCTTGTGCTCATAATGCTCACCTTCCCATTGTCATTGCAGATCATTCTCACTGGTGTTCCCTGTCATTCAGTCAGTTTGATCGCTGGCTTGCAGCTGCTATCTCTAAAGAAAACAGGAAGGCTCTCTGCTTTACCTGTGCAATTCAATCCATGCACCCTAATTCCACAAAATGGGAGAAAGCAGTGGCTCTCAAAGTGTGTTTTCGAGTGGCAGCAGTGTCCTCTGGGAACTTGTGGACCTGCAAATTCTCTGGCCCGTCCACTGAGTCGGAACTGTGGGAGAGGATGTGTGGGGGTCCGTGTTTTAACAAGCCCTCTAGGTGTTCTAATGACTGTTCACGTTTGAGAATCACCGGACTATAGTCTTGATGAACTGCAAACCAATGATTTATTTGCTATCTGAATTCCTTGCCCCCACTCCTCTGTACCACCCCACACCCCAAAGCAGGCTTCTGGGAGGCTCTGCCACATTATAATTCTTCAGAGTGGGCACAGGTTTGAATGCCTGTGGAATTCTGCCATCACAAGCCCATCTGAAGACAGATGCTGTTTTGAATTACCCAGTTTATGGACACAGTTTAGGGAGAATCATCTCTTGGCTTGGCTTTCTGAGAGATGACTTCAGAAAGGGGACAAGCAAGGGGACTAACATTTTCTGTGGGAAAGAAAACTGATATCAGTACATCTCTTTAAAAGTTAACTCTTACAACTCTTTGATGCTGTGGTGATATACTTATTTGCATCCCCCTTTGCTCTTCATGAACCATTTACTCCTATAAATAGGACCTGAATATTTTCAGGAAACATTTCAGCCCATCGATTGTGCACTTTTTCTCTTTCTAGGTATAACTTAAAAATAAACAGAAGTATAAATAGAGAATGCTCCAAACCTAATGTTTCATCATCCTTTTAAAATATATTACCTTCTTAAGCACATCATTCCAAAACATGTTCATTCCTTCCTTGGTGTCTTTCCTCCCTACCACATTGGAAGACGCGAATCTCCAGGTCATGCTGTTGGCACACGATGGAAATCATCAAACCAAATTGTTGGAATGTGAGGTTTGCATCCTGCACTCTGAGAAAGTAGTTTGCATACTAGTTGATGTGTCCAGAAAATAAGGTTACTACAGTCCTGGAAATTCACAAAAGAATCTGAATTCACCTCTAAAATTTAGGATGCATTTAAGGTTCACAATTTAAAACTTAAATGGAAATGTAATCTGATATATGACCTGACTTGTTTCTTTCAACTATAAAATGTGTACCTCTTAAAAAGGTCACATCCAATGAAAGGAAACGTATATGATATGACTGGAGAAAAATAGAATTTCCAGAGTTTCTGAAATCTGTTAGTCTATTTTACTCCAGGCTAACAACAAAACATTCAGTTAAAAAAACAAAACAAAACAAAAACACTCTGAAAGCTTTTAACTGTATACATATTCCAGCATCTTTAGTATCCTGAACATCAGTAGATGAAGGCAGAAGAAAATGCACCTATTCCTGTTAGGTTAGCCTAATATATAAAGCAGTTTTGTCTTTCAAACAGCTGATTGTGACCCAACTGTGGCTTATGAAGGCAATTTTGTTGGTCATGATCTGCATTAAAAAATTAAATGATTAGACAAACTAGACTGGACTAAAATGGAATATAATAGAACACAGAATACATTACAGTAAATAGTGAGGCTAAGTATTATTTTCAGGAAACTTGTTTTACTGTAAGAGTGTATATGAGTCTTGATAAAAGCACTTATAGTAAAGTGTTGAATATTTATAGTTAATGACTTTATTGTTTGTGTGATTTTTATGCATCCTCTTACCCTAAGTGACAATAACACAGTAACAAAGACCTTCACCCTCAAAAAATAAATTCAGACTAGAGGTTGCTGGAAAAAGAGAGGTGCAGCTAGGCAGCGTTTAAGCTTGAAGCTTAGAATAGTCTTCAGGTACCTTGATTCATTCATTTATTCATTTATCCAGTAGTGAACCTTGAGTAAATCAATGTGTCCCAGTGCCTCATTTACCTTATCTGTAAAATGCCATTGACAATAGAATCTACTAAATTATTGTGAGGATTAAGTGACTTAATTCAACTGAAGTACTTAGAGTAGAATAAGTACTAAGTAAAACGTTAATTATTAACATAAACATTATCTATATTTAATGTATGCCTACCACATTTAAGACACAGCGCTAGGCTCACAGGGGAGCCCCAAATGGTTGTTCATTGAGATCTATGATCCCTCATAGATATTAGGGCATAAGTCAAAATGAAGGGGTTGCCATCCATGTTTGCTAAGAAGTATCTATCTATCATCTATGTATCTATGTATCTACCTAATTTATTTATACTCTCTGAGAAGGAGAAAGAAAAAGAAGAGTCAAAGACTTTGGACTAGAGGTTCTAGAGTGAACGCATGATTAAGAACATGCTACCAGTGACTTGGTGTATCAAAGTTCTTTACTTGCAGAATGATCCTCATCTGTGCTATGAAGATTTGCACTATGATTTTTAAGGCCCCTTCTGTTATGGACTGTATAGTGTCCTCAAAATTCACATGTTGAAACCTTAACTCCAGTGTGACTATTTGGATATAGGGCCTTTATAAGGTAGTTAAGGTTAAACAAGGTCACGGGAGGGCCCTAACCCTATAGGACTGGTGTCCTTATAAAGGAAAGAAACCTCAGATATACCTCTCTCTCTTTCTCCCTCTCTTCAAAGTGAAAAAGGCCATGTGAGGAGCAGTGACAGGCTCCCATCTGAAAGTCAAGGTGAGGCCTCATGGGATCCTGGATTGGTTGCAACCTTGATCTTGGACTTCTTGACTCTGAAAGTCTGAGAAAATAAATTTCTATTGTTTAAACCCCCCAGCCTATGGTTTTTGTATGGCAGCCTGAGCTAAGACAACTGACTGAAGTTTTGAAAGTGGCTACAAAGTGTGGAGACTGGACCTTTGCCACCCTCTGTCTTATCCTGACTGTCCTAGTACCACAGCATGAGGACTTTCTCTCTGGGATGGGAGTCAGTACAGAAACACAGTCAGTCCAGAGACCGCTGTCCAAGCAGGACCACACACCACTCTGGAATCGTTCTCTCATGGTCCTCCCCACCAAACACCCTCCTCTCACTAACTGTGAAGACCAAAGCTTTAGGGAAATAAAAATGTGCTTTTCCACAAAAGATCTGGCTGAGGAGAATTTCAGTGTATCACACATACTTACTGTTCTCAGGACAAGACAATGCCTGTTCTGCAGTGCACCCCCTAAAATCATGTCCACCTGGAACCTGTGAATGTGACCTTATTTGGAAATAGGGTCTTGGCAGATGCAATCAAGAGGAGATCATACTAGATTACCATGAACCCTAAATCTAATTTATAAAGAGAGAGATGTGGTCATAGATGTGTAGGGGAGAACATCATGTAAACATGCAGGGATGTTTTTACAAGCAGAAGAGCTCCATGCACTGCTGAAGAACACCAAATAAAGATGAACGCCAAGCCTAGCAGGGGCCAGGAAGGATCCTTCAGCGGGAGCATGGCCTCGCCAACATCTTCACTTTGGACTTCTAGATTCCAGACTCAGGACAGAATAAGTTTCTGTTGTTTTAAACTACCCAGTTGGTGATAATTTGGTATGGCAGTTCTAGGAAACAAATAGTGCTTAAGAATAGACACTGTATTATAAAAACATAAGGGCAAATAGTTTATATTTTGAAACACTAGGTAAAATTTGGTATAAATCAGCGCTCTCCAATTGCAGAAATTTCCCAACGACACCACATAACCAATGGCTGTAGTTTAGAAAGGTACTAATAAAATGACCAAAACACATTATTATCTCTTTCATATGTATTGTTTAATGTGTTAGTAATATACAATTTTACATTACAGGACACATCAGACCTACATAAATCTGGAAAATTTCTAAATTCCTTTTCCTGAGGCATGGAACAGCTAGATTCTGTCTAGGCTGTTAAACTGGGGGAGAGTCAAGCCTGTATTTGTCAAAGGATCACCCTCGGCAACAGTTGGAGGAGAGGGAGATGTGGAGAAAATCACAAAGGAGAGGCCCCCAGTCTTTGCTTCCTATCTCAGATGTCCTAGCGCAATTTTGAAGTGTTTCTCTCATACTTTTCTCCTTTCCTGTGCTGAGAAATCCAAAGTTCAGGGTTTGTTTACATATCACAGATGACCCAGTGCCCATCACACTCTGGATTCAGGGATGCCAAAGACAATCTTCCCTGTCCAGAAGGTATGTCAGGCCCAGTGGTTGGGATGGACATGAAAACGAGCAACAAAAAATCAATAGGGTACAAAATGGGAAAAACAAGCAAGCCCAGAAAAGCCAGCAATCGTCTGTGCAAGCCTCTGATCCAGGCATTGGGCATGAGCCATGGTGGAAAGGCTTTTGAAGAGGAGGAAGCAGTGAACATGAGGCCATGCAGCCTGGCATGGTCCGTGTCAGGACCTGGGGTTTCACCATGTGCAGTAGGCAGCCTGGCCGGCAGAGGAGAGCTGGGGGCGGGATGGAGTAGGTGAATGGGGCCATTTCACAGAGAAGCTTATTCCTTACTCAAGGACCTTTGGAATGGCAGGAGAGATTCAAATGCATTATTGTTTACAAAAGTGACTCTTGCCAAGATGTTGGAGAGCTGATTGGAGGCGAGGGATGATGGAGGCAGGGGAGCCTCAAAGGAAACCAGTTCCTTCATCTAAAGTTCCTGAGCTTCACGACTGGCATTTTTGGAAAAATTTAAAAAAATATATATATACATATTTAATTAAAGTGTCATTGAGATACAATCTTACGAAGGTTTCACAGGAACAACATTGTGGTTTCAACATTCACCCATACTCTCCAGTCCCCTCCCACACCCCAGTGCAGTCACTGTCCATCAGCACAGCAAGGTGCTGTAGAGTCGGCACTTGTCTTCTCCGTGCTGGACTGCCTTCCCCGTGCCCTCCCTACATTGTGAGGGCTAATTACAGTGCCTCTCAGTCTCCGTCTCCCTCCCTCCCTCCCCACCCTCCCTCCACCACCCCTCCCCGTTTGGTAAACGCGAGGCCCTTCTTGGAGTCTGTGAGTCTGCTGCTGTTTTGTTCCTTCAGTTTTGCTTTGTTGTTATACTTGTGGAAGAACTTTTTGATGTTAAGGCAAAAGATGAATTTCTACACGAGTTTTATTTTCTCTCAAAATCACACTTCTCAGAAGCAACTGTTGGGTTTTGAGAATGAGTTCAGAGCAGCTGACGTACTAATAGAGCTGCTCACATCTCCTGTGTGCTCAACGTGTTCAGCGCCAGGCCCCATGGTTAGTGGGTTACATGCACACACTAGTCCCTAACCAGGCTCCGTGAGATGCCTGTGAGGGTAGTTTCCATGCCATCCGAGAAGGCATCTAGGGTGGGAAATTGAGTGTTTGGTACTGAGTTTGAAAGAGGAATCAGAGGGCTCCTTATCCATGCCAGCCTTCTTTCATGTGTCCCTTTGGAAGACCTGCATTATAAGCATTTTGTGCTCTGCTTTACAATCTCAGACACCACCTTGAACTTACTGAATCGAATTCTGTAGGGGGAAGACCTGGGAATGTGCGTTTCTACCAGCCCTCCAAGGTGAATGTTCAGGCTTGCAGATGTTTGAGAATCACAGAGCTATGCTGTGGGTGGGGTGGCACTGGGGCAAAGCTGCCTTCATGTGTCCCCGAGAGGTGGGATCTCATCCACCATCATGAAGCACCCAGTGAGAGACTTACGGTAAAGTCATTTTCATTTTTCTCCAGGAGGATTTGAGTAGGGGAATGGGAAGTGAGAGGGACACAGGATCAAAAGAAGTAGGAAAGTGGAAAAATCTCTAAGATGAGAAAGGCAGCTGAAGCACAGGAATGGCATAACAGAGCAAGTGAAGTGGCAGCGGGGAAGCGTTACTGGGCCTCTCCAAAGGAGAGCTACAGAAGAGCAAGGGTTTCCACTTGGTGGGCTTCCTTGTTCCTGTGGGAGCCCATCGCTCCCCTGCTTTCTACCTCTTTTCTTAATGGAAGATGTGGGGGTGCAGGAAAATCCACCTGCCCAAGGAGGTGAGAGGAGCTCTCTCTTGTGAATGATTTGTGCTGTTTTACTTAGCAGAGAATGGCAACGATTAAAAAATCACCTCCTCTCCCTGTCCACCCACATGTTGGTAGCAAAATACGGAATCAACTGGCCACATTTTAATTTCTATACAGTTCAATGCCGTTAGAGAATCAGATTCTCTTGTCTGACATGAAAAACCTCTTCAGGTGAATTTTATTTTGGCGTGCACCCCTACTTAACAATCCTGGGGCTGGATCATCTCGAGGGTCCTTTCTAACTCTGACAATCGATTTTTTACCAAGTGTTCTTAGAACAAATGTCACAGGTGTGTGGGGAGGAATTGAATCCTGCTTTAGCATCTAAAAGAGAAGGCTCCAAGTGTTTCTTAATATGTAGGCCAATGTTCTCCTCTGGCGCTGTCTGCGACACTATTTGTTTTAAGGGTGGCCTAATTTTCTGTGTGGAGTGCGGCCATCCCAGAATAGGATGGGACAGATGTATTGCTATCAGCTCCGGGGACGAGAAGGCGGCCTGAATGCTGAATTCCCCAGAGAGCTTGGTCTCCCTGAAACGGAGTTACCCCTCCAGTCAAAAATAGGCTTCAAAAACAAAGTGCTGGGGCAAAGCGTGAGTCATTCCGCTTTTGATCAGTGAGGGTGAGCTGATACACTCCTGCTGGAAGGGCCACACAGGCAAACCACGGAGGGACGTGTGGGTGGCGGAAGGGAGGGCTTTTGCCAGGACGGAAGGGGTGGAGGGTGCCACGGACTGAATGTGCCCTTTCAAGATTCATAGGCTGAAACCTAATCCCAATGTGATGGTGTTAGGAAGTGGACCCTGGGGTGTGATTAGGTCTTGAGGGCAGAGGCCCTCATGAATGGGAACAATGTCCAGTAAGGCAGACACCAGGGAGCCAGCTCTTCCCTTCCACCACACAAGTTCACAGGGGGCCGTCGCCAGACACTGAATCTGCCTGCAGCCTGATCTTTGGACTTTGAGACTCCAGAAATGGGTTTGTTCTTATAAGCTCCCCATTGTAGCAGCAGACTGTCCAAGACAGGGATCCTGGGTAACTGCATCTCCCTCTTCACACAACTATTTCTCTCTCAGACTCTGCAGAAGGTGTTTCTTTATGTGTGGTTTTGGTACAGTTGAACTCGGCCCAAATGGTCTCAGACTTTTTCTGCCAGCACGAGCTTGGGAAGGTATGTGTGTGTCCATGTGTGTGTCCCATGCACATGCTGTGTGGTACGTAGAGGTGGGGCCTTTGGGAGGTAATCAGGGCTAACTGAGGTCATGAAGGTGGGGCCCTCATGACGGGATTACTGGCCTTTATAATTGGCCTTTTATAGAAGACCCTCTCTCTCCCTCCTACGCTCCCTGTGAGGACATATGAAGAAGTCAGCCATCTGCAACTCAGGAAGAGAGTGACTGCCAGGGGCCCAATCAGCCCAACCCTGATCTTGAACTTGCTGCCTCCAGAACTGTGGGGAATACATCTCTGTTGTTTAAACTCCAACCCATGGTCTTAGCTGGAGCTAAGACAGTGAGTCTGTGGGAGGAGCAGGCACTCACATGCCCACACTTGCACACACGCACGCAGCTTCAACACATAGGGCTTCAACATATGACTTCTGGGGAGACAGAAACGTTCAGTTCCTTATACCCTCATTGACTTAACCAGCAGCATGAGAGGCTGTTAGTCCCCAATGTACAGATGGCTCCCTTGAGGGCCTGGGGGTTGGAGCTAGAGATGAAGCCTGGCTTGGTGCCCTTCTGCACACCCAGTCCAGTTTTCCAGCATAAGACCTGGGGACTCCTCGTTGGCAAAACATACTTGTGCCAGATGTATCTGCTCTCTGTGTTGGCATCTATCAGAAACAGTTCAAAACTAGGCCTTCAGGCTCTGAAGTGAGGCTCATCCCACTCATTTCCATCTCAATCCCAGGCATTTCGAGTTTTTAGCTCACTGGGCTCACTAGTTGCCTTGTCAGTTGGCTTGGGTCCTTTTTTCCTGACGCTCATCTCCTGACAGGGTGAAATGATCAGGATGCAGCCTTTTCTTTGCCCCTCTGCTCTGTCATGGCTGCCTTCTAGGCACACAGATGCTTGCCATTCTCAAACTTTGCTGCATGTTAGGGTCACCTGGGGATTTGTAAAAATAATCAGCACGCTCAAGACACACCTTATTCAGAGTATTCAGAATTTCCTGGGAATGAGACTGTGAGAGGCAAAAGTTTCCCTCAACCCTGTTGGGGAAGATTAAACTGATAAAGACAGATTAACAGGAGAAAAATATACAAATTCAATCTAAACTTCATGTGACCCGGGAGCCTTCATGAGGGAATGAAGACACATAGGAACAATTAACCTAAGTGTATCTGTGCTAGTTGTAGAAAAATATCCAGCATGCCAAGGTGCCACACGTTGAGGGCCTCATCAGGACCCAGGCATCAGTATTTCTTAAAGTGTTACAGAAAATACTGGAAAACCTGGACTGGATCACTGATGGAAGAACCAAGCGGCACTCGGAGGTCTTGGAGGGTTGAGGCTTTATTTCACACCGGCGGGCTCAGAGTGGAGTCATCTCTCAAAATTCTGAGCCCCGAATAAAGGCAAAGGGAGCAATATATACCTTTCTGCTTCTGTATCTGTAACATTCCTACGTGCACAGCAAGCGAGCAGGCGAGGGGGAGTGAGGTTAGCGAGTAAGCACCCGGCAGAGCGGGGAGTGAAGGGGAGGGGGAAGTTAAGGAGTTTCTGTTGTCTTTGCTGAGAAGAGCAGCAGAAGGGAGCCACCTGGACGAGACTGCTGTCCTTGTAAGTTTTTCCCTATCAAAAGCTCCCCAGGTGACTGCCAAGTGAGAATCAGTTACAAGTCGCGCTTTCCAAATAGCATTTGTTGAGCGTCTACTTTGGGCTAGGCACTTGCAGACACAGACGAAAACCTCACCACCGTATACTCAAGGTGGGGGCGATAGGACTTATAAAATGCAAATTACAATGTTCCTCACCTACTCACTTTGCTGGAGCCCTTTGAATTAAAGTGTTTTTAATCTTCCTAAGTGTATGGCCAGGTCTTACTCACCCACATCATGTGAATAGGAATGTCATAGATACATGAGCTCCACACCTAATTTATTTTTCTTACTGCACCATTACTTTTGACCTCTTCCCTCATCAAACCTTCAACAAAAGCCATTGATGTACAGCAAAACTGACTCATTTGAGCCTCATCTCTATTTTTCTCGCTCAACCTTTTTGTGGAGGTGCTAATGAGGACTAAGTTGCTCAAAAGCTGGCAGCCGCAGGGGTCTACATAGATTTAAAGAGCCCGTACCCTCTGCCGCAACATGATCAAGATAGTTTCTAAGTTCTATTTATTTTCAAGAAGATAAATGCGATGGTATACAAAGTGCCACTGGTGCGAGTGTTTATATCATATTATCATTGTCTTGCCTGAGGGTTTCAGCCCTGGGCAAGTTCACTTTGGATTCGGTGAGACCAAAAAATGACAACATGTCATTGGAGGTCAAGGGTTTTATACCCATCTTTATTCTCATGGTGGCAGGTCACACACTAGAATCCTGTCCACCTCAGGGCAAGCAGGTCTCCAACTTTGCGTCTGTCTTACCTCCTTGCAGCTCCAGAGTGCTGGACAGAACTCTTTACACAGGTAGTAATAACTCAGTGCCCACACATGTGCAAGCCTCCTCCTGTGAGCGCTGCACATGCACTGTGGTCAAGCAGACCAGGGTCAGGTGAGCATACTGGCCATGGATCTTCCATTTTCTTTACAATCATATACTTCTATCAGATTGCATTTATTGTTGATGCAGTCCAATCACAGAGCTCACAATAGAGCACTCAGGACTGATGGCTACCAACTATATTGTCAAAGTCAGGGTCCCCTCAAAACCCTGTATACACATTGGACCATTGGTGGCCATTCTGCATCAGGTTTACAGTAATACTCCAACCCAGGGCTTTTCTAGACCCATACCTGGCTTCTCACCATTTTCAATGTTCCTCTTTATTTCTGGGTTTGTAACTTGCTCACTCATACTAGCTCTGCCACCTTTATTTCCCTATTTCTAAATTGGGCAGGTATCCCTAATACTCAGGAAGGAATGTGGATTACTGAGATTAAGCAAGTAAAGGTGTTTCACATAGCAGCCGACCCCTTGCCTGGTGTCTAGGCACCCTGCCCGTGTTTGCTTTCCTCTCTTTTCCTGTAAAGTTTTTCCCTCTTGACTTTTAGAAGTGAGAAAAACTCAATGGTTTGAGTTTTTCTCAATGCTTCAAATGGCAACAGTTACATGATTTGCTCTATTTTTTTCTCTCTCCTTAAGATGTTTATGGAATAAAACAAAAGGCCCACCTGAAATTAATGAGCTTTATGAGGAACCTAACGCTTAAGGGATTCAACCTGTCCAGGGGCATCAACTTCTTTGTTCAAGACCCTTTCAGCTGAGAGACTTAAGTCATCATTGCTTATTCAGTGTTGGGAGCACTTCTGGGAAAGAGTAATAAAATGGCACCTGAACAAGAACATGAAAGTCCTCAGTGAAGGATTCTACAAACGAAAACAATATTCTAAGAGGATTTCTAGCTGGAAGGTATATATCTAGAGGTTAGGCTTCTGGAGCTGAGCAGAGCTTGTGTTAATGAGCTCCCAGAATAGCAGGAGACCCAAGTGCGGGACTGGGGTCCCACCATTGTACCTACCGGCTGATGGCTGGGAACCCACAGCCAAGGGCAGGAGAGGGGTGCAGGTGACATTCATCCTGGGTTTGTTTTGGGCTGCCATCTGGGGAGCCCAGGGCCTGAGCACAATAGCACAAATGAGAAGGGATCTTTCTGTCCATCTCCTGATTGTGCATCCACTCTGCGGAGAAGGGCCTCTCTCCACTTCTGGGGTCCACCTGGGAAGGCTGCACATGTAAACAGAATGACTTTTTTTGTTAAACAGAGCTTAACTATTTCTGAAACAGCCATTTATTTGTGAAGACTATTTTATGTTAATTTAATTATAAGAAAATTGAAAAGTGTAATACATAGCTAAGCCCTTAAGGCCGGTTAATCTATTTGGATCGTAACAAATATAAATTTTATTAGCTCAGCCTCTTTGGATGGTAACGAGTATAACCTTTCCACAGACATTACAGACTCTGAGTTATGGTCTATTTTTATGTAAAACCAGCCTTGAGTAGAATAAAAAGAAAGTTCTTTCATCTGTCATTGTGTTATGGAATCATTCTATTAATGAGAGTAGAACAGAGCTATTCCTATTATCTTAGAGTGGAGCTCATATCTTCTCTAGGTGTGATGGTAAAAAAACAACCCAGGTGGTTATTAGAAAAGTGATCAGCTTTACAAAGAGGTAAGATATTCTGAAACCTCCCTTGGAGAAAATAGTTGATTTTTAAGAGGGAAAGTTAATCATATTTTCCAAGTCAGTTATACTACTACCCAGAACTTCAACTATCTTGGAACATAGCAAAAAAAAAAAAAAAAAAAGACCCCCTGAAGCCAAGAAGGTCTGAGTGTCACAGAACCACAGGCGCTCTTTCCTTTCATAGGAGTCTCCTATTTTACCTGGTTTCCTAGCCCCAAACAGACAACAAACGGGCAACCAATGGGTTAAGATTCCCCAGGTGAAGGCCCAAGAGCACAGACTCTCGAGCCAGACTGGCTGTGCCCCAATCCCAGTTCTGCCACCTCCTTCCTGGGTGCAATTTCCCCTTCCATGAAATGGGGACAGCAGGTCAGTGCTCCCTCAGAGAGTGGTGTAAGGCATCAATGCATGTAAAACGCAGTAAACAGCCCCTGGCCCGTAGAGAGCCTGATGCAAGTATTAGTAGTACATTATGACCTTACAAATGAAGGTAGCCTTGTTATTTTCCTTTCTCCAAAATACCATTTTATCTTATAGGCTTTGCTGCCCACATGACATGACAACATTGCACACTCTGGAACTTGTCTTCAGTATCAGATTTTTTGCACTGTGCTTAAAATAGTTTTGAAATGTACACATTTAAAAAAGTTAGTGCAAAGTTTGGGAAAATTCCATAAATTTGCTGTGGTGCTTAATGGAGCACCCACTGTGGGTCAGGCCCAGAATGAAGTACTTTCAGTAGTAGAAGAGCATATGGTATTTTGTGCAAACCCAGAAACCTTTGAGAGCAAAAGTAAGCCTGTGGATAATTAGCCCTTGGCTGTCCTTAGGGTTTCAAGGTTGAATTCTCTCAGAACTCCAAAAGGTAGGTAGCACTTTGTGGGTGAGAAACAAGGGCTTACAGCAGTCGATTGCTAAGCCCAGTGTCACACAGCTAGAATGTGGCAAAGTCTGGATTCAAATACAAGTCTGTTCTACTTGAATATGTTTGCCTTAGGCACAGGACTATATTGCCTGTCTTAGCTCAGGCTGCTAATCAGAAACCAGAGACTGAGTGGCTTAAGTAACAGAAATTTATCTCCCCCAGGTCTGGAGACTGGAAGTCCAAGCCCAAGGACGAGAGCACCTGGTTCCTTATGAGAGCCCACATCGTGGCTCACAGACAGCTGTCTCCTTGCTGCTTCCTTGTATAGGAAAGGGAGGGCTATATCTCTCATGTCCCTTCTTATTAGGGCACTAGTCCCATTCATACGACTGGATCACCCCTCCTCCAAATCCCATTACTAGGACTAGGGCTTCTGCCTATCAGTTTGGGGAGGGCGAGGCACAAGCATTCAATCCCTAGCATTGCCCTTCACCTCTAGATAAGGGTCTCCTTGACTTGTTCCCAGCTCTAATTGAGACCAGAATGGCTGTTCACTTATTTAGCCTTTTCCTGAAGTGTGATAATCCAGGACGTTTAAGTTAAGGTGGTTCTATCGTACAAAACATGGTTTTCCTTGGTTCATAAACATGTCAGGTCAGAATTTCAGTGAATATAACTTCAAGAGGACTTTATATGATCTAGGAAACTTTGTTTATTTGAGTGAAACTTGAGTTACTTGAATCAGCCAGTCACCTTGTCCACACATCCTTGTTTTAGAGGGAACTAGAGGATGTCACAGCTCTTTGGTGCACATCTTGGAGTAAATGCTGGGGCCTATTCCCAGGTGTGCACTCTTGGGGGCTAGGGATCAGGGCCCACGTCTTCTGAGTCAGAGTCATTTATTTATACACTCACATACTCATTTAGTCAGTATTATTTTTAGCTCCTATTTGATGCCAGACACTGTACAAGGCTCTTAACAAAATCATTTAAGGGGTCTTGTCTCTTTCCATTAGTTGTTCAGTCGGAGGCCAAATCTTCTCTGGGACTTCTAGGCAGAGAGCGGGAAAGTCCGGTGACCAGGATGACCAGCTGTTCCAGTTTGCCCAGGACTGAGGGTTTCCGCAGGGAACTCTCCAGGGCTTTCTAGACCTGCTACAACAGGGAGAGTCCAGAGCAAATGGACACTAGTGCTAACAGGCTCCTGGGATCAAAGTTCCCACTTCCCATTCTCTAAAAGGGAACTAGACTGGAGCTAGTTTCCAGTTTAGCTCATATCCAGCAGATTCCTGCATGAGCACTTTGGGCATCCTGGGAGTGCCTGAAAAGAAGAAACACCAGGCTGTGGAATCTCTCAGTTCTCTCCTGACAGGTGGTAGTGGGAGGGGGACTTGCTTTATACTAAATCCCATGAGCTGCACACCCACAGCCGTGATGGATTCCCAGGCTGGCAGCCAGGGCTGTTGCATGGCCAAGGCACTTCCGGGCAAAGGGTATTTGCCGCACTCACTGCCCCTGTGCATGTAACTGGTCGCAGAGGCTGTGGTGGGGACTGGGATGGACACTGGAGGTAGACTGCTGGGTTGGAAATCTTGCTGCACCCTTTTATAGTTATGATCATGGGCAAGTTATTTAGCTTTCCTAAAATCTGAAAGATGAAGTGAGTAATAGCACAGGTGTCACTTGTACTAATAGGGTGGAGCACGTGTCTGACACCCAGGAAAGGACTAATGCTAGTGAATTAGAACCTTCCTGGCACTGGCAAAGTGGCTGGGTGGGGTGGAACAAAGGCAGACGTAGATGGAGAGATACAAGACTGTCTTTCAAGAAGCATCACTGGTGCAGGTGTGGGGCCCAGGGAATGGCCCACATCCTTCCCTCCTCCCAGAAGGAGGCAGAGGTGAAGCTGCTCCTGTGTTGCGCAGGGCTCTGCCAAGTGGCTTGTCTGGGCCTTTCCAGCATCAGCAAGTGAGGAACAAGCAGAAACTTGGTAAACGCATGCCCAGAGGCTGCCCTGAAGCCTTCACACAGTGAAGCCTGGGATGGACCATTCGGAGAGGCCCGTCTGTCCCAGTGGACACAACACTCAGGCACCGCGATGACTCAGTTACCTGTCCAACTCCCAAAAAATGACCCAGAAAGCCCACAATTGTGAGAAATAATCTGTTGTTTTTAACTGCTTAGTTTTGATGTGGTTTGTCACACTCCTGTTCTGTAACAGGCATTTTAATCCTCATAAAACCACAGGACAGTAAATATTATTAGCTCCATTTTACAGATCAGGAAGTAGTCTCAAACATAAGCACCCTGTCACATGTAATCAGTGACTTTTTCATGCCAGGCTGTCTGACTTCAAACTAGGGTTTTATGCTGTCTTCTGTGTTCATCAGAACATCACAATATTTTTTCTTAAGTAAGTCTCCTGTAGGTCAAACCTGTCTTTATCTTAGTAAATTTAATCTTTTTCTTTTCTTCTGAGGGTTTCAAAGCAATTGAAAGATAGTTTCCTCACTAATCTTTCTGGTTAGGTAGGGAGAAGCAGGTAGTGCTCTAAAAATCAAGAGGAAGTTTGAAAAAATTGCTGCTGAATGCAATGGGGGTGTCTTCACGGGAATCTGTGGAGAAGCCTGGCATAGCGTATGGAACCTGTCCGTGAAGATGGGCATCCTTAGTGCACTGGCTTTGCATGAGACAGGGGCTGGCACACCTTTCTGCCAAGGGTCAGACAGTAAATATTTTAGGCTTTAAGAGTCATGTGGTCTCTGCCATAACTACTCCATTATGTTCTCGTATGGAAAGCAGCCAGAACACATAAACGAATGGGTATGGCTGGATTCCAGTAAAACTTTATTTACAAAAACAAGCAGTGGGCCAGATTTGACTTCTGCTCTAGTTTTGGAACCCTGCTCTAAAGAATCTGCAGTGGCAGATACGCCCTTGATCTTGAAGACTTTACCAATTACTCTCCTCAACATTGGGGGACCTTCTATTATTTTTCCTCTTGCCCTCTCCCTCACCACCAGTCTCTCTTGTGTTTCTTCCTGGCTTTCCTGTTCCTGCCTTGGAAAACATGGGCCCTGCTCTGCCTCGGGGGCCCCCAAGGCTGCAGGGTCTATTGACTTGATATCAGCTAAGCTGCTGTGTGACTTTGATCAGCTCTGTTACCATGTGGGCTGAATTTTCTTTTTCTATTGGGGACTTTCTCTATCACGTTTTTTTCCCCAACAAAGTACCATTTGGGGAAAACTTTATAGCCTGACACCACTTCAATCAATTCTGGCTTTGAATGCTTAGGGAGAGAGATAAGCTAAGGACTTCCTGTTACTTTGTAAGCTTAAGAATTTTAAAACCGTATTTCATAAACTACGAGGTAAACATACTTCTGTGGGATAGGTGAAATAAACAACTGTTCTTTTAGTCTGGGGGATAATGGATTAAAAATGCTGTGTTTCAAACAAATTAGATGTAAGTAGAGGTGATATACACACCAGGTTGATTCAGATGATTTAAAACTGGCTTGTCTGATGATGGCAAAGACTTTGATGGAGTTTGAATCATTTTTTTTTCCATAAAGTGTCAGGTTGAACACAGTAATATTTCTAAATTAATGTATTATTTTGTATAAGAGGTTTGTAATATCAAGAATTTTGATAATGGTACTTATTTCATAAGATTGCTGTAAGAATTATATGATAGTGAATGTTAAGCACCTGGCATCTAGCGTTCAATACGTATTAACACTCATCTTTTCCCCCTTAATAAAAGAAGGAGATACTTGGGGGAGAAATAAGTTTAGTTCAGTGTTTAATCCAAACAACTTGTGTTTCAAAGAACACAGTTTGGGAATCCCTATGGTTAATTTTATGTGTCCATATGGCTGGGCTGTGCTATCCAGATATTTAATCAAACATCATTCTGGATGTTTCTGTGAAGGTGTCTTTTGGGTGATAATTAATATTTACGTTGGATGACTTTAAGTAAGGCATATTACCTTCCATTATTGTAGGTAGGCCTCATCAAATCAGTGAAAGGCCTTAACAGAACAAAGTCTGACTTCCCCTGAACAAGAGGAATTCTGCCAGTCAATTGTTTTTTGGACTGGGACTATAACTCTTTCCTGGGTGTCTTGCAAATGGGTTTCAGCCCCAGGCAAGTTCGCTATAGATTCACTGTGACCAAAGAAATTTACAGCAAAGGGTTCTTGGGGTGAAAAGGGTATACCCAACTTTATTTCCAGGTGGCAGGTCCGTCCCTCGGCGCTGCCACCAGTCCAGTGTCCACTCCGCTCTCCTACAGCCTTTCAGCCCCACCACCCAGTTCCCCGCAGAGCACTGGGCAGAACTCTTTATATTAACACAATAATGGCTTATTGCCTAAAGGTATGGAAGCAGTAGCATAGCAACAGGCCAGTTACATCATCAGGTGGTTTAAGTTCAGTGAGGATCCTGGCCATAGGAACCCCACTTTACCCACACTCCACCCCTCCAGGATTCTCGCCTTACAATCTACACGCTTTCCATCTTCTGCAATGGTCCCTGTGCGAGAAAGCTGGAGCACTGTAACCAGATTCCACAATAGCAGCAGAGGATAACAACAACTCAGAGATAATAAAAATTAAGATACAGGTAACAAAAATAATAATAATCCTCAAGCCAGAGGATTCAGCTAAGTTCAAAGCCCCATGCAGATCAAGTCCAAAGCATGTCCATTCCAGCCATCATTTGATCTCCGGTTCCCCCCTGGTCCCTCAGGGCAGATACCTTGACCTTCCCCTCAGTCAAACTGTGTTCCCCAATCACCTTCCTGTGTGGGCTCAAGTGAGGTTGGCTCGCTTTCCCGCAGCAAGTCTTGCAAACAACAGACCAGACTCATGGCTCTGTCTCTGATCTCTGCCTCTTTGGTCTTAATGGCTGGAACTGCTGCTCTGGTTTCAGCTGTTGCCATAGCTCTAGTAAGATCCTATTTGACTTCCCACCTAATTTCCTTCCATCTGCTCCTGCCTGTATTAAATCAACCCCACATCTGGGTCCTTGTAACCTTCATGGGACCCTGTAAATTCTTCTTGTGAGCAACAGGTCTTACTTCTTTCCAAATTCTCATGGCTTCAGCCTCTCCTAAGTCTGCTACTGTACATGTCACCCAGCTTATGGGATGCCCTAAATGAGGGGAAAGAATAGCCACTAGAGACCCAAAGAGGGATGTAGGAGCCGTTTGAAGTACAATTATTTCTCCCAGTAGTGAAAATCTCTTCATATGGGCCATATTTCTCTGGACTATAGATGGTATTTCTCATGCCTAGCTCTCATAGCACCTGTTGGAGTTCAGCATATGCCTGCCATCTAACAGGAGAGGATGGTAGATCACCTGGATTGGGCCACACAGAACGAAGTGCAGCCATGAGCCAGTTGAGGAGGGTGTGACTTCCTGGGGTCTGATATGCATTTTGTAATCGCTGCCTCAAGGTGGCTGCACTGTCAGGGAAGACAGTTTTCCCATCTCTGACCCTGACAGAACAATTCCATCCACCCCTAAGTCCCACAGACACAGGAGCCAAGCTGATATAGACTCCAAGGGCTTCTGCTTAAACCAGGAGCCCAAATCCACCAGCTCAGCCTGAGTATAGGGGCGGAGCATAGAGTGCTCCAGGACCTGGGGAGGGGCTGCTCCTCTCCTTGGGAAACTTACAGCTGCTGGGTCTTTATTTTCTTTACAACCACAGGGCGTGCTTTCAATACAGGAGGCGCCAGTGCCTCTGGCATCACCCCTTCATCTTTCTCCAGCTCCTCCATTTCTGGGGCTGATGGCACCTTTCTCTCCCCTCCCCCAAGTGCCTCCTCTGCTACAACCTTTACCTTTTCTACTGTACCTTGCAGCAATGCTAGCTCAGTCTTCAGCAGCTCTCTTACCTTCACCCCAGTGCTTCCCAGCTGATGTTCTTGTACCACCTCCGCCTGTGCTTCCCTCAGGAGTTCATCTTTTTCCTTGATGGCCTCTTCCTCCTTCAGAACACCTGGCAGCGCTGCCATCTCATCTCCAGTGGTTCCTTGCTGCCGGCGCTCTCTTGCTGCCTCCTCTCACATCACAGCCATCTCCTTCCTCAGGGAATCCACAGACGTTTGCAGCACACATTCTCATGCTGCCTCTCGCATCAATGCCATTTCCCTCCTCAGGGAATCCACAGAAGTTTGCAGCTCGCGTTCTTGTGCTGCCATTTCTTGGGTCTCCTCTGTAGGCTTTTTTAATACTGTGAGAAGCAGCCAACCCACAGTCCCTGCTGCCTCACGGGCACTCTGCTTCTCAAAGGATCTACTTACTATACGAAGGGCCAGCTCTACCGCTTCAGGTGTCACCTCCACTTGCCTCCAGTCCTGGGGTGGGGCCCAGTCTTCTAGAAGGCAAGCCACTTCAGACCACATACCCATTGGGGGACAATCCACTGTCTCCCCATTCACAGGAGCAACTGGCTGAAGCACCCCTCCCATAAGGGCAGCTTGTCTTTTTCCTTGGTCAACAATGAACCCTGCCGACTTTGCCAATTGTCTTGCAAATGTTTTCACCCCAGGCAAGTTCGCTATAGATTCACTGTGACCAAAGAAATTTACAGCAAAGGGTTCTTGGGGTGAAAAGGGTATACCCAACTTTATTTCCAGGTGGCAGGTAGTCCCTCAGCGCTGCCACCACTCCAGCCTCCGCTCCGCTCTCCTACAGCCTTGCAGCCCTGCCACCCCGTCCTGCGCAGAGCACTGGGCAGAACTCTTTATATTAACACAATAATGGCTTATTGCCTAAAGGTATGGAAGCGGTAGCACAGCAACAGGCCAGTTACATCATCAGGTGGTTTAAGTTCAGTGAGGATCCTGGCCATAGGAACCCCACTTTACCCACACTGGGTCTCCAGCCTGCCAGCCTCCCAGGCAGATTTTGGATTTACCAAGTCTCCAAAATCTCATGGGCCAATTCCTTAAAATAAACTCTCTTTTTTTCTCTATATGTCTTGTTGGTTCTGTTTCCTTGGAGAATCAAGAATTTTGATAATGGTATCTATTTCATAAGATTGGCCTCGATAACATTTTAGGAAGCAGATTAGGTTAAAGGGAATTAGGAGGAAATAATGAAAAAGGTGGAGAGAAAAACTGAACTTTGGATAAGGAAATGATTTTTGTGTCAGGCAGTCTTTATGATAGTCAGAATTCCTTTTAAAATAATTAAATTATATTTGGATGCTGCATCCATGTCCTCTCTGTTGAGGTTGCCCATTGCCTTACCTGACAATCAGGCCAATGCGATGGAAACACAGTGTCATTCTCTCTGAATGTGAGCTCATCTCAGAAATTGTGTGTGTGTGTGTGTGTGTGTGTGTGTGTGTGTGTGTGTGTGTGTGTATGTGTGAGTGAAAAAGAGTGAGAAGGAGGGAGATATTATTTTAAAAAACACAGAAGGGAAGTAGAGAGGGGGCGGAGAGGAATGAGGAAAGTTTTGAGTTTCATATTTCCATCTTGAAAACCGGCGTGGGAAGTATCAGCGTCCTTCAAAGGAAAAGGAATACAAACTTGAAAGGCGGCAGGATATGGAGAAGAGAGAGCGTAATGGGCTGGTGAGTGGAGAAGGAAGCTCACCATATGCCCTGGGGGAAGCGAGGATAAACAACAGGAGATGGAGGCTTACTTCCGAAGTCAGGGAGCTCCAGGGAGCAGGGCAGCTGGGGAGAGGGGCACAGGGCGGGCAGCTGGGGGAGGGGTGCAGATTCCCTTCTGAGGCACTGAGGGCTGCGGGCAGCTTTCCACACATGCCCCAAACCATTATAAGCCACATGTGGAAAGAAAGATAAGCTAGGAAAGTACTTTATAGTAGAATCCACAAAGGTCATGAGTGTTGAGGGCAGTCTGCGGGAGAAAGGAAGTAAAGCCACTAGGATTTGGATTCCTAGAGAAAGGCACACAAAGTTTTGAAAATCAACTGGAAATACTGGGTGACCAGGGGACCAATATTAACAGTGTCAGGTAGATGGCCTACCGGAGAAATTACAAGAAAGACTAACTCTTTAAAAATACTTTTCATGAAGGATGTGTTGCAGAATTTTAAGTAGGAGCAAAAGATAAAATACTAATACTTAAACTTGAAGTGTAAGACAATGATGGGAGGGACTGAGGAGTTAGAGGCATTTTAAGTTAACTTATGTTGTAAAGGAATCTACCCATGTTCTCTATTACCTGTTAGTACGTCCACATTAAGAGTTAAAATAGAGGCAATGAAAGCCATTGTTAAATGTGGAAGTGCTATAATTCAAGAAGAGAATAATAGGTTTGTGTATATTTCAAAGAATGCTGACATGTTTCAATGAAATTATACATCATCTTGGAAAAAAATAAGTGTGTGATAAAAATAAGTGGCTGGCAATCTTTCCAAACCCTCTAAAATAATCAAGTGCTAAATGCATGTGATAATTGCAATGATTCAATGCAATTGATTAAATATCCTAATGATTTCAAAATCTTGGAGGGACTGTGTACAAGAGTATCATAGGGGAGCAGGCATGAATATCAAGAGGCTAAAACCTGTCACAAGGGTGAGTTAACAGTGGAAGGAAAAAAAATATTTGCTGTGCTTACTGATATTTAAAATTTTTAAATCTCAAAGTTGCACTGACATTTTATTTTTGAAACAGTACAGGTGAATTAAGCCTAACACCCTTGGCATAATGTGGTTCCTTGTCCTCTGTGTGAGTTTCCAAAATGAAAAAAAGAAAGGGAGGAAAAAATAAAGAAAAAGGGGGAGAGAAAGAAGGAAGGAAAGAAAGGAAAGAAAGAAAATATCTATTGGGTGCATTGTTTCATGCTATAGCCTCTGAATGAGGACATCACTTACTTCTGTAGGTGAGCAGCAATGTGCACACACCGTCCATCCAGACTTTCTTTCCTTCTCAGGGATGCCCTTAATAAATGCGTGTGCTTCAGGGCTGGTAGGGAGAGCAGTTTCCTGCCTTGTGGAGACATTGCTAGGCTGTTGCCTCTGGCATATATTGTGCTGTGATTTTAATTAAAGCATTTGAATGCTGGCAGGTCAGTATTGTTGGAAGGGATGTCTGATTAATTGCTTACTCCTTTGTCACAGCTATAAATGGGATGTTATGAGGGTACATGTTATAATCCAAACAATTCTCCCTGGAGTGGACGAGTTAGTGGACTGGGGAACAAGCAGTTCCTTCCAGTTGGAGTGTGAGATAGGAAAAAAGCCAAAATTGCACTGGTCATCCCATGATCCCACTGATAGATGTGTGAGGTTAAAAAGGCTTCCTAGCGATGGATTGGTGAGCCAGGGTCACTCTTCATGTGCGACGCCACCAGCCCCAAGGTACTGGGAGGACCAGCAGGTAAGGAGCTCTGCTCTCCGCCAGCCAAATTAATAAATGTGCAAATTAAAGAGGATGTCAGAGCACTAAAGAAACATCTGCTAACCAAGTAAAAAAATAATGATAATGATGATAAATAGGGAGAGACAAAAGAGATTTCTGCTCCAGGCACATTTCCATCCAGCTGCACATACGGTAAGGAGCAATCAGAGCTGCTCGTTAGGTTCTTGCACTGTCGAGACCTTTAGAATGTTCTCTTTGAGTGTCCAGGTGAGAGACTTTTAGATTATTGACACTTGAGAAATGTATCAGCAGACACTGATACTGTCCTGGTTCACCCTAATTTAGGGTTTCCCAAATTTGGCATTGCTGGCATTTGAGGCCAAGATGGCTTTTTGCTATAGGAGCTATCCCGTGCACCGTGGGGTGTCTAGTGGCATACCTGGGCTCTATCTGCTAAGATGTCTGTGTCCCCTCGGTTTGCCCCAGTTGCTGAAAGCAAACACATCTGCAGACGCTGCCAAGTCCCCTGCAGAGTTAGCCCCGGCTGAGGACACTGCCCTTGCTGAACACAGAGTTCCCACACACTGGTGGAGAAACTATTTGCAGTAGCACAATGACAGAGATGGTTCGTTAAGGACTTACCTGTAGTAGTTCTACATGGTAACACTTAGGGTCGAACTGCAGCTACTGGGCCATATGTTATGTATAATAGTTGGAATTGATAATATTCATATGAAATTAAAAATATTCATATGTTCCATCTAATAGTTGCAATCGATAAGCTCTCTCAGGAAATTCAAAATGTTCACCTTGTAGAAATTGGGGCTCCTTTGTACACCTATATGCACAGTTTTGTGTTTGAGTGCTTTCTCTTTGCTCTTTCTGGTGGAAATTCAGAACCAGAATGGTGTCTTCCTTGGCAATGGTTTGAACAGTTTGGGATTTTATGAGGCAATCCATCAATGACTCTTTTCACAACTTAAAATGATGCAAAGAATCTTGTTGTTAAACACTTGTAACATCCTCAGATCTTTCCTATGAACTTCTAGCTTAGAAACTTCATGGCAATTACTAATTGTAATTATGTCCCAAATCTCTACAGTCAGCTTTCTGAGACTTTTGTTGTTCATGAAACAGGTGAAGTTGGTACTAATTTTTGGAATCTACATGAGTCACCTGGGAATATTCAGCACTGATGATTCATCGTGACAGTTTGTTTTACCTATGTATTCATTTTTAGAAAATGAATTTCTCTATAGCACATTGTTTATAATAGAATAGCTTGCAATTGATATCTAAAGATATGATTGTCACTTTGTGAAACTAGAAGAGGGCCAAGTGCAGTAAAAGGAATATGTTTGGCGTATTATTCATTACATCCTTTTGCAATGTAGGGTCTTGGCCGTTATTTCGTAAATAATGGCTAAGTGGATAGTCAAATCTATCCAACACAAAAACTTTAAAAAGTGTATTAAGCACCCCAAAGGAATGTTCATTTTAGTTTTCTGTGTCCAGTTTATTAAAACATTCATCATAAAGTGGACTATTAATATCATGATAAAACATGGTCTCCACACTTACACAAACACACACACACATGCACACACAGTCATGATCTCCAGAGAAATTGCGTTTTAAAAGTTTCGGATGAGACCTTAAAACTAATCAGAACTTCTCTTGAATCAAAGACTTCCTTCTGCAAATACAGTGCGGGCTTCCTTAATACTAAACAGTTGCAAAAACATATTATATCTCTCCATGATAAAATATGATATTTAGCATACCCACTGTGATATGCTTAATTTTAAAACTAATATGACCTATTTTGTAACATTCTCTCCTCTTACTTGGCTTTGGGTGTGTCTTCCAGCACTTTTCCACTTAACTGTACCACCTCAAAGTTTATTTTATAATCTGATAGGAAAAACAGCAGATGAAAAGACATGTCAAGGTCCATAATATTTACAGACTAACCCCTCACTTCAAACCAATTCAGCAGTCTACAGAAATCTGTACACGATTTGAATAAGCAGCCAAACTTCAGGGTACTTGTCCACAGGCAATCTTGCAGTCTTTTAAAATTCATCGAGCTCTAATAGAAACCCAATAGTTCTGTCATCTTGGATTACAGAGTAGTAAGGACGCCAACATCTTTATTAGTAAGATTCTCTGAGTACCCTTGGTATAGCACAGATACTAAAATTATACTCAGTTCTTTTTCACATACTGTGCATATACTTTGAATATTCATTTGTGCATACACATGTACATTCAGTTACAAGATCACAAAAATTTGGGAGAAATTACAATTCAAAGTAACTACAGAGGGAATCAAAGAGTCGCAGAACTTAAAAGCACCTCGGAAGATCACCTAGAAAATTTCCCCTTCCATTTCATAGGGGAAAGGGTCTCCTTTTTTTGGAGGGATTCTCTGGAGAGGAAACCCCACTGGCCTCTTGCCTGCCTCTGGATGTTGGATGATTTCTGCTGTTCTGATCTAGGAACTTTCCTCTGACACCCATCCCCTTGTGAAGAGGCAGAGAAATACCAGGTCTTGGCTATTGTGGAATGCTATTTATTGTAAACTATCCATACTGTACAGTCAAACAGCATTTGCACTGATTGCCTATGGGCCGTCATTGACTGACCAGAGAGCTAGGGTGTGCAAAGGGCTGAGAAAGAAGTGTACACATATGGGTCAGTGACCATATAACCTCCTATTGTGCCACCTGGCCAAGAAAACCATTTTTGTCTATTGTAATTAAATGATGCTGTGAGGTTGAAAGAAAGGTATACTGTTCAATAAATGGATTCCTGGTCAGATAAATACCTTAGGAGGGTTGAAGTACATACCAACCATGAAGTCTAATTCAATCGACTGAATGTTCCCATGAGAAACAAATAACACACAGTTTGTATGAACAGGAAGCCCATAGTTCACAGCTAAGCAACAGGAGGGGCAGTGTGAGTGCAAAAAAGCTAGCAGATGGAGGGCCACTCAGGGAATGGGCTGGGAGACTGGGAAGCAGGTGGGCCTGGGGGAAGGCCATGGGTATCTGTGGCTTATGATGGATAATCCTCTAGTGAAGCTGTGCCTTCACGCTTTCGACATGGTGGCCAGGTTGCTGTGCTGGTAGGGGGCTTAGGACTGGGTCTGGGTGTGGGAACACCTAACTTCCAATGGAGACTTTGAGTGAGTTCCTTTATCACTCAGCAGCTACGTCAATGCACTAGGCGACGTGAGCTCCTTTCTGCCCCTGGTTCTTTTCTTCTTTGTCCCTAGTGTGTGTGTCTTAGGATGAATACACGATCATTAAAAACATGCAGGCTCTCTCTGTAAGTCCAGCTGTGGAGTGGGATCTACATCAAAATCCTATCAGTGTAAATCAGGACTGCAGTGATGAACACTACCTAAGTTTTAAAAATTCATAGGCAGGGATGTATTCTAACCCCATCTCCTTGCACTGTGCTTGAGTAATGTTGATTTATTAGTACAGTAGAATCCCACCACTTAGCACTAATGATAAGGGAATCCACTGTGGATTATAGAACTTTGCAAGTTAATGAGTACATGAATAAACAGCAAAAATCAGGAGTCCTGCAAGGCAGAATGTTCTTTTCCACTTATTTTGACAGGAAAGTATTTAATGTTATTTATGAAAATTTTTCATCACACGTCACTAAGTGTTTGTTGAAAGGGGCATTTGTGAGGACTAATGGGATAATGCTTATAAAGTAGTTGGGTAAACAGTGATACAAGTGCAAATCATTAGGGTGATGGTACCTCGTGGAATTGTAGGGATGGAGAAAGGAAAGTTTCAAGTTTTAGATGAGAAGCATGGAGGCAGCATGATGTTTTGGGAAGACTATTAGAATGGTGAGCTTGTGCTTGAGGATTAACAATACTTAAATATTAAATGACTACAAAAAATAGATCTTGGCCTGTGCTTGTCATTGAGGTATTCAGGTGACTAAATGTATTATGCGAGCTACTGTGACAGTTTTGGCTTTTCAGGTGGCATCTTCTAGCAAAAATGAATGTATGCAATATACAACAGACACAAGGTTCCCAAATGAAATGGTGTAAGAACTTTAATTAAAATTTTTTTCTGTGAGGATTTTTTTCTACTCCTGGATTTGAATATTTGATGTATAGTTACGGAAAACAGAAGACTGGGGCAGTGTCCAAAATTGGTCGATGTTGGATTTAGTCTTGAGAATGATTGATCCTACAATCCTAAGGAATCATGCTTTAGTGACAACGATTTAGGTGCTAATATGCTCTCTGTGAATAAATACCAATGCTGAAGAAGAGTTATCCTGCCAATTAAAGAGGTAAAGGCATGCAATTCGGAGTAAAATTTCAGGCTAAATTAGCCTTGAAATAGGTTTAAAAGTATATGGTACTAGGTTACAATTTTGCATACCTCTAAGTAAATACCGATAGATGATAAGAACACTCCTCAGACTGAAGTCTCGTACATAAAGCCATTCAAATGGAGCTTGACCATGGCAACTCTCTGTTGCTTCCCCAGGCTTGCTCATTGGCATCCTAGAAGTTGTAGTGACTTTCTGCCAATTGACGACAAAAGCATAATTCCTTAAAGCATGTAAACTAACCTGTTCAAGCACATTTCGGGGACTCTATGAGCTTTGAGATAGAATAGATATGCACTGCCTCAGCTTCCTATTAGTCCATGAGCCAGCATTTTTCAAATTTACCAGCCAGCCAACTTGATTTTCTGGAGAAGTAAATGGCAAGAGAAATAATCAGTTGGGCATTACTGAAGGGATGGGAAATCAAGGTTGAGAGGCAGGAACCGGGGATGGAAGGATCAAGTAATTATTCTTTCTCCTGTCTGTTGCTCTTTGAGCCCTGAGCATACATATTGCTTCCCACAAAAGGAAGTGGGAAGGTTAGCATATGCAAAAAGACTCATGGAAGTTTATTTTTAAATTGCCCATTTGTGCTGGATAATAGAATTTAGATACTTGTTGGTTTGATCGAATTCCCATTAGAAATGCCAAATCCCTTTTCAGTTTTGTGTCTCACAATTTGAAGTGGTTGTTCTTATGCAGAATTACAAAAAAAAAAAAAAACTGTGAAGGGGCTCATATTTTCCTCATACCAAGACTTCCTACTGCTTGGCATGTATACACACTTCTGATCCAGGGAAGGAAAGGTTTAGCTTCACTCGGTGGTCTACTTTGACTCTTAAATGAAAATTTCTTTTGACGATGTGTATAACCCTATTCTAACTCAATTTTAATGAGGGCATGAGTTTGCCAACATTTTTGCTCCTTTAATCTACAAAAACATCTCTAAACATGTCAAGATACAATTAATATGACTGACCCAGAAGGTTACTTTCATAGATCCAACCTAGAAACTATACTTGGGCTTTAAACAAACACACACAGATACAGAATAAATGAAAGAATATTAAAAAAATACTATGGAAAAAATCTTATGTTTAAAACATATTTTCATGAATCAGTGTTTAGTTAGCAAAAGGATATTGCTTAAGCATTATTGGATCCTAAATACTAATTGCTCATGAGAAGAAAATGCAAATATTAGATGTCTTGAATTATTTTTCCAGCTGCTTTGTGCATGAAGTTTTAAACTATTCTTTTTCTTTTTCTTTTTTTATTATGTGTAGTGATTTACAGGAAAGTGTGACCCCAGTCCCCAGTCCATTTATATTTAACTCAACAAAGGCATCATCGATGAGTTGCACTGGATGCTCTGTACCTGTTTTCCCCCCAGAAATTAGAAAATTAGTAAGAATAAATGGAACTGAAACCCCAAGGGTGTTAGTCATATCCAGTGCTATATGAATGTTAGATAACATTGGAAAGAGGCAGAATTAATTTCTCATCCTTAATGTACGTGCTTCTCAGGCCAAGTGTGTTTTCTTAGCAGGCTGTTGACTCTCAATGAATCACTTACAAGCAAGCAATTGCTGAAGAGAAACATTGCCTCACGATCCATTGACATCTTCAGATAAAGCAATTTTACTCATGGGTACTAAGGCCATATGCCCAGTGAAAGAAGAGCCATGTTTCTAGCCCACAGGCGTTTTTGAAGGAGATTACCTCAGGGCCAGTGCTTCTGTTTTCCAGGCATGTTCTAGTATTGCCACCTGTGACTCCGACTGGAGCCACAGGTTTTCACACCCCACAAGGAGTCAAGGTTGCCAAAACATATCATTTCGTCTTAAGTGGAAAACATAAAACAGAAGAACTTACATATGTAGGATACACACACACACACACACACACACACACACACACACACACAGGAGGCATCTGAGTGCAGTGTATTTGCACACGCCATGTGGTGACGCTGCTGAGAAGCATGCGGGGAACATGGAACGCTGGGAATTCCGCTCTCTGGGAGCGACACTCACTACTTGCCCAGAACCTCTGTCCTTAGTTTCCCACTCAGTTCCCAAGTTTGAGGAACTATATGTTTCTGAGCAACGTTTGAGCTTTCCAGTCATGTTCCTTCTTTCAGGTTTACCTCTCTGTGTCAACAGCAAATAAGAATGATTATTATCAGAATTCTTGGTGTTCTGAAAGCTACCATTGTGATGGTAAGCACTCTTCACCAGGGAGCTGAACCCCTCAGTAAAGATGTGTTCTGCTTGGTTCCAGCTTGAAGGTTTTTGAATAGGGTAATGTATTAAGGAACCACTGAATATGAGATTTGTGTTTCTGCAGGCAGAGACTGGGGATGAAGACATAGCCAGTGGGGTTTTTTTTTTTAGTACATGCTATTTTAATTTCACTGATAAGCAAAGTCTGGTATCTGGAGGCAAAGAAACCAGGCTATTTGCAGGAACTGAGATTGTGGGTTCATTACCCACCTGGTCCTTTCTCTTCACCTGTGGACAGAGCTGTAGACACATCTCCTCAGGCAGCAACCTTGTTTTAATTATTTTCCAGATCGCTGTTGGGAGCTTCAGCAGATTGGCTTCCTAGGCCAAAAACAGAGAATGAGGGCTTCTCTCGGAGCTATGCAATTTATTTATTTATTTTTCACATGGTATTCAGGTCATTTTATGTCCTCACACTTCTTTCAAATATTGATCTTAATGTCCAAATTTGATGTCAGAAGCAAAAACATTTTGATTTTTACAGATTTACACAATTAAGGGTATCTGAGGTGTGGCTAATTCCATACATTTACACACATCAGTGACAAGTATAAACTGGGGGGGACAGTAACACATGAAACCAAGTTGTAGGAAGAGGAAAGGCTGGTTCTGGTTGACAATCTCTCCTTGACTTCAGCTTAAGGACTTTTTCATATGCAAAAACTCGGTGCAAAACCTGTTTGGTGCAAACCAACAACAGCTGAGATGCAGGAACTATTTTGTGCAAAGTGAGCATGGGGGCTGGTGGGCCTGAAGGGCGGAGAGCTTCCTGGAGGTGGAGGTGCAGCTGTATTTACAGCCCAGGGACAGGATCTATAGATTAGAGCCGCAGGCTGGAAACTGGAGATAAAATGGTTAGTACATTTTCTAACAAGCCGGCAGGATAGTATGCTCTCCTCAAACAGGGGAGCTATGCAATTTGGTTATTTTAGCTTAAGGTTTTTTTCATCACATGTGTCAGAACAAAAAGGTAGAAGGAAGGCCATTCTTTCTTGGTTGCTTTGAGGAAAAACCATGGAGAGAACTGCACCCTTTATTTTACAGACATTTTATTTTAAGCTCTCTTTCTGTCTGAGTTGGATCAGACCTTCCACAATAGTAGTAAGAAGTGAATATAGAGTCAAGTATGAATTTGCAATATTTAAATGTATATTCGTGAAAGCAAAGTTTACTTAGATGTCCATTCACTCGCATACAAAGCAGCCCAAACAGAACAGGTTTTAATGCATTTTGTACACCAAAGAGACTGTGCCCACGGCTACACAACAGAGTGCAGGACGCGAGTCAGGCTTTCAAGCCATAGACAACTGGGAAACAAATGCTCTCTTTTCCTCAGAAAGTTCCACTCCTGTGGAATGTTTTCATCTAGTGGAAACCTATTGTTTCAGTGGGTTTGTAGGTGAGTGAAAACCTACCCAGAAGAGGAATTTCCTTGGGATTTCTCTGCCAAAGATCTGTTTCTTTGACGGCATCTGACCAGGTCACAAGGCCCTCAGACTGGGCCTTCCACCGACACTTTCCCTATTTGTTGCTGGGAAACTGAGTAAAGCAACACATTTTCTGGGATTTTCTAGGTGTTTTCATGTGTAATGACAACAATACACAGCAGACACTGCCTGCTTCCCTGTGCTGGCCCGATGCGTGCGGGTGGCAGGGGCGGCCCAGCTGGGCACCCCTGCGTTTGTGACACTGGGTCCCAGCCACACCTGCCCACACTGTCTAAAGGCCGCAGGTCCCAGCACTGCTGAGGGGAAGGCACACGAATCAGGGAGGCCCTGCAGCTTTGGGCACCCCTTGCTTTCTCTGGCCCCCACTATGTAGTGGTCGCAAGTGACCGGAAGCTGACAGGTGGAGTCAAGACCCCACAGCTTCCATAATTCCCAGTTCAGAGAATGGAATGAAATACCTCAAAAAAAAAAAAAAGAACTAAATACAACCTTGATCTGTTCCTCCCTAGTAAACAAAGCCTGCATTTGGGCATCCAAAGGTTGTCAAAATTCATGCTTTATTGTCTCTTCATTCAGTTTTTACAATTCCTAAAAGTTACTGAGAATTCCATCCCTCCTTCTGGGGATAACTGACAGGATGCGTGGAGAGAGACCATTAGCTGCTGGGAAGGGGGCCCCAAGCACGACCTCTGGTCTGAGAGCAGGTGCAACTGTAGCCGTTAGCTACAGGGAGTAAAGGGGTGCAGAGAAGAAAGTGAACTTGCCCAGGGCCACCAGCTTTACATGACACAGCTGGGGTTGATTCAGCAGTGGCACCACTGGGGTATATTCGCCTCGTCATTGAGAAGTGACACATTCAGATTCCTCTGACAAGTGCCCCCCTGTCTAATGTTGGCCCAGGAATCTTGGATGTGACACACATCACCCCAGCACCTGCTATTTGCAGAGCACTGCCAGGGGAGGCAGGGCACACACCTGAGGGGGATGATTCTTCCATTCGGGACCCTCCAGTCAGGTCTGGTTGGTGCCTGAGGAGCAAAATGCCCAGAAGCAGGCAGATGCAGCAGCAGGAGCTGGGGGAGTCTGCTGCGGTGGTGCTGACCAGGAGGGGAGTTTCAGAGCTGGGCCTGGCTGGTGACACCCCAGGCAGAGGGACAAGCCTGGGGAAACGCGGAGGAGCTGGAAAGGTAGTATGTTTAAACATAACAGCCTGCTTCAGCAGCAGAATGGTTTGAAGCAGAGGAGGAGGTGAGAAGCTGGAGAGGTGGAGGGACGTCTGGGCCCGAAGGCCCTTCAGTGTCCAGCTGAGGCTGAAGACCTCAGACAAGACGGGAGGAGAGGCAGAGGGGGCGCTGAGGTCGAGGCTCCAGGATTTGGCGATGGTTCCCATGTGGGGAGTAGTGAGTGTAGCCGCAGGGGACTGCGTTGCTGGTGACAGAGACTGAATGTGCAGAAGTGAGATCCTGGCTCACCAGCCTTGCTGTGAATCCTGGCGCTTGTGGGCAGTGGGGGAGCCGGGTGGATCAGGTGACCTTAGGGGGATGCGGGTGGGCTTCCTAAAGATGCGCTGGAGCTGACAGGGACACTGGTTGAAAGGGTGAGAGTCAGTCTGTACTGAAGGAGTCCAGAATAAGCCCCTGGGGCATGTGAGCCGAAGGCATTTGAGAACCAGCTCTGCCCTTTCCTCCTGCCCTTTCCCCTCCTCCTCTCTTCCTCCCTCCTGTTTCTGAACTCCTTTATCTGCGTAAGAGTAAAGCTTCCCCAAAAGACTCAACCATCATCAGTCCTCTCCCTGGAAGTTTGGAAAATAGGGAAGATTGTTTCTCACTGCCAAACAGAAGTGTGCACCCCACCTAAACAGACACTGTCACAAAACAATCATCTCTCCCACCTCTTCTCCTAAGGGCCTATTTAACTTTCCTGGAAGTCATTTGTTTTCCCTTAAGGCCCTTTCTCCCCCCATTCCCTATTAAAAAGTCATATGTTTTCCCAGAAACCTCTTTTCCCCCTCCTTTTCCCCTATTAAGATGGTATTTAAACCCCGAATTCTAACCACCTTGAGTCATATTTGTGTGTGAACTCTTGCATTTGTATGTGAATAAAACTCTATCTTTTGCTAATCTGTGTGTCAGTTTCATTAGCAGGCCCCCAATTACTAAACCTAAGAGGGTAGAGGGACAGATTTCCTCCTTGGCAGTATCATCACCCAAGGAGAGAGAGGACAGCTGAGGCCAGGATACTCATGGAGAGCTGTCCAGACGAGAGGAAAGCCAAAACTTGGAACGGACTGAGATGGAGTGGTCAGAGGAGGAGGGCACTCAGAGGGGTGTGGGAAACGAGGTTTCAAGATTCAAGGGGAGGGAACAGTGACAAATCTTGCAGAGAATTTAGAGGGACTAACATTATACTGTGTGTTTGTTTGCTGCTTACCACCCCGCACCAAGCTTGTAAAACATTATGTCCCTTAGTCCTGACAGCAAGCTGGTGCCAGAGAGTAAACCACTTCCTCTTTTTACAGGCTCAGAGAAGTTGAGTGACTTTGCTAAGGTCATTCAGCTGTGAGGGAGGGAGCCCAGCTCAGGTCCTGGGATGTTTGCCTTTGACACACCTGCCTTTCTGCTTTTGATGTGGCATGGGGTTTGTGTCTCCAAACTAGGACACAATTCCGAAAACTGTGTATGCAGCTTCTGAGTCATCTTCTTGTCCTAAACTCGAGATCAACAAACTCCAGGCTGTGTGACAAATCTGGCTCACTGCCTGTTCTTGTAAATAAAGTTTTATTGGCACACGGCCATGTCTATCATTTACGTACCGTGTGCAGCTGTGTTCGCCTTACAGCGGCAGGGCCAAGTGATTGTGAAGGAGGCACACAAAGCCTAATAAGGTATTACTGGCTCTTTACAGAAAAAGTTTGCTGGTGCTACCTTAAACCAGTAGGTTGCATAAACATGAGAGTACAGGTTAGGAATTTGGATTCACTCTAATGTAAAATGCTCTTCTTGTAATGAAAATATACCTACAGAGAAAATCAGATATAATATCAACACGATTTCCATCTACCAGAATATAATACTAGCTACTCAAAATTATACTTCCTTGGGCCATTATTTTTTTTCCAGAGATTTGGAAGAGACAGAGTGGCAATTCAGTGACATTCATGAAGCCGTGCACAGCAGCCCAGAGAAGTAAATCAGGTGAACCCTCTACATCCCTCAAGAACATAGGGACGGTGGGTGGATGGTGGGTGGGGAGTTAGGGAAGACAACAAACCATCCCCAAGGGCTGTGAATTCAGCACATAACAGGCCACCGGCCAATTTTTCCCCCGTCCATTAGCCAAGACCCCAGCACCCTGAGGAAGGACATATGTCTCCCTATTCTTCTGCTGTGTCTGACAGTACCGCGGGCTCCTCAGAGGTGAGGGGGTGTCCCCTGGGCCGGCAGCCTCTCTGTTGTTGGTAACACAGCAGGCTATCTGAGGTGGTAGTCCTGCTGGGGCACATCTGTCCCTCTCAGTATTCATGCTGCTAATGTCTCACTCTAGTGACAAATGCAAATTGGGTTGCCTCGTCCAAACATGTCAGCCTCATTAGCAGGTGCAGAGCGATTGGCACCAGATGCCAGCGTCAGCCTCTCTGTTTCATCTCTTCTTACCATCACCCACCTTGGGGTCTCTCATCCTCAGGACTGCTGATGGGGAGCTCTGGCTGCGGGGAGCAGGCAGGGAAATGCTGTCTTAAAAGAGAAAGGTCTGTGGTTACTAGCAATTGTCTACCAGGGGTATTCTATGTAAATTAGACCTCCTTTGCACAAAAATTGAGCAAAAGCAGACTATACCTAATTCTGGAAGAAAACTTTGGCATCTGTGCCCCCAGGGAAGAATGATATACAAAATTATAACTCCAGAGTGAAATCAGGACAAGATGGACATTTAAATCTGTTTAAATACATACTTGTTAATCAAAAAACATTTTTTGGGGTGTGTGTGAAAAATTTGATGAATGTAATTGATCATTACAACTTTACTTTTCCTCCCACCCAATCAAATCTAAATTCTTAAGCAATTTTTTCTCTTAGATCAGAAATTTAAATGCATAGAAGGATTTTGGGTTTCTCAAACATTTGATAACAACAGCCTGGAATTTCAGGTAAGGATAGTACTCTTATCATGAACAAGTGCCCTGTATTCTTAGAACCTGGAGAGTTTTGGGTTTTCCTGTTGCAATTGAGATATTTTTAAAGTCTCTTTTGATGCAGAGGCTATCCTTGCAATGATGTGTTTGTTTTATAACTACAGGGGAAATATAAAAGTTTGGGTAACAAGATGATTAAACAGAATCATGATAATCATAATGATTTCTGCTTTGCATTTATTTGACTCAATATATATTTCATAATACCAAGTAAGTCATTTTTACTTCTAACATTTTAATGATAATTTTAAAGGGATAACATTAACTCTGTTCTCTTTTCTGGAAATTTTGTTTGGGACACAAGAATTGCCCCTTTTGAGTTTGAGGTAGATATTTTAAATTTCATGTAGGAAGGTAATAATATTTCTCTTTAAGTAAGGAAAAATTTGAATGCCCCCCCAACCCCCTGAACTTTGTTTTCTAGAAACAACTAAAATTTCAGAACTCCTACAAAGAATTATTCCTGCTCTGTCTAAGTTTATACAAAATAACCAATGAAAAAAGAGTTAACTTAGCAATGGAATATATGATTTTCTTAATGTTTGTTTCATGCTTTACTTTCACAACATCAAATGCTCAGATAAAAATTAAGCCATTTGGCCAATTGTTTGGATGGCCAAACATACAAGCATTTAACATCAGTGACAAACCATCGTTTGCCCACGTTTGTTGTGGGTGTTGTGCGGTTCGGTTGATGAATGCTAAGCATTCCTTTTCAAAGATTTTTAAAAACATTCCTCACCTTTTAATTGTAGCACAAATCCAGCCTGGTTATTGTTTAAATATTTTCTTTCTCAAAGGCCATCTCTCCCCTGAAATCAGATCACTGTGTTGCCTTCTCTTTAAAAGAATCAAATTGCCCATGTGGGGATTCACAGAGCCCCCATGCTGTGTGTCTGTCTTGGGAGGACAAAGCTAAATGGAGACAGAGCTGTCTGAGAATCAGAGAGCTGGAGGGCAGGGGCCGCTGGCAGCTCAGAGCCCAAGCAGATTGTCAGCAGCCCAAGGGGCCCCTGCAGCTCCCCTGGGCCACTCGGCTTGGGGGCTCTGGTTCCCATCAGCACTGTGCCCACCACAACCACATATCAGTGACCGGAGCTTCATCCTTTCCTCTCTCTTCTTAGAGCACTTAGCTTCTTAGGGTGACAGCTGATGTGCCCTGAGCCCCTTCCTGCCTGATGGGGACACCTGCAGGCTGCCTCAGCCCCTTCCTTCTCTGCCTTGCATGACATGCCTGGCTGTCGCCAAGTATCCCAACTCCTGTGCCCCTTTGTTTATTTTTCTCCCACCACTTCTGCCCAAACCCCAAGTTTAAGAAAAAGGCATTCATTTCTCTGAAGTGCTAAGTGCCCTCATCTGCATCTCTCAGCTCCTCCAGCCACATCTAACACTAGTCAAAACACAGACATGAAGTGCCACCCCACTGAGACCGGTCCAGGTGCGGTAGACAGGTTCCAGGCATCCTCAGGGACAGGCCTCTGCTTCCTGCAGCTGCCCCTTCCAGCTGGAGAGCGGCCCACTGCACAGGCCTCCTGGCAGGTGAGGCAGAGCCCAGCTCTGGGGTTGGCACTGAGGGTAGATGGGGACCAGGGGGAATGGCACCTGCACCCTGCTGGCCACTTTCCCCCCTCAGTGAGCAAAGTTCCACCCTTTTTAGAAGGGAAAGAGGAGAAGGGGAAGGATAGGGGCAGGTGTTCTGAGCATTGACACCTTTGCTGTGTACATAGTCATCTTGTGGAAAGATTCTTGAATGTCCAAATGGAAAGCTGATGTTCACCTGGGAATGCCACCAAGCCAATTCTTGGACTGAATGGAGCATTACTACCACCCCCAAGATTTCTTCAATAGCTGCAGGGAGCTCAGGCCGATACTCAGCACCAAGGAAGTTCAGTTCTCGGCCAGTCTCGTAACTTGAGATCTAATACCTACCTTTTTAAAAATCCTTTCCTCTTAACTAACCCAATTGCTTGGACGTCTGTTAGAAAAATTTGGGCTGTCTTATAGGCTCCTTCAAAAGAGTTGGATATTTAGTGGATTAGCACAAGGAATTAAGTCTTGGAAAGGCCTTGGGCCCTGAATGATTTCAGGTGCTCCATTCAGAGCAGAGAGAATTTCAAGATCTGGAAGAAGTAAATGATTTTTTGGTACAAATATCGGAAAAGATCTGTCATTAGGAGTTAGTCTGCTGAAGTGTGGGATCTGGGAGGATTTCAGTTGTACGAGGTTGCAAACCTAAATGACTTCAGGGAGAAACCACGGTGGGAACTGCAGGCACCTGCAGGAACTGCCAGTGGCAGTCAGGTTTCATTTGTGTGAACACATCTCAGTGGCAGAGCAGAAGGCTGACCACCAGACAGTCTGACCCACCTCTGGCCTGCAAGGAACAGAGCCAGCGCCACCCTGGGACCTGCCCCGGGGTCTCCCAGGGCAGCCGTCAGAGAGCTGACTAGAACACCGGGCCTCTGACTCCAGCCCTGTGTGCTTTCTACCCCCATCTCAGGTTCCACCTGGTGGAAAAATGACCTGGGGAAGTTCACGTACTCTCATTATTCTCTTCTCAAACTCTAAATTACCTGAGACAGACAACTCTCTCATGTGTAAAATGCATATAACGGTTTTTTACCCATAAGGCTGAGGCAAGGATTAAATAAAAGAATAGACATTTTTAAATCCCACAGGAACTGGAATACAATAGATCGTAAACATTCCCTCACTCAGAGCTTCTTGCCTCTTCCTCTCCTCCCTCCCTCCTGTCCTACCTTTTATCTTCATATGAGCTCTTCTTCCCCTCCATCCCCTGCCTCAGTCTTATCTCCCCTTTCCCTCCACTGTCTCACCTGATGTTGTAGCTCTAGAGAGGGTGGAGTGCTCTGTAGGTAACAAACATTCAAGACATTTTCAGTGGAAGGGTGTGTGCAGAAGTGACAGTGAACCATGGGCTGGACAGCTGCGACCCTGCTGGACAGCAGAGGTGCCCAACCTACTGTCATTGGTCTACTTCCCTTCAGGGCTACAGGTCCTGAGCCTGAGCTTCCAATGGTCTTTTCAGCAACGCTAATAGGTCATCACCAACACATGTGCAACAAGGCTGGCAGGGCCTGTGGAACAGTCTGCCGATTCTATGCAAAGCTAATTAAAACATTTGTGAACTGAAGATGCAGCGGCCCGGTTAGCAGCACTCACCACGCCACTGACTCTTTTCTCATCTATGACGCTAGGTCTTGGTGTTTGCCCCTGGAAGGAAAATGAGCAGAAGGCAATCTGTGGCCTGCCACTGCAGGAGGTGACGGGTCCCTTCATGCTCTGCCTCGAGGGTGCAGGGACGCCAGGCTGCCCTGCCTGTGGAGAACCCAGCAGAATGGGGGATGAGGGCAGCTCAGCAGCACGGTGGCCCTAAAGCCCCGAAGGAGGGTGTGGCCAGGCACGTGAGCTGCCCCAGGGGCAGGCGTGCTGCAGACCCCCGCGATGGGCAGCCTGCTGCATGCGTTGTTGGCTTGTCGGGCCCCCACCTCTCTAGTTTGCTCCTTTACAAGAAGATGGGGAGTGATGGGGGCTATGCTGGGTAGAGCTTGTGCGCTGGAGGAGAAATCTGTCACCCAGCTTAGTTGTCCCTTCTGTCCTCTTGAAATAGTCTCATTTCAACATAGTTTTATACCCTTTTGGCAAAAGGCATGATGACAACTTTAGGATCCACTCTCAGCAAGAACAATTATGTAAAAACTGTGTATTTATGTAGTGCTTACCACCTGCCAGTGATCCATTCACTCCGTACACTTTGAGGCAGCCCCTGTCATTTCATCCTTCTCCCTTATGCTTGCGGAAACAGGTCAGGTACTGCCCACACTCATGCACTGCTAATAGTGGGGTCTGGGTTAGCACCTGTGTCATTCAGTTTCAGAGTCTTAACCTGACGCTACACTGTCTTCACCAGTTACACCAGAGAACGGAGGTGTGAGCTTGCCTGTCTAAGGTTCATACTCTGCACTACAGCTCTCATTCCAAAGAACTCACACACACAGCATGCCTCTCAGCCGCCCCTCCAGTGGCTCTCCATCCTTGCCTTGCCTCAGAATCCTCAATGTGGCACAGTGGTTTCCTCTACAAAACAGCTGCAGTTCTCATCCAGTTGAAATATTTCTACAGTTCTCAGAAATTACCATTGCCAAGGTCTGACCTACTTATTTGAGGGAACTTTGAAATATTATTCCCGAACTTGCTGATCAGAATAACTACACTGGAATGTATATGTTGGCAATAATGTTTTTCATGTGTGTGCATTTATGTATATTTTCTCCTGGAATCTCCAAAGAGCTACGTCCTTTGAAAATGTTGGCCCCCAGGTAGTGTTGAGCGTAGCGTCCCTTCCTAAGCATAGATGTCATTTTTTAGCATGTATTGTGGCTTGACACATGCCATTGTGTCATGTTCCCAGTAATAACACAGTCCTGAGAAGGTCACCACTGAGAACAATTAATATAGTGGGTCTCCAAATAAGAGCACCGAAGTTGAGTCAAACCTTGTTCTGGGTTCAGCCTGTAGCAATTGGCAGGAAAAAATACATTACTTGGAACTTTAGATTTGGAGGATTCTTTTCACCTCATTGTCATTAATTTTTTATTGAGATATAATTGACATACAGCATTGTACAAATTTAAGATGTAAAAACATGTTGGTTTGATACATTTATATGTTGCAATATAATTAGTACAGTACTGTTAGCTAACACCTCTATCATGTCACATAATTACCATTTCTTTTTTTGTGTCTTGAGAACAGTCAAGATTTAGTGTCTTAGTAATTCTGAGGTTTGCAATACAGTCTGTTGACTATTATCACTATGTTGTACATTAGATCTCTAGAACTTATTTATCTACTAGTTATAATTTGTACCCTTAAACAACATCTCCCCAGTTCCCATATCCCCCAACCCCTGTTAACCACCATTTCACTTTCTGTTTTTACAAGTTCAGTTTTTTAAATTGAGATATTATTCATATACACTCTTATGAAGGTTTCACACGAATAAACAATGTGGTTACTACATTTACCCATATTATCAATTCCCCTCCTATACCCCAATGCAGTCACTGTCCATCAGTGTAGTAAGATGCCACAGATTCACTATTTGCCTTCTTTGTGCTAAACTGTTTTCCCCATGATCGCCCACACCATGTGTACTAAACATAATATCCCTCAATCCCCTTCTCCCACCCTCCCCACCCGCCCTCCCACACCCATCCCCTTTGGTAACCACTAGTTCCTTCTTGGAGTCTCTGAGTCTGCTGCTATTTTGTTCCTTCAGTTTTGCTTTGTCGTTATACTCCACAAATGAGGGAAATAATTTGGCACTTGTCTTTCTCCACCTGGCTTATTTCACTAAGCATAATATCAACAGCTCCATCCATGTTGTCGCAAATGGTAGGATTTGTTTCTTTCTTATGGCTGAATGCTATTCCATTGTGTATATGTACCACCTCTTCTTTATCCATTCATCTACTGATGGACACTTAGGTTGTTTCCATAGCTTGGCTATTGTAAAAAATGGTGCAATAAGTATAGGGATGCATATGTCTTTTTGAATCTGAGAAGTTGTATTCTTTGGGTAAATTCCAAGGAATGGGATTCCCCAGTCAAATGGCATTTCTATTTTCAGTTTTTTGAGGAACCTTCATATTGCTTTCCACAATGGTTGAATTAGCTTACATGCCCACCAGCAGTGTAGGATGGTTCCCCTTTCTCTGCATCCTCGCCAGCATCTGTTGTTCTTAGTCTTTCAATGCTGGCCATCCTTACTGGTGTGAGGTGATATCTCATTGTAGTTTTAATTTGCATTTCCCTTATGATTAGTGATGTGGAGCATCTTTTCATGTGTCTGTTGGCCACTTGAATTTCTTCTTTGGAGAACTGTCTCTTCATATCCTCTGCCCATTTTTAAATTGGGTTATTTGCTTTTTGGGTGTTGAGGCATGTAAGTTCTTTATATATTTTGGATGTTAACCCCTTGTCAGATATGTCATTTACAAATATATTCTCCCATACTGTAGGATGCCTTTTTGTTCTGTTGATGGTGTCCATTGCCATACAGAAACTTTTTAGTTTGATGTAGTCCCATGAGTTCATTTTTGCTTTTGTTTCCCTTGCTCGAGGAGATGCGTTCAGGAAGAATTCGCTCATGTTTATATTCAGGAGATTTTTGCCTATGTTGTCTTCTAAGAGTTTTATGGTTTCATGACTTACATTCAGGTCCTTGATCCATTTTGAGTTTACTTTTGTGTATGGGGTTAAACAATAATCCAGTTTATTCTCTTACATGTAGCTGTCCAGTTTTGCCAACACCAGCTGTTGAAGAGGCTGTCATTTCCCCATTGTATGTCCATGGCTCCTTTATCATATATTATATTAATTGATGATATATGGTTGAGTTTATATCAGGGCTCTCTAGTCTGTTCCATTGGTCTATGGGTCTGTTCTTGTGCCAGTACCAAATTGTCTTGAGTACTGTGGCTTTGTAGTAAAGCTTGAAGTTAGGGAGCATAATCCCCCCAGCTTTATTCTTCCTTCTCAGGATAGCTTTGGCTATTCAGGGTCTTTTTTGGTTCCATATGAATTTTAGAATGATTTTCTCTAGTTTGTTGAAAAATGCTGTTGGTATTTTGATAGAAATTGCATTGAATCTGTAGATTGCTTTAGGTAGGATGGCCATTTTGACAATATTAATTCTTCCTATCCATGAGCACAGGATGTGTTTCCATTTATTGGTATCTAATTTCTCTCATGAGTATCTTGTAGTTTTCAGGGTATAGGTCTTTCACTTCCTTGGTTATGTTTATTCCTAGGTATTTTATTCTTTTTGATGGAACTGTGAATGAAATTGTTTTCCCGATTTCTCTTTCTGCTAGCTCATTGTTAGTGTGTAGGAATGCCACAGATTTCTGCATATTAATTTTGTATCCCACAGCTTTGCTGAATTCAGATATTAGTTCTAGTAGTTTTGGAGTGGATTCTTTAGGGTTTTTTATGCACAATATCATGTCATCTGCAAACAGGAACAGTTTAACTTCTTCCTTGCCAATCTGGATGCTTTTTATTTCTTTCTGTTGTCTGATTGCCATGGCTAGGACCTCCAGTACTATGTTGAATAGAAGTGGGGAGAGTAGGCATCCTTGTCTTGTTCCCAGCCTTAAAGGAAAAGCTTTCAGCTTCTCGCTGTTAAGTGTAGTGTTGGCTGTGGGTTTGTCATATATGGCCTTTATTATGTTGAGTATTCGCCCTCTATACCCATTTTGTTGAGAGTTTTTATCATGAATGGATGTTGAATTTTGTCAAATGCTTTTTCAGCATCTATGGAGATGATCATGTGGTTTTTGTTCTTCTTTTTGTTGATGTGGTGGATGATGTTGATGGCTCTTCTCATGTTGCACCATCCTTGCATCCCTGGAATAAATCCTACTTGATCATAATGGATGATCTTTTTGATGTATTTTCGCATTCGGTTTGCTAATATTTTGTCAAGTATTTTTGCATCTATGCTCATCAGGGATATTGGTCTGTAATTTTCTTTTTTGTGTTGTCTTTGTCTGGTTTTGGTATTAGAGTGATTTTGGCCTTGTAGATTTAGTCTGGAAATATTTCCTCTTCTTCTACTCTTTGGAAAACTTTAAGGAGGATGGGTATTAGGTCTTCACTAAGTGTTTGATAAAATTCAGTGGGAAAGCCACCTGGTCCAGGGGTTTTGTTCTTAGGTAGGTTTTTGATTATCATTTTAATTTCATTGCTGGTAATAGGTCTGTTCAGATTTTCTGTTTCTCTCTGGGTCAGCCTTGGAAGGTTGTATTTTTCTAGGAAGTTGTCCATTTCCTCTAGGTTATCCAGTTTGTTAGGATATAATTTTCATAGTATTCTCTAATAATTCTTTGTATTTCTGTGGTGTCCATAGTGATTTTTCATTTCTCATTTCTGATTCTGTTTATGTGAGTAGACTCCCTTTTTTTCTTGATAAGTTTGGTTAGGAGTTTATCTATTTTGATTATTTTCTTGAAAAACTAACTCCTGATTTCATTGATTATTTCTATTGTTTTATTCTTCTTGATTTTATTTATTTCTGCTCTAATATTTATTATGTCCTCATTTTACTGACTTTTGGCCTCATTTGTTCTTCTTTTTTTTGTTTCATTAATTGTGTTTAGACTGCTCATATGGAATTGTTCTTCTTTCCTGAGGTAGACCTGTATTGCAATATGCTTTCCTCTTTACATGGCCTTTGCTGCGTCCTACAGATTTTGTGGTGTTGAATTTTTGTTGTCATTAGTCTCCATATATTGCTTGATCTTAGTTTTTATTTGGAAATTGATCTATTGGCTATTTAGGACTATGTTGTGAAGCCTCCATGTGTTTGAGTGATTTTTCATTTTCTTTGAGTAATTTATTTCTAGATTCATACCTTTGTGGTCTGAGAAACTGGTTGGTACAATTTCTGTCTTTATAAATTTACAGAGGCTCTTTTTGTGGTCTAATATATGATCTATTATTGAAAATGTTCCATGTGCACTTGAGAAGAATGTGTATTCTGCTGCTTTTGGGTGTAGAGTTCTGTAGATGTCTGTTAGATCCATCTGTTCTATTGTGTTGTTCAGTGCCTCTGTCTCCTTACTTATTTTCTGTCTGGTTGATCTGCCCTTCAGAGTGATTGGTGTGTTGAAGTCTCCTAGAATGAATGCATTTCATTCTATTTCTCCTTTTAATTCTGTTAGTATTTGTTTCACATATGTAGGTGCTCCTGTGTTGGGTGCATAGATATTTACAATGGTTATATTTTCTTGCTGGAGTGACCCTTTTATCATTATGTAATGTCCTTCTTTGTCTCTTGTGACTTTCTTTGTTTTGAAGTCTATTTTGTCTGATGCAAGTACTGCAACTCCTGCTTTTTTCTCTCTATTAGTTGCATGAAATATCTTTTTCTATCCCTTCACTTTTAGTCTGTGTATGTCTTTGGGTTTAAAGTGAGTCTCTTGTAGGCAGCATATAGATGGCTCTTTTGTTTTTATCCATTCAGTGACTCTCTGTCTTTTGATTTGTGCATTCAGTCCATTTACATTTAGGGTGATTATCGGTAGCTATGTACTTATTGGCATTGCAGGCTTTAGATTCGTGGTTACCAAAGGTTCAAGGATAACTTCCTTACTATCTAAGAGTCTAACTTAACTCACTTAATATGCTATTACAAACACAATCTAAAGGTTCTTTTTTTCTTCCTCCTTTTTCTTCCTCCTCCATTCTGTATATATTAGGTATCATATTCTATACTCTTTGTCTATCCCTTAGTTGACTTTGGAGATAGTTTTTTTTAATTTTTTCATTTGCTTAGTAATTAGGTTTTCTACTTTCTTTACTGTGGTTTTATTACCTCTGGTGACAGCTTTTAAACCTTAGGAACACTTCCATCTATAGCAGTCCCTCCAAAATACACTGTAGAGATGACTTGTGGGAGGTAAATTCTCACAGCTTTTGCTTATCTGGAAATTGTTTAACCCCTCCTTCAAATTTAAATGATAATATTGCAGTATGAAGAATTCTTGGTTTGAGGCCCTTCTGCTTTATTGCATTAAATACATCATGCCAGTCCCTTCTGGCCTGTAAGATTTCTGCTGAGAAGCCTGATGATAGCCTGGTGGGCTATCTTTTATATGTGATCTTATTTCTCTCTCTGGCTGCTTTTCATAGTCTGTCCTTATCCTTGATCTTTGCCATTTTAATTACTATATGTCTTGGTGTTGTCTTCCTTGGGTCCCTTGTGTTGGGAGATCTGTGTATCTCCATGGCCTGAGTGACTATCTCCTTCCCCAGATTGGGGAAGTTTTAAGCAATTACCTCCTCAAAGACACTTTCTATACCTTTTTCTTTCTCTTCGTCTTCTGGTACCCCTATAATGCGAATATTGTTCCGTTTGGATTGGTCACACAGTTCTCTCAATATTCTTTCATTCTTAGAGATCCTTTTTTGTCTCTGTGCCTCAGCTTCTTTGTCTTCCTCTTCTCTAGTTTCTATTTAATTTAGTGTCTCCTCCACCATATCCAATCTGCTTTTAATACGGTAAATTGTGTTCTTCAATGATTGGATCTCCAACCAGAATTCATTCCTGAGTTCTTGAATATCTTTCCTTACCTCCATGAGCATGTTAATGATTTTTATTTTGAACTCCCTTTCATGAAGATTCATGAGATCGATGTCATTTAAATCTTTCTCAGGAGTGGTAATAATTTAACTCTGAACCAGAATCCTTTGGTGTTTCATAGTTGTATATGGCGCCCTCTAGTGCCCAGAAGCTCTATTCCCTGGAGCTGCTCAGCCCCTGAAGCAATGTCAGGTGCCTCAGGGGAGTGTTATTGGTGCCTGGGGGAAAGAAAGAGCTGTTTCCTGCTTCCTGGCTGCTATGCCTGTATCCACTGCCTGAACCAGTGGGCTGAGCACACAGATATAAGCCTCTATACTTTGTGTTTGTAGTTGCTGTAAACAGATCTTCCCTCTGGCTGGCCTAACACCATGGTAGGGTTTGCCAGTTTGTGAGCCAGGTGGGGCTGGCTGGGAGAAAGGCGCAGCAGGCTGCGTACCATGGAGGGGGTCCTTGGAGCTGTGTAGCCAGCCAGGGAGCTGGAGCACCTGAAGATCATCTAAGGAGGAATATTTCTTTTTCCTCCTTAAAATGAAAGTCTATATGGCAAAGCTCCCAACCTGCTGGGCAGAGTGCACCTGGACAATTTTGTCTACCTGTCCTCTCTCCTGAGCAGTAAGCTCTGTGCAATCCTTGCCCCTTTACCAGCCCTCTTGCTAAGGGCTTCCTTGTTAGGAAGTCTCTCAGTCTGCCCACCTTTCTTTTGTCCCAGAGCAGCCAGATATGGATCCCTGCTTTCCACAAGCAGCTGGAATCTCAGTCTCTCCAGGAATTCTGACTGTCTTAGCTTTCCAAATGCATAATCACGAGAGTATCGTGCATGCACCATGAATTGTAGGTTTGTGCTCCCAGAGCAGATCTCTGGAGTTGGGTATTCAGTGGTCCCAGGACTCCACTCCCTCCCTGCCTGGTTTCTCTTCCTCCTACCAGTGGGCTGAAGTCCTGCTGGGCCACAGCTTTGGTACTTTACCCTGTTCTGTGAGGTCTGCTCTTTTCTTCAGGTGTATGCAGTCTGGTGCAGCCCTCTTTCCTGTTGCTCTTTCAGGATTAGTGTATTAATTATATTTTCTCATTATATTCAGCTTTAGGAGGAAGCCTGTGTCTCACCTCTCACACTGCCATCTTTAATCCTCTTGGGACATTTGCAATTGTAACAAAATACATAATATTTGTGTCATTGAAGTCCCAGGAAATGAAAAAGAGTAAACATGATTACACTTTGGTAAGTTAAATATATAGTAAAATCTAAAGCAGCCACTAAAAAAAAAAAAATCAGGCAATGCAATATACTAAAAAAACTATAGAAAAATCAAAATTAATTCTAAAAAGTGTCCAAGTAATCCATGAGAAGGCAGGAATAAAAAACCAAAAGAAAGTACAGAGAACAAACACAAAACGAAACATAAAATGGCAGACCCGTACAGCTTTACTATATCAATAAATACATGAAATGTAACTGATGTAAATACATAAATTAAAAGAAGTTGAGATACTGAATAAAAACATAACCCAACTGTATGCTTTTTATAGGAAGCATATCACAGATAATGATATATAGATGTTGAATTAAAAGAATGGAATCCAATCAGTAGGATTCAACTGACATTTACAGAACTACTTTACACCTCAACAGCAGAATATTTATATTTTTTAAGTGCCCATGGCACATGTATACTCGGCCATAGATCAAACTTGAAAAATATTAAATAACTGAAATCATAAGGAGTGTGTTCTCTGCCCACAGGAAACCAAAGTAGAAATCAACAATAGAAAGATAACAGAAAAGTTCTCTGAACATCTGTAAACTAAACAACACATGTCAAATAATTTATGGATCAAAGAGGAAGTCTCAAAATATACCAAAAACACCCACTGAACTGAATGAAAATTAAAATACAACACATCAATATTTGTTGGAAACAGCTAAAATAGTGCTAAGAGGGAAATTATTAGCACTAAATAATTATATTAGAAAAGAGGAAAAAGTTAAGTCAATAGACAACCTCCCACCTCAATAATCTAGAAAAAGAACAGAACAAACCCAAAGTTAGCAGAATACTGGAAATACTAAAGATAAGAACAGAAAGAAATAGAAAAATGAATGATAACAAAGAAACCATCGAAAATAATGAAACAATCTGGTTCTTCAGGAAGATCAATACAAGAGATTACACATACAACATATGGCCTTGCTGACTTATTATCTCTGAAAGTGTTTTGTACATCTTATGAAATATTATATGTAGACCATCATATCATCTACAAATAGGAAAAATATTATTAATTTCTTTCTGATCTGTATGCATTTTATTTCTTTTTCTTGCCTTATTGTGTTGGTTCAACTCCCAGTACAATGTTGAATAACAGCAATAAATCAGACATCCTTGCCTTATTAGCAGTTTTAGGGGGAGGCTCTCAGTCTTTCACCACTAGTATTATATTAGCTATAGTTTTTTGAAACATGTTTATAAAGATGAGGATCTCATTTATTCCTATTTTTCTGAGAATTTATATTATACATAATGGATTTTTCAAATACTTTTTTTGCAAAAATTGATATGATCATGTGGTTTTTCTTTTTTAGCCTATTAATATGGTGGATTACATTGATTGACTTTTGAACACTACACAACACTCGTTTTCTTGGATAAACCCCACTTATGGTGTATAATCCTAAAATTCAATATTAAAAAATAATTCAATTATAAAATGCTGTAAAGTCATGAGAAGTCATATTCACTTTCAAAGAGGGTAAACAGTAAATAAGCACATGAAAAGATGTTCAGTATCTTTAGCCATTAGAGAAATGCAAATACTACAGTGAGATATCACTACACACTTATTTAACAGCTAAACTAAAAAGAGTGAAAATACAAAATGTTTGTGAGGAGGCAAAGGAACTGTATCTCTCACACATTTTTGGTATAATGTAAAATGTAATATGATTCAGCTGCTCTGGAAAATTTTCAGTTTATTTAAAAACTAAAATACATTTCACCATATGACCCAGTACTCCAAGTCATTTATTCCAGAGAAATGATAATTTGTGTGCATACAAAAGAGTATACATGATTATTTATAACAGCTTTATTTGTAATATCCCAAACTAGAAATAATCAAAATGTTCCTCAATGAGTGAGTGGTTACACAAACTTGTAAATCCCCACCAAGGAATACTACTCAGCAATAAAAAAGGAATGAATTAATGATCCATGTGACAGTTTGGGTGGATCTCCAGGGCATTGTGCTGACTGAAAAAACATGGTCAAAATGCCATGCACTGTATGACTCCATTATATAATATCCTTGCATTGACAACATTACAGAGATGAAAAACATATTAGTGATTGTTAGGATTTAGGGATAGTCAGGGAGAGGGGTGGATGTGATTGCAAAGAGGAAATGGAATGGTGCTGATGGAATAGTTCTCTACTTAGATTGTGGATATACAGATATAAGATGGGCAATATGATAAAATAAAACAGAACTGTTGTAGAATAGCAAAGTCATTTTCCTGCTTTTGCTATTGTGTCATGATTATGTAAGATTTTAACCATCAGGGGACACTGGGTGAAGAATACACCAGACCTCTCTGTATTATCTCTGCAATTTCCTGGGAACCTATAATTATTTGAAAAATAAAAATGAAAAAAAAACATAAAAGGCAAGAAACAAAACCAAACAAAACAATAAGACATCTTAAATCCCCTCAAAATAAAAGTAGACATTCTATACATGAGCTTACTCTTTTTTCATGTGGCATTAGCACCATGGATTATAACTGAGAACAAGAAGAGCTGAATGAATGAATGATAAATGGGAGATTTATTTGCTGTTTTTATTTTTTAATTTTGGATTCTGAACATTTGTCTTTCATTTAATGTGTTTTGGATTTTGATTTCACAGTAACAAATGGCTACCAAAACATTCTATGGAGACCTTCCTTAGGAGAGGAAGAGGATCCTAGCAGCCTCTGCTAAGCATTCTGAGGGAACTTCCAGAACTGAGATGCACAGATACCTGGAACCACACATACAGAATAAGGAATCTGAAGCCCAGCCCCACCTGATCGCTGGTTTATCTATACATGAGGGTTCATGAAAGAGATGGCAATGTTGATGGCTTCTCAAACATACTCACGTTCAAAAATCTTTTCAAAATGCATCTCTAAGGTAAGCCTTCTTCCTCATTTATTCCTATTTTTCACAGATACATTAAAACCCAGAATTTGCAGATGATTTTTTTTTGCCTCTTAACTCCCTCCCAAGCCCTATGTCAGAACAGTAGATACAGCCCAAATTTCCTACCTTTTGAGAGGTAGTGAATGTTTCCCTGAGCAACACCATATCCTCTTAAAATAGTGCCACCCTGGCTTTCCATTCACAACCTACTCTCACGGTGCAAGCCTCACGGCCTGTCCCTTAAGTAATAGGAGGCTGACTCCACTGGGTATCAGCTTTCCATTTGTAAATGAAGGAGGCAAGTTGTAGAGGGTCCTGTGTTCCTAATGCAGACTTCAAGTTTTTCCACGTGGGACTCAGACTCTATTCCCAATTTGACATGTTTAAAATGCAATAGGTTCTTCTACTTCATCAAATAAAATTAGCGTTCACGGCTGCTGTCATATGTAACACAGCATGGAAGGGAGAAGCAAAGGAAAACGGAGCAACTGGTATTGCTACCCACTGCTGTAATGATCATTATTGGCGAGGTGTAACTACTAAAGTGATACTCGCAACCTTCCTGAGACTTAACCCCACCCAGGCTAAACAGTGCAAATCTAAAAAGAAAATTATTGTTATTATCAAGGACGTGTCATACTTAGGAATATATCTGTGCCACTGAAAGAGATATGGGATCTTTAAATTACCGGGTAACGTAGATAAAGAACGGGAGCTCTGCCAAGGTAAAAGTTGTAAAACTGGATTGATTTTTGCTACAGCTTGCTAAGGGCTCCCCAGAGACGGGATGCAATGTTCAAATATAATAATTGATAGCCTGAAAAAATATTTCTGATAAGTGTGCAGAGGTAACGCAGAGCCCTGCCTGAGATGAAGTGAGCCTTTGTGCTTCCGCAAACCTAGAAACCACAGTGACCCAGATCCACTGCACCACCGTTCAGTCTCTGATTATAGGCACCCGGCTTCCTCCCTCCCTCCGTCCCCACCTCCACCACTGGCTGCTTCCACCTCCTTCTGCCGTTCCTGCAGCTTCCTCCAGCTGTAGAGAAAATGGTCTTGGCCTTCAAATAGGGGCATTTGTTAAATGCTGTTGTGGAAAAGTAATTATCCAACAATCAGACCTGTATGTGTGTGGGGGAAATCGCATTCGTTAATACCACCTTGGTAATCCCAGGGGGCGGAGGGGTTCATGTTAATCTGACCCCTTTTCAGTCTTGTCTTGGTGAGCTGACCACCCCAAGCTGTGAGTGTGTGTGTCTAAATTGCTCGGGATTCAATTGCACACATTAAAATTTAAAAAGGATTTAACTGAAATTTTTCAATAGCTTCTGAGAAGGGGGATAATTTATTAGCTCGGAGTAAATTAAAATCTCAAGCAGGGGTAAAGACTTCGAAGATTGCTTTAATACATTTTATATGCTTTCAAAAGAAATGTTCTTTTAAATGGTCCAAAAATCAACTAATTTTGTCCTATTTAGCAAATTACCTCCTAAGGCCACAATGTTGAAAAACTTAACAATTATTTTTTTTTAAGGGAAAAATAGACGAGGGGTGAAAAAAGCATACACCTTCCATAGGAAACAACCAAACCCTAAATTGCCATGCCTTTTATATGCCACAGGAAGGAATTTTTTTCTTTCTTAATTCAAAAGTCAGTGAAACATTTGCATTACCTTCTGCCAGGCCACACAGGGGACCTTTTTTCTGCATGGTGATTGTAGGCAGAGGAGGGCATAAGGTTAATGGAGGGGCACGGGAAGGCTAAGCCCCTCCTGCACTATGCTGATAATTTATACCTTTATTTCAGTCCACATTCACCTGTGGAGCTGTGAGGCCATGAAGGTGACATGAACTTGTTGCTGTTCAGCCCAGAGGCTGTCGCTGTCCTGACAGAAGATCTCTTCCTCTGAATTATCTGTGTTATAAAAGACTCCTTCCCAGCTCCAACTGACATTCTGAGGCTAAGGGAAGGAGACTCAATTTTTCCTCTTTTTCTTCCATTCCCTGTTTTTTTCTAATGATAAACAATATTTTGTGGCTTACATTTTGGAGAATTTTCTTGTTTTTAAATTTTTTTCCAGTTATTGAGAAATAGCTGACATACATTATAAGCTTAAGGCATGATGGTTTGATTTACATATATTGTGAAACGTATATATGTTAAATCACATGAAATGATTTTTCATAAATATGTGAAATAGGTTCAGCTAATATGTCCCTTTTCATATAGACACAATAAAAAGAAAAGAAAGGAAATGAATAAAGGAAAAGTTATTTTTCTCCTTGTGATGAGAACTCTTAGGATTTACTCTCTTAACAGCTTTCCGTTACATTTTATGGCACTGTTAGCTATAATCACCATGTTGTCCATTACATCCCTGGTACGTATTTATCTCATAACTGGAAGTGTGTACTACTCTTTCACCACTTTTCTTCAATTCCCTCTTGGTCTCACTCCCTACCTCTGGAAACCACAAGTTTGGTCTCTTTCTCTGTTTTTGTTTCTATTGTTGTTAAAGATTCTGCATGTAAGTGAGACCATACAGTATTTGTCTTTGTCTGACTATCTCAGTTAGCATAATGCCACAAGGTCCATCCATGTTGTTGCAAATGGTAAGGTTTTCTCATTTTTCTTTTTATGGTTGAATAGTATCCTACTGTATATGTAAACCACAGCTTCTTCATCAATTCATCTGTCAGTGGTCACTTAAGATTGTTTCCATGTCTTGACTGTTGTAAATAAAGGTGCTATGAACATGGATGGGGGTGTAGATAGCTTTTCAAGTTAGTGTTTTCATTACCTTTGGATAGAATTGCTGGATCATACGTTAGTTTTATTTTTAATTTTCTGAGAATCCTCCATACTGTTTTACATAGTGGCTGCACCAATCTACATTCCTACTAAAGGTGCACAATTGTTCTCTTTCTTCACATCCATGCCAGCATTTGTTACCTCTTCTCTCTTTTTGATGATGACCATTCTAACATGAGTGAAGTGATACCTCGTTGTGGTTTTAATTGGCATTTCCCTGATGATTAGTGATGCTGGGCATCTTTTCATATACCTCTTGGCCTTTCATATAGCTTCTTTGAAGAAATATCTATTCAGGTCCTCTGCCCATCCATTAATTGAGCTATTTGGGATTTTTTTGATATTGAGTTGTGTGAGTTTTTATGTTTTGGATATTAACCCCTTATCAGATATATGGGTTGCAAATATTTTTTCCCATTATGTAGGTTGTCTTTTCACTTTGTTGGTGGTTTTCTTTCCTGTGTAGAAGCTTTTTTGTTTGATGTAGTCCTGCTGGTTTATATTTTATTTTGTTGCTTGTGCTTTTGGTGTCATATCCAAGAAATTTTTACCAAGACCAATGTCAAGGAAATTTGCCCCTCTTTTCCTCTAAGACTTTCATGATTTCAGGTCTTACATTTAAATATTTAATCCATTTTGAGTTAATTTTTGTAGTGCTGTAAGATATGGGTCCAGTATCATTCTTTTACATGTGAATATCCAGTTATCCTAATACCATTTATTGAAGAGACTATCTCTTCTCCATTTTAGAATTCTTGGCTCTCTTGTCAAATATTAGTTGAAGATATATATTTGGGTTTATTTCTGGCTTCTTGAGTCTTTTACATCAGTCCGTGTGTCTGTTTTTAAGCAAGTACCATACTGCTTTGATGACTATAGTTTATAGTATAGCTTGAAATCAGGACATGTGCTGCCTCTTACTTTGTTTTTCTTTCTCAGGATTCCTTTGGCTACTTGGGGCCTTTTTTTGTTTCATGTACATTTTAGAGTGTTTTTTCTACTGTAAAAACTACCACTGGCATTTTGATAGGGGTTTCAGTGAATCTGTAGCTTTTGGAAGTATTGACACTTTAATAACATTAATTCTTTCAATCTGAACATTTATTTGTGTCTTCTTTGATTTTTTTCATCAGTGTCCTGCAGTTTTCAGTGTAGAGATCTTTCACCTTCTGAGGTAAATGTATTCCTAAATATTTTATTGTTTTTGATAGTGTAATTGAGATTGATTTCTTTTTTTTCAGAAATGTCATTATCAGCATATAGGTATACTATTGATTTTTGTATGCTAATTTTATATCCTACATCTTTACTGAATTCATTGATTAGATCCAAACATTTTTTGGTCAAGTCTTTAGAATTTTATATATGTACAGTCATGTTGTCTGCAAATAAATATAATTTGACTTCTTCCCTTCCAAGTCTGATACCATTTATTTCTTTTCTTGCCTCATTGTTTTACCTAAGACTTTCAGTACTATGTTGAATAGGAGTGGTGAGAAAGGACAACCGTGTCTTATTCCTGATGTTAGAGGACAAGCTTTCATCCTGTCACCATTGAGTATGATGTTAGCTGTGGGCTTGTCACATATGGCCTTTATTATGTTGAGATATTTCCTTCTATGCCTAACTTGTTGAGTTTTTATTATGAATGGATGTTGAATTTTGTCAAGTGCTTTTTCTCTATTTAGATGATGGTTCTTTTCTTTCATTCTATTAATCTGATGTATCACATTGATTGATGTGCATATGTTAAGTCACCCTTGCATCCAAGGGATAAATTCTATTTGATCATGGTGAATGATTTTCTTAATGTGCTGTTGAATTCAGTTTGTTAGTGTTTTATTGAGAATTTTTGCATCTCTATTCATCAGGGGTATTGTAGTTTTGTTTTCTAGTAATGTCCTTTTCAGGTTTTGATACCAAGATAATTTTGGCCTCATAAAATGAGTTTGAGAATGTTCCTTCTTCTTCAATTTTTTTTGAAGAGTTTGTGCATTAGTGTTATTCTTTTTTTTAAGTGTTTGGTAAAATTCAACATTGCAGCCACATGTCCTAAGTCTTTATTTATTGGGTGAAATTTTTTTTGCTTTCTTTTTTTAAATTTATTTTGGTGTTATTAATGTACAATTACATGAGCAACATTATGGTTACTAGACTCCTCCTATTAAGAAGTCCCCACCACATACCCCATTACAGTCACTGCCCATCAGCGCAGTAAGATGCTATAGATTCACTACTTGTCTTCTCTGTGTTATACTGCCTTCCCTGTACCGACCCCACTACATTATGTGTGCTAATTGTAATACCTCTTTTCCCCCCTTATCCCTCCCTCCCTTCGTACCCATCTTCCCCAATCCCTTTCCCTTTGGTAAATGTTAGTCCGTTCTTGGGTTCTATAAGTCTGCTGCTGTTTTGTTCCTTCAGTTTTTTCTTTGCTCTTACACTCAACAGATGAGTGAAATCATTTGATACTTGTCTTTTGCCGCCTGGCTTATTTCACTGAGCATAATACCCTCTAGCTCCATCCATGTTGTTGCAAATGGTAGGATTTGTTTTCTTCTCATGGCTGAATAATATTCCATTGTGTATATGTACCACATCTTCTTTATCCATTCATCTACTGATGGACACTTAGGTTGCACCCATTTCTTGGCTATTGTAAATAGTGCTGTGATAAAAATAGGGGTGCATATGTCTTTTTCAAACTGGGCTCCTTCATTCTTAGGGTAAATTCCTAGGAGTGGAATTTCTGGGTCAAATGGTATTTCTATTTTGAGTTTTTTGAGAAACCTCCATACTGCTTTTCACAATGGTTGAATTAATTTACATTCCCACCAGCAGCGTAAGATGGTTCCCCTTTCCCTACATCATCCCAACATTTGTTGTTGTTTGTCTTTTGGATGGCAGCCATCCTAACTGGTGTGCGGTGATATCTCATTGTGGTTTTAACTTGGGTTTCTCTGATGATTAGCAATGTGCAGCATCTTTTCATGTGCTGTTGGCCATCTGAATTTACTTCTTTGGAGAAGTGTCTGTTCAGATCCTCTTTTCTTGAGGTGCATGAGCTCTTTATATAATTTGGATGTCAACCCCTTATCAGATATGTCATTTATGAATATATTCTCCCACACTGTAGGATGTCTTTTTGTTCTACTGATGATGTCCTTTGCTGTACAGAAGCTTTTTAGTTTTATATACTCCCACGTTTTCATTTTTGCTTTTGTTTCCCTTGCCCAGGGAGGTTTGTTCATGAAGAAGTTGCTCATGTTTATGTCCAAGAGATTTTTGCCTATGTTTTTTTCTAAGAGTTTTATGGTTTCATGACTTACATTCAGGTCTTTGATCCATTTTAAGTTCACTTTTGTGTGTGGGGTTATACAGTAATCCAGTTTCATTCTCTTATATGTAGCTGTCCAGTTTTACCACACCAGCTATTGAAGAGGCTGTCATTTCCCCAATGTATATCCATGGCTACTTTATCGTATATTAATTGACCATATATGCTTGGGTTTATATCTGGGATCTCTAGTCTGTTCCATTGGTCTATGGGTCTGTTCTTGTACCAGAACCAAATTGTCTTGATTATTGTGGCTTTGTAGTAGAGCTTGAAGTCAGGGAGCTTAATTCCCCCTGCTTTATTCCTCTTTCTCAGGATTGCATTGGCTATTCAGGGTCTTCTGTGGTTCCATATGAATTTTAGAACTATTTTCTCTCGTTCACTGAAGAATGCCATTGGTATTTTGATAGGGATTCCACTGAATCTATAGATTGCTTTAGGCAGGATAGCCATTTTGACAATATTAATTCTTCCTGGACAAGAGCATGGGATGAAATTCTGTTTATTAGTGTCCTCTTTAATTTCTCTTAAGAGTGTCTTGTAGTTTTCAGAGTATAGGTCTTTCACTTCCTTGATTAGGTTTATTCCTAGGTATTTTATTCTTTTTGATGAAATTGTGAATGGAATTGTTCCTGAAATCTCTTTCTGCTAGTTCATCAATAGTGTATACGAACGCAACAGATTTCTGTGTATTAATTTTGTATCCCACAACTTTACTGAATTCAGATATTAGATCTAGTAGTTTTGGAGTGGATTCTTTAGGGTTTTTTATGTACAATATTATGTCATCTGCAAACATGGACAGTTTAACAGCTTCCTTGCCAATCTGGATGCCTTTTATTTCTTTGTGTTGTCTGATTGCCATGGCTAGGACCTCTAGAACTATGTTGAATAAAAGTGGGAACAGTGGGCATTCTTGTGTTGTTCCTGATCTTAAAGTAAAAGCTTTCAGCTTCTCACTGTTAAGTATAATGCTGGCTGTGGGTTTGTCATATATGGCCTTTATTATGTTGAGGTACTTGCCCTCTATACCCATTTTGTTAAGAGTTTTTATCATGAATGGATGTTAAATTTTGTCAAATGCTTTTTCAGCATCTATGGAGATGATCATGTGGTTTTTGTTCTTCCTTTTGTTGATGTGGTGGATGATGTTGATGGATTTTCGAATGTTGTACCATCCTTGCATCCCTGGGATAAATCCCACTTGATCATGATGGATGATCTTTTTGATGTATTTTTGAATTTGGGTTGCTAATATTTTGTTGAGTATTTTTGCATCTATATTCATCAGGGATATTGGTCTGTAATTTTCTTTTTTTGTGTTGTCTTTGCCTGGTTTTGGTATTAGAGTGATGTTGGCCTCATAGAATGAGTTTGGAAGTATTCCCTCCTCTTCCCCTTTTTGGAAAACTTTAAGGAGGATGGGTATTAGGTCTTCATTAAATGTTTAATAAAATTCTGAAGTGAAACCATCTCATCCAGGGATTCTGTTCTTAGGAAGTTTTTTTGATTACCAATTCAGTTTCTTTGCTGGTAGTTGGTCTATTCAGATTTTTTTGTTTCTTCCTGGGTCAGTCTTGGAAGATTGAATTGTCCTAGAAAGTTCTCCATTTCTTCTAGGTTATCCAGTTTGTTACCATATAATTTTTCATAGTATTCTCTCATAATTCTTTGTATTTCTGTGATGTCCATGTGATTTTTCCTTGCTCATTTCTGATTCTGTTTATGTGTGTAGACTGTCCTTTTTTCTTCATAAGTCTGGCTAGATGTTTATCTATTTTGTTTATTTTCTTGAAGAACCTGCTCCTGCTTTCATTGATTCTATTGTTTTATTCTTCTCAATTTTATTTATTTCTGCTTTAATCTTTATTATGTCCCTCATTCTACTGACTTTGGGCCTCATTTGTTCTTCCTTTTCTAGTTTCATTAATAGTGAGTTTAGACTGTTCATTTGGGATTGTTCTTCTTTCCTGAGGTAGGCCTATATTGCAATATATTTCCCTCTTAGCATGGCCTTCACTGTGTCCCACAGATTTTGTGGTGTTGAATTATTGTTGTCATTTGTCTCCATATATTGCTTGATCTCTGTTTTAATATGCTCTTTGATCCACTGATTATTTAGGAGCATGTTATTAAGCCTCCATGTGTTTGTGGGCTTTTTAATTTTCTTTGAGTAATTTATTTCTAATTTTATACCATTGTGATCTGAGAAGCTGGTTGGTGTTATTTCAATCTTTTTGAATTTACTGAGGTTCTTTTTGTCGCCTAGTATGTGATCTATATGTTTTCAAGAGAACTTGAGAAGAATGTGTATCCTGTTGCTTTCAAAAGGAGTGTTCTGTAGATGTCTGTTAGGTCCATTGGGTCTAATATGTTGTTCAGTGCCTCTGTATATTTATTTTGCCTGGTTTATCTGTCCTTTGGAGTAAGTGGTGTGTTGAAGTCTCCTAAAATGAATGCATTGCATTCTATTTCCCCCTTTAATTCTGTTAGTATTTGTTTCACAAATGTAGGTGATCCTGTGTTGAGTGCATAGATATTTATAATAGTTATATCCTCTTGTTGGACTGACCTCTTTATCATTATGTAATGTCCTTCTTTATCTCTTGTGACTTTGTTTTGAAGCCTATTTTGTATGATACAAGTACTGCAACTCCTGTTTTTTTCTCGCTATTAGTTGCATGAAATATCTTTTTCCATCTCTATACTTTCAGTCTGTGTACATCTTTGGGTTTGAAGTGAGTCTCCTGTAGGCAGCATATAGATGGGTCTTGTTTTTTTTATCCATTCAGTGACTCTACGTCTTTTGACTGGTGCATTCAGACCATTTACATTTAGGGTGATTATCAATAGCTATGTACTTATTGCAATTGCAGGCTTTATTTTTGTGGTTACCAATGGTTCAAGGGTAATTCCCTTACTATCTAAGAGTCAAATTTAACTCACTTAGTATGCTATTACAAACACAATCTTAAGATTCTTTTTTTTCCTCCTTTTTCTTCCTCTTCCATTCTTTGTATGTTATGTATCATAATCTGTACTCTTTGTCTAACCGTTGGGTGACATCTGTTTAGCCTTAGGAATACTTTTATTTATAGGAGTCTCTCCAAAATGCACTATCTCCTCCCCCAGATTGGGGAAGTTTTCAGCAATTACCTCCTCAGAGACACTTTCTATCCCTTTTTTTCTCTCTTCTTCTTCTGGTACCCCTATAATGCAAATATTGTTTCATTTGGATTGGTCACACAGTTCTCTCAATATTATTTCATTCTTAGAGATTCTTTTTTCTCTCTGTTCCTCAGCTTCTTTGTATTCCTCTTCTCTAATTTCTATTCCATTTACCATCTCTTCTACTACATCTAATCTGCTTTTAAATCCCTCCATTGTATGTTTCATTTCAGATATGGACTTTCTTAAAGATTGAATCTCCATCTTAAATTTGTTCTTGAGTTCTTGAATATTTTTATGTACCTCCATAAGCATGTTTATAATTTTTATTTTGAACTCTCTTTCAGGAAGATTGGTGAGTTCAGTTTCATTTGGCCCTTTTTCTGGGGTTTGTGAGGTTTTGGTCGGAGCCATGCTCTTTTGACGTTTCATATTTCTGTGCGGTGCCCTCTATTGCCCAGAAACTCCAGTCTCTGGAGCTGCTCAGCCCCTAGAGTGTGGTTGGGGTTCATAGGGGAGCAAAGCTGGTGCCTGGGCGGAGGAAATATCTGTTTCCTGATTCCTGTCTGCCACACCTGTCTCCAGTATCAGAGCTAGTGGGCTGAGCACACAGGTGTAAACCTCTGTGCTTTGTGTCTCTAGCTGTTGTAGGCGGGACCTCCCTCTGACTGGCCTGATGCCAGCGCAGTGACTACTGGTATGGAAGTGAGAGCCTGTGCCCCCAGGCCAGGAGGAAGGCTGGGCAGGCTGCGTGTCACAGTGGGGGTCCTCGGAGCTGAGTAGCCAGCCAGGGGTGTGGAGTACCTGAAACTCCCCAAAGTTCCCAATCTACTGGGCAGAGCGCTCCCAGACAACTTTGTCCCCCTATCCCTTCTCTTGCACAGTGAGTTCCATGTAAACCCCACCCCTTCAGCCGCCCTCTCACTGCTAGGAAGCCTGTCAGACCATCTGCCCTTCCCTTGTCCCGGAGTGGCCAGGTGTGGATTCCGTCCTCCACAAACAGCTGGAATCTGTCTCTCAAGCACTCCGACTGTCCCAGCTCCCCATCCTCTAGAGAACCACACAATGTAGGTTTCTGCTTGCAAAGCAGATCTCCAGGGCTAGGTGTTCAGCAGTCCCAAGCTTCCACCCTCTCCCCCCATCTGTTTCTCTTCCTCCCACTGGTGATCTGGGGTGTGGGAAGGGCTCAGGTCCTGCCGGATTAAGGCTTTCTGATGTTACCCTGTTTTGTGAGCTCTGCTCTGTTTGTGAGGTCTGTATGCAGTCTGGTGCAGCCTTCTTTCATTGTTGCTATTTTAGGGTTAGTTGTACTAACTATATTTTCACACTATTTCTGGTTTTGGGAGTTCTCTGTCTCACCTCTCATGCCACCATCTTGAATCTAGATTCCTCAGAACATCTGTTTTTTATTTGTTCTCTCAATACGTTTTATTCCCTTCAGGTGATGATGTGGGATGAGAAAATGCCTACATGTCTGAATTGAGTTTTTCATGGCCTTTGTAGCCCATCATGACTCTAGGCTTTAAAAAATGACTTACTCCAGCTCTCCACCTTGTATAAGTGTGAGGTTTCCTCTCCTGTCCCAGTGTGTGGTGTTCAAGTGTCAGCTGCAAGCCCTTGGGTCTGTGTCAGAAAATATACCCCAGTGAACAGTGATGGGGTCTGTTCTAGATTTTCATGAGCTCCCAGTCTCTCATACTCAGAAAATTCCTTTTGTTCTTTTGAATTCACACATGTGTTAGAACCTATTATATCTTTTCAACATATTTATATGTTCATATCAGGAGGGAACTTCTCTGCCATGTTGCTGAAGTCTCACATGTATTTAGAGTACTCAGAGCTGCTATGTGATGGTCATTGAAAAAATTTGTTTTTATTGCAATAAAGTTGGTATACAATATTATGTTGGTTTCAGATGTATAACATAGTGACTCAATAACTGTACACATTACTAGATGCTTGCCACAATAGATATAGTTACCCCATTATCATACCAAGATATTACAATGTTGTTGGTTAAATCCTCTATGCTATACTTCCGTTACTATGTCTAATGTATTTTATAATTTGCAGTTTGTACCTATTTATTTCCTTCACTTGTTTCACCTATCCCCACACCCCCTTCTCTATGTTAACCAATAGTTTGTTGTCTGTATTTGTGGGTCTGTTTCTTTTTTGTTTGCTTTTTTTTAGAGTCTATAAATAAGTGAAATCATATGGTATTTGCCTTTCTCTGCCAGGCTTATTTCACTTAGCATGATACCTTCTAGATCCACCCATGTTATTGCAAATGGAAAGATGCCCTTATTTTATGTGGCTGAGTAATATTCCATTTTGTATATGTACCATATCTTCTTACATTTTTTTTAATGTTTAAAAGTTCCTTATTTTCCAAAAAGTTTGGAAGAATGTATGTATTTAATGAGGATTTTAAGTGAGTGACGTAAGTGTTTTTTTAATTAATGATTCAGCAGTTATGTCCACATTTACCAAGCATTTACAATGTGCCAGGCATTGTTCTAAGCACTTTACTACAATATCTAATTTAATCCTCACTAAACCCTGTGATGTGGATACTATCATTAATTTCATGTGGATAAATACTTACTGCTGTTAAGAAAACTCAATCAGAAGGTAGGTAACTTGTCCAAGGTAACTTGATTGGGAAGTTTGGCAGTAGGATTTAAGCCTAAACAGTCTGCCTAGAGTCCAAGTTATAGGTATAGAAGGAGTAATGATAAATAATAGTAGTGATAAGAATAAGAATAATTATAGTTAACATTTATTAAATAGAAGTAGATTCCAGGAAATTGCTGAAAAGCATTTTATAAATTAACTGACTTATACCATCACAACAATCCCAAGAGACAGTTATTATCCCCAGTTTATAGATAAAAAATTTTTTAAAAACCTCAGGCACAGGTTAAAAGTCACATAGCTAGTACATGTTGGAACTGGGTTTTGAATCAGGTAGACATACTCTAGGACTCACCCTCATAAATCATCTTAGTGTTGAGGAAGGATAAGAGACTAGTTAGCTGTGTGCTCTAGCTGTGCAGTAAGGAATTAACCAGGGTTTGAGCCAGAGTGGTGGTAATAAGAATGGGGGAGAGGCAGATATGACAGCCATGAAGGAGCTAAAACAACACCATTTGGTTTCATGTGGGTCCAGAAGAAGAAAAGTCTGTGGGTCAGGGAGGACCTGAGGGTCATTTCCTGACTTCTGGCCCATGTTGGATCATAGCATCTTTACCCAAAGTGAGTAAGAACAGTTTGGTACAAACACCTGCTTTGATCTATAAAATAAATATGAGGCTGAAGTTTTGTCAATTCAACTGTATTTTCAATATCATTTAATCAAGGATTTGCTAATTAAATAACTCAAGAACATTTGTGGTTGTTTTTTGTAAAATGAGTTTTCTGCAAAGTGCATGTTCATCTTTCTTTTACATTTCGTTTACTTAAAGTGAAGGGCACCTCACCCACCGCTTTGTGTAACATATTCTCATTCAATTACATATTTTCCAAGGTATATAAAATTCAGTGACAATTTAACAAGTTATTCACAAAATCCAATAACCATGCATATCTAAGCAATGTTTGCAGTCCTTTTAAAATAATGATGAGTTCCTCATCAACCACCAAGAATTCACAGAGGGGTTGATTTTCCAGAGTCAAGACAGATTTGCAGCAATTTATCCAGGCCCTTTTACATGGCTCCTCCTCCTGACTATAGACATACGTTTTCAAGACACGTGGAAGTTGTCTGTGGATGTGAATGAAACAAAAGTCAAGTGGCCCACATGGGCCCTGAACCCCTAACCTTTGCCTCATTAGCACGAAGCTCTGACCATCTGAGCTTACCGGCCACAAACTAATGATGTGTGCATGGAGCTACAGCCAAATCAATCACATTTTCTGGGCAAAACTCACTACCCTGGAACTAACCAGAAGAACCATCTGTATAGATCTCATCATGAAGGGAGCACAGCGCTATCCTAATGGATGACTGAAGTGCTCTTTTCTACAAGCCGTTCATTTATCATCCCTAGGTCCTAAAAGGACTTGAAGGATCTAGGAACTCAGATTATATTATGGTTGCTTGAAGCTGAAGGTGTACATGGCTTGTAGAAGCAGCTTCATTACCTGTAGAATATAGGAGTCAGTGTACCTCTCACCAGCCAGCAGTGGGGAAATTTGATGAGAATTTGTACCTTGCACTAAACCTCCAGAGCCCCACATGAGTATCTTGGGGATTTAGCAGGAATTGCTTACTGGCTAAGTTTTTGTTTATTGAAAGTTATTGATAATTTTTAACAAAAAAGTCTACTTTGAAAGGAGAGAAAAGGAAAATCCACAGACTTTCAGTTCTCTCTGATTCATATTCTGGAAAATTGCCAGAGGTATTGAAGGATTAGAAAATGTAAATAATCTGGCATCAAAATAGGGAGAAGTTATGCTGGAGGAAAATAAGAATAAGAATGGAAATTGGAATAGTTCTGCTGATAGCAAGTTTGTACCTGGAAGACCCTAGGCCCCTTATATATATACCCTCTCATTTAATTCTGACAGCAGCCCTGTGAGATAGCCTGATGACATTATGGCACTTTTATAAATGGCAGAGAAATTTGAGTAAATGCCCCAGGGTCATGCAGTCATAGGTCCTGGTGTCAGGATTTGAACCTAGGTGGGCTTACTCCATCCACAGTCTGAGCTCTAAGCCACTGGACCACAGGCTAATTCCAGGCTATTTTGGTGAATAAAGTTTTACTGGAACAGAGTCACTCACATTTGTTTACATGTGATCTATGGCTGTCTTTGTGCTCCAATGGCGAAGGTGAATGGTTGTGACGGAGGCTCTCTGACTCACATAGGACTAAGTGGTGACAGCGGTGCATTAATCAAACACAGTGGCCTTCTAAGTGTGGGGCTTTGTACAGCTGCCCAGGAAGCCAGCTTTGGACCCACAAAGTCTCTACTATTATCATATGGCAGGGTACAAAAAGCCTGCTGAGCTCCAATGTTTTCACATTTGTAGCCTATGGTAAACCTTCACTGGTTCACCGTAAGAGCCACAGTGAGGTTTCCCACACATCTGGATTATCTAGATGTAGTCAACATGAAAACTGTCCTTGAGCTTGAGAGTCTAGCTTTTAGACATGTGTGGTGGTAAACTACTTTTTGATGAAATTATAGGAAGAGTAAATGGTAGATATGTTTGTCTTATGTGCTACAGTAGCAAAATAGAAAATCTACCTACAGATATGTTACCTATGTCGAGGCAAAATAGGCATAAAATCTATGTAAAGACCCTAATTAAAAAATAGGTACTGGTATGATAGTCACTAGTGGTATATAATGATAAATGGATAGACTGAAATAAAACAAAGTGTTGAGTAAAACACAGAGTGAGGTCTAATGCACAATATCATACACATATAAATTAAAAATATTGTATCTCAAAGATTTGTGCAAACCAAGGATATATACCAAATTTGGGGTAAGGTAGGGGAAGAAAAGATTGAGAATGGAATCAAAGGGGAAAAATCATAAAATAAGAGAAAGGCCTTGTGCCCATGGATGCTCATAACACGTCTTTATGGATCTTTCAGCACCTGAGGTCCAAAATGCAAACTGCCCCCCTAGTGATACCTGAAATTCCAACTGGGCAACCACAGCACCCTGTGATGCAGCCACCAGCAGGTACCATTTCTCAGATCACCACAAAACCAACAGGTCAATAGCACTTCGTGGTCAGGGAAACAGCTTCTCATTAACTAGCCCTGTGGGCCTGGTCCTCTAGTGTTGTTGACATTATTAGCCTCCTTTTGTAGACAAGGAACCTGAAACTCAGAAAGACTAAGGTAATGAACCAACCAACAAAAACATGGCAGAATCTGGAGTCAGAGCCAGGTCTTCCGGTTTGAGTCGTTACACTTTCTTCAGTCTTCCCACAAGGGTAGTGCTCTTGAGGGGGATGAAGCTCATTATACATTTTAAGTGACATCAAAATTAAGAAGATTTGCTTTCATGAAAAAATCTATTGGTGGCAGTGTTGAATGCCCTTACAAATGAAGAAGGCATTCTTCCTTCAAGGTCTCTGCCTCTCTCCCAGTCCATGCTGTTTCTCTCATCCTCATCTCATAATTACATGGCCAAAATGGACCCACAGAGACCATTCTAATTTTGCTCCAGTGTAGGACAAGAGTCAAAGAACTAAGAAAGGAAATGATTCATGCTTTAAATGATCTAATCATCATTTTTAAGAGCCCTAAGTGTTCATGTCATGTCTATAGCCTTGCAGACAAGCTGTTTGCTCATGGCTACCTTGAATCTCTCCTGGTGCATTTGTAACCTTGTTTCTGTATCATAAAAATGGCTGCTCATATCTCAGTGCATCCATGAAGACTGTTAGTAAGTTCTCTCTTGGCTGCGCTTCTTTCAGCTAATGAAACCAAGACCCTTTTGCATCTTCTCACAGACTATTCCCAAGACACTAATCAATTTTGGTTTCCATTCCTTTTGTACTTCACACTTTCCTGTCCTGCACGTACTCTTAGACGTTGCCCAACATTTCTAGATGCCAACTGTGATGGTTTAGATTAATGATTCTCAAAGTGTCGTCCCTGGACAAGCAGCATCGGCATCCCAGGGAATTTTTTGGAAATTCAGATTAACAGGCCCTGCACCAAACTGACCAAATCAGAACCTCTGGGAATGGGGCCCTGCAATCTGCTTAACAAACCCTGCAGGGCATTCTGATGCACGTTCAAATTTGAGAATTAGTTTTCAGCACTCTTTCCCCTCCCACTGTGGGCAGAAGCACTATGAGCATTGTTTATTTTGGGTGTGACCACATGACTTGCATTGGCCAAACGATTGTTAGTTAATGTGGTATAAGCCTGAAATGAGCTTGTGAGAATTGGGTTTGCTCTTGCACCCCGGAGACTGGCCACAAGTACCTACCTCAGGCCCAAGACGGTGTGGAGCTACAGGAAACAGTTCAGTTTGTTTCAAAAAGTAGGGCAGACTCTTTAGATGTCCATTTCCCTTGCAGTCTAGACTCCTTGATGCACAGTATATGATGCATCAGAAAGCAAGTACTTGCCCAGTGAATGAGCATTCTGTCACATACACTGCTACAAATAAACAAAGAACAAATACATGGACAGAAATTATTACATGAAATATATCATACATGTTAAGCTTTGTTTAGACAATCTTTTGGTTTCTTTAGGAGTAAAATAAAACCCCAATCACAGTAGATTAAACAAATAGAGCACATCAAATTAAAAATTTTCCCATGTTACATAATGTCTGGAGGAGATGGATGCTGTCACTGGTTCAGTGGGTTAACGACATCAGGGTCAGCAACGTATGGAGAAAGGGTTGGCACTGACTGGACTGATGTTAATCTAGGTATTTCAAATGGATGGCATTTAATATAGGACATGGCTGCGTAAGTGTTGGAAGAGCAAAAACCAAATGGGGGGAATGAGACCCCTCCCTTCTGATATTAACAACAGCATGATGGACCAGAGGAATAAAAAAGGACAGCTGTGAGGCATATTCTGCAGAGATACTCAGGGATTCCCAGCAGATCTGAGCTCACATGTTGATGCATCCTTCCATTCACAGATGCGCACTGTGAGTTCTTTCTAGATTACTCCTGATAAATCACTTGCATCCACATCCTTAACTAAAGGTGTTAAAGAGCACACATTATGGTCCAGAAAATATTCTTATTAAATAGGTGGGTTCTACTGCCGTTATAGTGACTTTTATCAAAATGGTACCAGAAACAGTTGAGGGGTCTTAGTGTGTTCTTCCGCAAGCAGAAGCTGAGATAAGAATATGGTTTACAAAACTGGACCAGGTAAATCTAAAGGAATTAAAAAAAAATAAATATTGTGTTAGATTACACATAAAATACCATTTTTTACCTTAACTGTTTTTAAGTGTACAATTCAACAGTGTTAAGCACGTTCACATTGTTGTGCGGCCATCACCACCATGCATCTCTAGAATTCTTATCAACTTGCAAAACCAAAAGTCAGTACTCACTAAACAATAACTCTCTGTGACCCCTTGTCCAAGCCCTGGGCAATCACCTTTCTACTTTCTGTCTCTATGAATTCGACTACTTTAGGCCCCCATTTTTTCTGTGCCTGTGATTTTTTTGACTACTCTAGAACTTCCCTTGTTTTCATGAAGTTTACAAACTTATATTCCTCAGATAAGTGGAATCGTACAGTATATGTTTTGTTGTGAAAGGCTAATTTCATTAACATAAAAGCTTCAGCCATATTGTAGTATGTGTCAGAATTTCCTTCCTTTATAAGGCTGAATAATATTCTATTTTGTATATATACCACATTTTGTTTATTCGTTCATCAGTGGACTCTCGGGTTGCTTCCATTTTTTTTGGCTATTGTGAATAATGCTTCTACAAACATGGGTATACAAGGAATTGAGCAATTCTTACTCATAGCAGTCTTCTTTGAGCATCAGATAAAGAAGAGAAGTCTATGTAGAAAATAATTTACTGCAGTTGTGCTAAATTTGAATTAATTAATGGTGTCTAGTTAGCTTATGGAGACATAAACAGAAATACCAAATTGGATGCCTTGGGAGAGGTCAAGCATGGAAACAGAAATTTGAAAATTATGAATAGAAAGGGCATTTATAAAATCTTTAAGTGGTTTTCGTTGGGGCTGGGTATGACTGCTGAGGGAAGGGGGATGTATTGGATTTCTAAAATCATTCTTAAGACAAATGACAGAAATCTAAGCTCAACAGCCTTTCTAATAGGGAATAATATAGAGAAGTCAGATGGAGAAAGCACATGGACTGAAGAGCGAAATGAGAGCCAATGTTTTATAAAGACAATCTATAAAAGAGCTGAACTGGTAGAATATAAAGGGCCAATCACAAATAGGACAGATTGCAGTGTCTAGTGGAGATTGCAAAATATTGGACTAAAAATACAGTTGTTTGAAAACTGGGGTCAGAGGAAATCTGTAGAGAAATCATTGAGGAGGTATTTACTTGCTTCTTTGGTAAACAATGCCTGGAACTCTCTGGCAGATCAGCCTTCCCAAAGATGGCTTAACATTACCTCCAGCACCCAGTGCTCTTCTACAACTTTGCCGCATGCTCAATAGGGAACAGGGGTCTAATTCCCCTCTCCTAGAATCTGAATAAGCTTGGAACTCCCTTGTAAGTGAGAAAATGCAGTGGAAATGATCTTATGGGACTTCCAAGTCAGAAAAGTTGTCAGAGCTTTCTCCTCACTGTTGGAATATTCGGTCTTGAAGCCTTTAGTTGTCATATGTTTGCCTGTCCCAAAACAGCCATGTTGTAAGGAAGTCCAACCAGCCAAATGAAGAAAGGCCACCCTGAGAGGCCTTGAGACTATGCAGGAGTAAAAGATGCCTAGAAAGTCCTTAGCTGTTGTAACTGCATGTATCTCTTGTAAGGGCATGGGAGACCTTGGGGCAGAACCATTGACACTACAGGTCAGGGATGAACCCTCCCTACCTCGTGATCCACAGACCCTGTGGGAAATAATAAAATAATTTTTGCTTTAAAGGACTACATTTTGGAGTGATTTGTTACACAGCCTTGAATAACCAGAGCACCACTTCTGGCCATGCACTATTTTATGTACATGAAGTACAGTGGTTTGAAAATAGAGCTGCCCCTGCTTTCATGAAGTTTACAGACCAGGTAGAAACAGAATAAATGAGGATATATATATGTATAGAATTAGGAGAAGCACCTGTCAAAGAGTTAGGATGGAATGAGTAGGAAAAATGGTATAGAAAAATTCCAGTGACCAGATGTGAATAGAACTTTCTTGGCATTTTGGGGTGAATGAGAGGAAAATACTCTCTCCCCCTTCACTTGCTGCCAGACAGCACAGGGGTTAAGGAGGAGCAAGCACCAGGAAGGAGAAAGTAAGATGGAAAGAGAGAAACTTTCATGCCTCGCTGGGGCAAGTGTAACTTGGGAGATGCTAAGGTGTTTTAGGTCAGTTTCTAGAGATGAGCTAAATGCTGTTACCATAATCCCCCTTTTGGGGGCACTCAGGGGTCATGCTTCCTTTCAGGTAGTCATTGCAAAGCCATGGGCAGAACCATGCCCAGCTGCGGAGGCTTTGTGGCCAGAACAAAGGGCAAAATAAGTGTAAATTCCCAGCTACCCTCCACACATAATTTATAGCATTTTAATCTTCCTGCTCATCTCCGCTTATGAATTTCTTATAGAATTATTTAATGATGTGAGTTCAATGGGCAATTTTAAAACCTACTTAATTTACCATCCCTTTCCCCAGTGATGCGGTGAGGTACTGCATACCGCACTGCAGAGGTAGCAGCCCAAGAGTCATCAAGAGAAAAATCATCCGATGCCAGACAATTCATACTGGAGCAGGCTGCAGTGCTATCTCCCTGGACCCCCAAAACCATGACAGGAAGTGAGAGAGTTTCACAGATCAAAGAAAGAGTGAATCACGTTAAAGAAATAGCATCAAACATATCGTATGCCCAGTCTTGGAAGGATCCCCATGTCTCTAAACACCCTACAATGTGAAGGGGATGAGTTTTACAGGGCAAAGGCAATGAAAGCACAGAGCAGAGGATGTAATCTTAAATTGAGTCAGTAGTCTGGAAAAGGGGACATGAAGTGTATGTCCAGTAGCATTGGAGAAGCTTGTTACTGTGATAAGCTCTGGAATCCCATGCACAAATAGATCTCGCACATTAGTGAATATATATCAGTAAATTTGGATGACTATGAATATTCAAGATACTTCTGAACGGACTGAGCACAATGACTGACAAAATGAGACAAAGGCTAGAGCTGTGGGAATGAGAGATGCACAAGCAGGTGGTCAGAGCCCTCATCTAGCAGATATATCTGATTCACTCCTACCAGCTCTTCTCCCAAGAGAGTTCCCTCTCAAAGTTGGCAAAGCTGATAGACAGCAAGGTGTGTCTCACCCACAGGTGAGACATTCCAGTCCCCCTGGGCAAGTTTGAGCAGCTCATCATGTCTATGGGCGAATCAATTTCAGAGCACCTGTTCTTACATGGGGCAAACTGGGAGGTCGCTGTTTCAAATCCAGGTTCATAATAAGTGAAGAACATCACCTCACCTGGGAGAGGCATCAGATGCTTCTGCCCAGCCTCCTGAAGTCTCCGCTCACTTCTTGGTAGAGAAATGTCTTCACTGCTCACTTGATGCTAACCACTGACAGAAGGAAAACATAGACACAAACCAGGGCTTCCCATCCGCATCCTGATAAACATGGAGATGGTAAGAATGTGTCTGGTCATGTGGATACAAACCTGCAGATATCAGAGCTGTCAACTGAGCCCATTCAGAAGCAGAAAATTCGAAGTGGAGAGAGACTCAAATTAGTAACTAAACATGCCTCTGTTTCCTAATGCTCATTCAGACAGGTTCAATGGCTGGAAATTATTGAAATGAGGCAGATGTCAAGGGGATGCCGCTCACGCAGCTCCTTCCTGATAGCAGTAATTGTGTGCCTATGGTTGGTTGCAGGACCCTTGTTAAATCTCCACAGTGAATAGTCCCAGAGAACCTGCCGGTGCAACTTTCCTCACTGTCGCCAAGTTGAAGAAACGTGTATGCATGGAGTTGAATGCTCTGGGATTTGCTTAGAGCTGAATCTAAGCTGCATTTTTCCAGTTGTTCTCTGAGGAAAGCTGGGTGCCCCGATGCTACCATGCACATCATTTCAGAATGTGGTTCACCTTCTTCCTCTGTTGTTGTCTCCATTTAAACTGGCTGGTCTCTATTTAAATGGCACAGCCAGGGAAAGTCTTGAAATATAAGGTTTCCCCTTGGTTTCTCAACTGAGTACCATCAGGGTTGTTTTCCATTTTTCACACCAACAAATGCAAAGCATCTAAGAAGTAAGGACATATCCTAGTTTATGCTGGGGTTTTTGTTATTGCTGTTTCTAAAAAGTGACTCACGCCAAGGCATTCATGGTTCTGCAGGGGACAAGGGAGGTGATGGAGGGAGGGGGGAAGCTTAAATACAGGCCTTTTAAACAAATCTGAGCCCACAACGATTTCTCACAGTGTTTTGCCGATTCAAGAGCTGCAGCTTATGTTGGTAAAGAAACTCAGCGACATCCCTTAACTTCAGGAGGGGTGAGGGGCGCCATCTGGAGATGGGGCGAGGGGCGCCATCTGGAGGAGGGGTGAGGGGCACCATCCAGAGGTGGCAAGCTGGGGTCCATAATTAAGTTCAGGTTTTCTTCAATGGAAAATAATGTCTTTATATTCAGGCAGGATATATGACCAGGTACAAGCAAAAGCTTATAAGGGAGCTCTTTGTGTTCTAAAATGTCATTGATAAAATCTGGGCGCTTTCCTCTTGAGATGCTGGCCCCTGAGCAAGGGCTTGTGCGGCCACCTGAGGGAGGCATCTATCACTCACTCACCTGCTTCCCCACGATACTGTGTCTGTCACCTGAGTGGGCAGCTCAGTGGACTGGCCTGCCTTCTGCAGAACGCCAGGGCCTTACAAACACCACCCACACTTCTTTTTGTTCTGAGGCAGTGCGCATATCAATATGTTAAATATTGAACCTAGGTTAAATACTAAAAATATGAAAGAAAAAATATCACCCAATTCAGCATCTGACCTCACCTCACTTTAGGGCAAGGTTGCCAAAGACAGAACAGCCTTCTTAAAACTAACTTATATTAACTTTCACTTTATAGGGAATATTACTTAGAACATATGGTTTTTTTTCCCTTCTCTTCCACCAATACCACCAGAAAAAAAAGGAAGAAAAATAATCTGTCATATATTACATCATATATTCTTCAGGAGTTCAGGTTTTTAAATGTAAAACTTTTAAGTGCCATATAAAAGAGTAGTTGAAAGATACACATATGTTTTTGGCTTCACAAAAGAAGCACTTCATAATTTATACTATCCATCCTTGCGGAAAGAACAACTTCACTACTCATGAATTATTGGTTTTCTCTTCAGCATTAAATTGTCACTGCCTATCTGTCTGGTTCACATTTTTTCCATCATTTTTTAGCACTCTTAGAAATAAGGACTACATGTGAAACTCAGTGCACAAAGAATTTTATTATAAATTGTGGTAAATTGGCAAGACTCAGAGTTCATGTGTTAAGCAATGTTTACAAACTGACATGGGAAGCTGGGCTGGTTAGTTAGTGGTGATGACTATGAATACGCAATGGATCATCTAGCAGGATTGCATCCCTTAAAAATAATTGTATCCATCTAACTTTCTTTAGAAAAGTATGGTTACAACTTTTTAATCCTATAATCTGCTCAGATTTAGATATATGAGGTTTTAAAATCACCACTAAGCTAAATTATCTATATGTTCAAAGTCATATTCAATTACAAACAAACCCTTAACAATAGTTGCAATGGCAACATGCTATTTCTGGAAGTTTGCCTAAACATGATATAAAAATGCCCAAGTTGTAAACTTAATGGGTAAATTTACACACCATTTATTGTGATTGCAAATTCATGAACTTTGTTAATTCTTCGCTGGCGTGTTTGTATAAATGTCACATATATAAAAACAAAAATAGGTGTAAAGATGCTCAGAAAAGCTTGGTTTTGGAACAGATTGAAATTTGGGTTTTAGTCATCAAAGATGTGATAAACAACACTGGGCATTAATGTAGAAAACAGATTGAGCTTTTTAATGGGACATCAAATAAGACTTTATTAGCATCTATTAGGCTCAACCCAAAGCTCAGGAAATAGCATTAATGAGCATCATATATCAGTGTGTCTGTTATTAGATAACAGTATCCCTTAAAACTAGCAAGCCATACAGTACTTTTTACTTTTTTACCTTTATCTTCAGAATTAGCTGACATTCTATCCTGTTACACTGGCCTTACTATTAGTAATAGTGAACCAATTTATAAACCCATTAGTGACACTTTTTCCAGAAGATAAAAACAGTCAAAATTATCTGGCAGCAATTAATCTTAATGGCTGTATGCAGTAAACAGCAATGGGCTAATTCCAGCTCTGTCAGCCCCATCAAACAATCCCGCATTAGGCAGCTTTTCAGTGATCCATTAAGCATATTCAGAACAACAACAAATTCAATGCTGAAGGCATATGCACTAAACATTACAACAGTGATCTTCTGAAGCCATCATTATCTCTTAAATAGTACTTCCCCCATGTATTATCATTATGCTGTACATTAGAAATACTTTGATTAAACTCCCTTAATTCATAACAGACAGCTGCAGACCATTTATGCAGTTAATCTCAACACAACAGCTATTGAGGAAATATAACAAATGGAGGCTGTAAACTGGAAGTCATTACTATGAAAGATACTAGTTTTCTAGCCCTCTTCAAGCAGAGTGCATGGTGAGGATGGGTGCTGGGCTGACAATAATGGGGATGGAACCCATAATGACCTTCCACTTTCCCTGAAACATTTGTCCCCAGGGTCGGCATGCTGGAAGCTGAGCATGGGACCAGTTTAGACAGGGCTGTGTTTCCTGTGCATTGACCTGTCCAAGGGTTCAACCTGGGACAACTAGAGCTGTGGTTAAGTCTATTTCCCAGCTCTGGTCTTAAGAAGTGAAGGTTTTGGTTATACCAATCACCTCAATGATCTCATTTGATCATTACTGTAAAGCACTGAAAAACTCTTCTAGTTGTCATCATTAGCAGCAGCTTCTGATTTTAAAGTTTAGTTCATAGCACTTGAGTTTATATACTTAAAAACAAATGATCATTATGGAATTTCCTCTGTAAACTTTCTTCCTCATGTGTGGCATTTTCATTTAACAATTCAGAAAACTCTGCATGCAAAAAAATCTGCCCCCAAAACTTAAGTAACCACACCCCAAGTTTATGCTCTGCTGAGAAAAATATGCACTGGCTGAATTCGATGAACAAGAAACCTGTGTACGTTTTCCCCATAGTACACCTTCACAAAATCTTTCCTTTTTGCAGGTAAAGAAACCATAACATGTGCATGAATGGGCTCTGTGTGCCTGGCATTTTTTTTCCTCATATAGCGTTTATTTCAAAGTTCTCCACCATAGACACCGTGTCTACCTTTTGATGAAATTGCCAACTAATTAAAACATAAATTTGGAGTCCCCTTGCCAACTCTGACAGTACTTTCAGCTTTCAGGGTTAGCATCAATGAATTAAATATTGATTCCAAATGTAAAGCACCCTCATGGTGGAGAGATAAGAGTTCAGCCCTCACAGGTAATGACCGATCCCATGGCAGTTTACACTGAATGTCTAAAGGGATTTCCACAATCTACACTAAACTGCCCCATCCTCCCAAGATGTCCATGAGCAAAAGAACATGTTTGCTGCCCACTTTGCAGAGAGTAGATTAGCTGGGTGGAGGTGACACCTCACTCTGGCCCCTTGGGTTATTTCTGGTGCTATAGAGACCCCTCTTTGCCCTCTCCCACATTCCTACCAACCCCCTCCTGGAAAAACACCATACTTTTTAAAAAATGGCAGCTTTGGGAAACATTTTTTTTACTCCTTGATTATTCGAAAGGCACAGATGAGGTGATAGACAGTGCTCGCCCTGTCCCTCATTTTTCAGATTTGCACCTGTGACAAAGCTAAGGTGCCTCGCTCCTGGGTACCTGCATATCCTGAGGCCAGTGCCAGGCCCAAAGTGCAGTTTGAAATAACCAGGCTTTTCACCTTCTTTGGAAGATCTTCTCATCCTAATCATTAGATTCCTGTCATGTGATTTACAAAGCTTCCCTCCCAATTGTGAGGCACAAATAAGTTTGAGAAATAATGTCCCTCCTTAGAAATTCCCAGCACATGGCAGTCTACTAAAGCCTTTGAGAATTTCTGGAGAATAGAAGCCTGTTTAATTGTTATGTCTAAGCCTATCCAGTAGATTTTTTTTTTATAAATAGAGTAACTGTTAACATCTAAAGGGGTACTAATCTTTTACATGCTTTTCCAAATTCCTGCTCCTCATATTTATACCTCAAGATTCATCTGTGATAGGAAAGAAACAATTGTGATTTGATTCATTGTGCTTTCCTCTAATTTTAGTTTGTAAGATTTGGTTTAGCTTCAAGATTCTCCACTGTTGACAAGTGGCCATCAGCAAATGAAATTATGTTTGGGGCTCATGAGCTTGTTTGACTTTGAAGATCTTGCCATTCATTCCAGGAATTTAACTCCATCAAGCAATGTTCATACAGACATTTTTCTGAGTGAGATGTAACGTTTTCTTCAACTAATGATTAAATTTTTTCAATGGATGTTAAACATATGAATCAATAACAAATATGCTAATTTACTGGGCTGTGAAACATTCTTTTTAGCTACAACACAATTAGATTGCACATCTAGAGCTCTATCTAGATATATTTATGCATGTCTAAATCTGCTTCTATTTCAGAAACTTCAAATTATCAGCAGGTAACTTCTACATGCTAATTTGAAGTATGTTGCTTAGAATTTCAGTATACATTTTCCCAAATAAATGTATTACAAATAGTGATTATATTCTAGATCTTAACCTATAAAACCTTATTTCCTCTACTACAGCTATAGTGGCTGAAAAGCTACATACTGTAATAAGCCAAATATCAGTACAGTTGTCATGATGGTAAGGTAAACGAAGCAGAAAAATGATAAGGTGATAAAATTAAGAAATCCTTTTCAAGGTTTGATCTAAAATGCTAGTGCTTAAGGAAATGTACATTTAATTTTAAAAGTGAGGTTGTAGACAGATTATTTTGTGTGTGTGTGTGTGCATGTGTAGCTTCTGATTGCAATATTTCTAATTACTCTTCCAAACTTGCATCCTGTCCTCCAACGGGCACAGCTCTCCATTATACAGACATATAACGGCAGCTCTCTTTCCAGGAAAGTGGTAAGACTTCGGTATGGAATATAAGAGAAACAAAGGAGAGAGAATAGAAAGAAGATAATTTCCTATGAAATTTAGGTAAGAATGAGCAGCAATTGGAAAGGAGAAAGGAGCTTTAAGGGCATGCATATAGAGAGACACACATGCGTGCACACACACACACACACACACACACACACAGGGTGAAAAAATTAGTTCCTTTGATGGATTTAGGTGAGATGGAAGCAATGAAATACAGAAGATTTGGAGCGACAGCATTTGTGCAGTGATTTTTTTCTGAAGTGTGGAAAGTTCCAGAAGAGAGTCAAGAATGAGGAAACTAGTCTTGTTACTATATGCCTGGTGTCCAGTTTGTCTTGGATTGTGTCTCAGAACACCTGCAGAGCCAAGTCCCAATGTTTTTCTCCTTCGTGTTGTAGAGTTCAGCTCATGTGGCTAAGTTCTGACGACCCGCCCTGAGTCTGCTGTCTGGGTCTCGATGGAGACGGGTGCCCATGCACCCCAACTCCTGTCAGCCCTTCTCCCTGTGCTCTAGGTTCCACCGCTGCTTTCAGCCCTGACGCTGGTTGCCCCCCTCACTGCTCCCACCATGCTTCCCCCTGTGCTGGGTCCTCCTGGAGCTTCTGATCACCTGGGCTCGATAAGTTCCTCACTGCTGGTTGGGCTTCAGGCCTCCCCTGGTCCAGGTTTGACACTATCCTCAGAGTCATCTTAATAGATGTCAGCAGGGACTTGTCAGAACCCTCCTGAGCCACACGCCTGACAAGGCCCACATTTTTAGTGCCATCAGTCCTCTACCTTCCCTACTTCTTTCCCCTGCCCTGTGCCCCAGCTCTTCTCATTTCCTGGCTCTTCCTCAGATGCATGATGTTTACTCTCAACTCCATGTCTTTGCACATCCCAGGCGCCTCCCACAAACTTCTTTTCCTATTAACTGCCTCTTACTCATTAATGCCTAGTTCATTTATCATGTCTTTTGAAAATCTTGGTCTCTGGCTAAGCAAAATGCACCTAATCACTGAATTATAATTCACCGGACTGTAATTACTTTCTTTTCTCACTTTGACCTGCTTGAGGACAAGGACAATGTCTTTCATTTAGTATTGGAAGACTGGAGAAAGTTTCTTGCAGCACAGTAGGTATTTAAAAAATATTCATTGACTGAATGGGCTCAAGAATATCCAGAAGCACCATGTATAGTGATCTCATGGTATTTCTGGCACACCTAGAATAGCAGAATTCTTAAATGGTTAAGCTTGTCATTAGTCAGTAGATATTAACCATATTATATGGACAAAAAATATGAGTAGCATCCATATAAAAAGATTAGCAAGTATTTGATCTGCATCTGGCAGGATTACAAGTGGTTTTATTCAGCTTTTATGTGTATGTTTTGTTTAATTTTTTTTTAAAAGCTTAGGTTATTTTCATTATAATACAATTACAGAGATACAGCTGTAATAAATGAAGTATCTCCTTAACATGGCTCATGACTTTACAAAGAAACAGGACACACAGGTCCCACGGCTGCCACCTGGGGGGCTCCTGCTCTGTTCTGCTCTTCTTGCTTCCTGTTTCTCTCCTCTTTTCATTTTCCTCTGAGATGTCAGTGATGAGATATTTGGTTTGGACGTGGTGAAACTTGGTTCATTGTTGAATGTGGGTGGAATGCTTCCAGTATCAGTATGACTGTCCCCTTTAGTAGATCATTGCTCAGCTAGACTCCTGCCTACTATTGACCAGTTGATCTTCAATGTCAGCATGTCCCAGAGTGGTGGTGGGAGGGATGCTGAGTGACGCTATGGGACTGACTTCTCCTGGTGTTCCTGGGGAAGTGTGTGTCATTGAAAGGGAGAATTGGGGTCAGTCACTTATTTCCTTCCAAACATACTGTACCAATCTGTCATAAGGAGATAGAGTGTCTGGTTTGCCAAACCAAAACAAGGGAACCCAGCCAAACTCCCCACGCAAGCTGCCTCCAACAGCAAAGTGTGCGCTGGACATTCCTCTGGACCATTAATACAGCACCTCTGCCCACGGTGGGGCTGAGCACACAGCCCACCCCGTTTGTTCATGGGCTAGTCTTCTGAGGTCTACTGAATGGGCCTTTCATTCCTATGAAGGTTAGCCAATTCTCTTAAATAGCAATGCAATATTTAATGTTTTTTTCCTAACTCTACATCTACAAACATATTGAAGAAAATTGGTGCAGTGGTCTAATACTGTTAAAGATGATCAAGAGAAAACATGATGACGCTTGAAACAGGCTAGACTTCTCCATTCACGACAGGGTCAGGTGACCAGTCTTTGTTTTAATGATGAGGTTTATTGATATGCTAAATTAATTAAGTTCAACAAACATTTAGCGGGTGCACAATACATTCACCGTACCATGCTAGGAATTTTGGGGCAAAAAACGGGAATGAAACCTGGTTCCTGGCCTCAAGGAATTTATAATATGGTGCCTATAAATGAACAGAGATATAAATTCTCTTCTCTTTGATTATAACTTGGTAGGATAAACATTTTTATTTCCATTTGTTGGATGATTTTCTTTTAGCTGAGATTTATTCTTATTCCCTCCTTGAAAATTTCAGTAATTTACAGATTACATTATCCATAACTTTTTGGCAAGCTTCTATTTATTCATTAATTCATTCATTTATGCCCTCACTCAAAAAATATTTGCTTAATTCTTCTATGTGCCAGGAACTGTTCTAGGAGCTTAGAGATAAAGTAGTGAACAAAACTTCAACACACACACGCACATGCACACACATGTTCTTTTGCAGGTGTGATAACGGCTCTGAAAGGAATGCAGGAAAAGTGAGAGGGCCGCAGGCTGAGGAGCTCTCCTGAGGTGGGTGTGTCAGGAAGCCTCTCTGAGAAGCTGGCATTGGAATGGAGCCCTGCAGAAGTCTGGGGATGAGCATTAAGGGCAGATGTCCCAGCCAGTCCAAAGGCCTGAGTAGAATGAGCTGAGAGTGTCTGTGGAACAGTGACAAGAACAAAGTGGCTGAGGGGAGTGTGGTTGGCAGGAAGACAGCTGAGCCGTGATCAGGCTCCAAATGAGGAGCTTGGGGGCCAGGGTGAGGCCTGTGGACTTCATTCCTAGCGGAGGGGTTTGAGCATAGGAGAGACCTAATCTGACCTTCATTTCACAAAGATCACTCTGACCACTCTGCAGGGAAAAGCTTGTTGGATAAGTTAAAGAAAATGAATAAATATCTACTTCATTATTTTGGTCCTTGGTCCAAATGAATTAGCTCAAACATACTACTCTTTCCTGTTTCAAGCACACTGCCAATAATTTGCCCATACAATCACTATTAGCCCAGGGCAATTTTTACCTAGAAGGTTTGTCTTCAATATAAAGAGCAACCATGTAACAATGAGAGTTTGCAAACAATGAGCTCTTGGCCCTAGAAGTGTCCAAATGGAAACTAGATGACCCCCGTCTGAGGTATTGTAGGAGAGATTCCTACATTAAGGGGACATTAACTTGGGTGCCACTCAGATCCTGTCCTGCTCTGAGAGTTGCTAGTTCTCTGGATTCATTTGCTTCCCATTTAATGATAAGTATCACCAGATTCTCGGTTTAAGGTAAGATAAAGAAATATAGCAGACACGATGCTTTGCTTCCCAAATCCCTCATTCACCTGCTGGGTATGGTGGTAGCAGATGGCTCTCAACTGTCAGCATCTCCTGAAATCGTCCTCAGCTGGAGACAACTGCTTTGTCATGCCTCTTCCTGGGATATTCCACATCAGTGATAGATGATGTAGGGTCTTAAAGGCTGGCTCCCTTGTTCCACTTTGAGGGACCATTCTAGCTCCAGAGAGCCCCAAGGTCAGCTGGGACTGCGTGGTGACTCAGTTTCCCCTCTGCCTGACCCTGCATTATTGCTTTCATTCCCATTGTGTTGGTCCCTAGAGATCATTGCACTAAGTCTCTTTCACCATAAGCTCCATCTCTGTCTTCTTCCTGGGAATTCAAGTAGCACATCATGTACAGAAGTAAAGTGGCTTTGATGCCACCCAGGGCTCCTGTTTGCATTTTGAGGATGCCCAGCTTCCTGTAAGCCTTCAGGGAGCTTTAGATCAGTTAGGGTCTCTAGCTCTGTGTTCAGAATGAGCAGCTCTGAAATCACCATACATTCCCCAGGGCAGGGATGGGAAGGTGCCCAGGGCTGGGTACACAGTGGTAACTCAGTAAATATGTATTAAAATGGTAAGTATACATTACAGACCCTTTATGGACACTGTGGTCCAATTCAGAAAGTTCTGTACATGGTGCTAAGGGGCAGAGCACAAGAGCTAGTGGCCAGGCCAACTCCTGAGGGCAAGGGATGATCTCCACTGAGTCTTGGTCTGAGCAGCTATGTGGGAAAGAGGTAAAAGAGTGTGTGGTTCCTTTCTGATGGCAAAGGAGGAAGAATGTTGTCACCTGCCCTGGGAACTGCATGGTGGAACTGGGCCATCCCCCAGTGTTGATTGAGGAAACAGAGTAACATTGTAGGAGAAATTCGCAAATCACTTAAAGATGGAAAAGTTTACTTTTGAAATGTTTGGAGAGAGTGCTACAATTTACAACTTCACCTAAAGTAATTGTCTATTTTCCTCTGATATTTTATTATGGCTTTCATATCTCTCCCTGAGGTACTTAAAAATAGAATTTTTTTTTTGCCAGCATTTTTCATATGAATTGGTTTATTTGCATCAAAAAGATAGTAACTTAAGCTACAACCCAGAAACACATGAAGTGTGATACATATAAGCCATTTGAACTAAGTATTTTATTGTGTTTCAGTCTAAGGGTAGGAGGCAAATTTTGTGGACATGAATTTGAATTTTATACATGTGTCATGGACAATAAAAGCTCCCAAATATGTTGTATTGAAAGGATAAATGCTTCAGTCCATTCATTACAGGGTTTTTCCCAACGTTTGTAAGCTCCATGCTGCCCATGCTGTGGGGTGGGTCCCTCTGCCTCACCTTCAGCTTTCACAGGAAGCAGGAAGGTTCAGTGGTGGAGGCTCGTGAAACCTATCCATGGTCTGGATTCTGGCCCTCCACTCTGCTGCTGCATGGCCTCGAGCAAGCCACCTAGTCTTGGTAGCTTGGTTTCCTCTATCCACAAAATGGGGATGAAAATAATACTACATAACTTATAGGTTATCTGAGAAGTTAATATATATTGAACACTTGGGACAGTGTTGGACACATAACAAGCTCTAAATCATTGGCTACTATTATTCAGATGGAGTTTCATTTTTAAAAAATGTGTCTAGGGAGAGATTCAAGATGGCAGCATGAGAGGTGACATGGAGAACTCCTCCCTAAACCACAAATAGTACAAAAAATATAGTTAATTAATAGAACTAACCCTAAAACAACAACAAGAAAGAAGGCTGAAGCAGACAGCATACAGACCTCATGAACAGAGCAGACCTCACAAAACAGGGTAATGTAGGAAAGCCTTAATCTGGCGGGACCCAGGCCCTTCCCCCACCCCAGCTCAGCAGTGGGAGGAAGAGAAATGGAGCGGGGAGTGGGTAGAAGCTTGGGACTGCTGAGCGCCTGACCCTGGAGATCTGCTTTGAGGGGAAGCCTATATTGTGTGGTGTCCTGGACATTGGGGAGCTTGGGAGACTGACATTCCGGCCATTTGTGGAGGGGGGGATCTGCATCTGGCTGCTCTGTGTCAAAGGAGGGGCGGGTGGTCTGAGAGGCTTCCTAGCAGCGACAGGGCTGCTGAAGGGGGCGGGGTTTGCATGGAGCTTGCTGTGCGGGAGAAGGGAAAGCTGGACAAGGTTGTCTGGGTGCGCTCTGCGCAGCTGGATGGGAATTTTGAGGAGCTTCAGTTGCTCCATCCCCCTGGCTGCCTACTCAGCTCTGAGGCCCCCCACTGTGACAGGCAGCCTGCTGTACCTTCCTCCTAGCCTGCTGACACCAGTTTGCAAACTGGCAGTCACTGTGCTGGCGTCAGGCCAGCCAGAGGGAGGCCCCACCTACAACAGCTAGAGACCCAAAGCACAGAGGCTTACATGTGTGTGCATGGCCCACTGACTCTGACACTGGAGACAGGCACCACAGACGGGAATCAGGAAACAGATCTTTCCTCCCCCCAGGTACCAGCTCTGCTCCCCTATGACCCCCAACCTCACTCTAGGGGCTGAGCAGCTGCAGAGACTGGAGCTCCTGGGCAATAGAGGGCACCACACAGAAATATGAAACGTCAAAAGAACATGGTTCAGACCAAAATCTCACAAACCCCAGAAAAAGGGCCAAATGAAACTGAACTCACCAATCTTCCTGAAAGACGGTTCAAAATAAAAATTATAAACTTGTTTATGGAGGTACAGAAAAATATTCAAGAACTCAGGAACCAATTTAAGTCGGAGATTCAATCATTCAGAAATTCCATATCTGAAATGAAACATACAGTGGAGGAATTTAAAAGCAGATTAGATGTAGTAGAAGAGATGGTAAATGGAATAGAAATTAGAAGAGGAATACAAAGAAGCCAAGGCACAGAGAGAAAAAAGAATCTCTAAGAATGAAAGAATATTGAGAAAACTGTGTGGCCAATCTAAACGGAACAATATTCACATTATAGGGGTACCAGAAGAAGAGAACGAAAAAGGGATAGAAAGTGTCATTGAGGAGGTAATTGCTGAAAAAGTCCCCAATCTGGGGAAGGAGACAGCCTCTCAAGCCATGGAGGTGAATAGATCTCCCAACACAAGGGACCCAAGGAAGACAACATCAAGACATATAATAATTAAAATGGCAAAGATCAAGGATAAAGACAGACTTTTAAAAGCAGCTACAGAGAGAGAAAAGATCACATACAAAGGAAAACCCATCAGGCTATCATCAGACTTCTCAACAGAAACCTTACAGGCCAGAAGGGAGTGGCATGATATATTTAATGCAGTGAAGTACAAGGGCCTTGAACCAAGAATACTCTACCCAGCAAGGTTATCATTTAAATTTGAAGGAGGGACCCAATAATTTTCATATAAGCAAAAGCTGAGAGAATTTACCTCCAGCAAACCACCTCTACAATGCATTTTGAAGGGACTCCTACAGATGGAAGTATTCTTAAGGCTAAATAGATATCACCCAAGGGATAGACACAGACTACAGAATATGATTCATAACATACAAAGAATGGAGGAGGAAGAAATAGGAGGAAAAAAAAAAGAACCTTTAGGTTGTGTTTGTAATAGCATACAAAGTCAGTTAAATTAGACTGTTAGATAGTAAGGGAATTGCCTTGAAACTTTGGTAATCACAAATCTAAAACCTGCAATGCCAATAAGTACATACCTATCGATAATCACCCTAAATGTAAATGGTCTGAATGCACCAATCAAAAGACATAGAGTCACTGAATGGATAAAAACACAAGACCCATCTATATGCTGCCTACAAGAGACTCACAGACCCAAAGACATACACAGACTGAAAGTAAAGGGATAGGAAAAGATATTTCATGCAACTAATAGTGAGAAAAAAGCAGGAGTTCCAGTACTTGTATCAGACAAAATTGACTTCAAAACAAAGAAAGTCACAAGAGACAAAGAAGGACATTACACAATGATAAAGGGGTCAATTCAACAAGAGGATATAACTATTATAAATATCTATGCACCCAACACAGGATCACCTATATTTGTGAAACAAATACTAACAGAATTAAAGGGGAAAATAGAATGCAATGCATTCATTTTAGGAGATTTCAATGCACTACTCACTCCAAAGGACAGATCAACCAGACAGAAAATAAGTAAAGACACAGAGGCACTGAACAACACACTAGAACAGATGGACCTAACAGACATCTACAGAACACTCCATCCAAAAGCAACAGGATACACATTCTTCTCAAGTGCACATGGAACATTTTCAAGAATAGATCATATATTAGGCCACAAAAGAACCTCAGTAAATTCAAAAAGATTGAAATTGTAACAACCAGCTTCTCAGATCACAAAGATATGAAACTAGAAATAAATTACACAAAGAAAACGAAAGAGCCCACAAACACATGGAGACTGAATAACATGCTCCTAAATAATCAATGGATCAATGACCAAATAAAACAGAGATCAAGCAATACATGGAGATAAATGACAACAATAATTCAATACTGCAACATCTGTGGGATGCAGCAAAGGCCATGCTAAGAGGGAAATATATTGCGATACAGGCAGGCCTACAACAGGAAAGGAGAACAATCCCAAATGAATAGTCTAAACTCACAATTAATGAAACTAGAAAAAGAAGAAAAAATGAGGCCCAAAGTCAGTAGAAGAAGGGACATAATAAAGATTAAAGCAGAAATAAATAATATTGAGAAGAATAAAACAATAGAAAGAATCAATGAAAGCAGGAGCTGGTTCTTCAAGAAAATAAACAAAATAGATAAACCCTAGCCAGACCTATCAAGAAAAAAAAAGAGCCTACACACATAAACAGAATCAGAAATGAGAAAGGAAAAATCACTATGGACACCACAGAAATACAAAGAATTATGAGAGAATACTATGAAAAATTATATGGTAACCAACTGGATAACCAAGAAGAAATGGACAACTTTCTAGAAAAATACAACCTTCTGAGGCTCACTGAGGAAGAAACAGAGAATCTGAATAGACCAATTACCAGCAAAGAAATTTAATTGGTAATCAAAAGTCTACCTAAGAATAAATATCCAGATGAGATTGTTTCACTGCTGAATTTTATCAAACATTTAGGGAAGACCTAATACCCATCCTCCTTAAAGTTTTCCAAAAAGTAGAAGAGGAGGGGGTACTCCAAAACTCATTCTATGAGACCAACATCACTCTAATACCAAAACCAGGCAAAGACAACACAAAAAAAGAAAATTACAGATCAATATCCATAATGAACATAGATGCAAAAATACTGAACAAAATATTAGCAAACTGAATTCAAAAATGCATCAAAAAGATCATCAATCCTGATCAAGTGGCATTCATTCCAGGGATGCAAGGATGGTACAATATTTGAAAATTCACCAACATCATCCACTACATCAACAAAAAGAAGGATAAAAACCAAATGATTATCTCCATAGATCCTGAAAAAGCATTCAACAAAATTCAATATTCATTCATGATAAAAACTCTGAACAAAATGGGTATAGAGGGCAAGTACCTCAACATAATAAAGGCCATATATGACGAACCCACAGCCAACATTATACTTAACAGCGAGAAGCTGAAAGCTTTTCCTTTAAGATGGGGAACAAGACAAGGATGCCCACTCCCCCACCCTCTTTTATTCAACACAGTTCTGGAGGTCCTAGCACGGCAATAGGCAACACAAAGAAATGAAAGGCATCCAGATTGGCAAGGAAGTCAAACTGTCCCTGTTTGCAGATGACATGATATTGTACATAAAAAACCCTGAAGCATCCACTCCAAAACTACTAGATCCAATATCTGAATTCAGCAAAGTTATGGGATACAAAATTAATACACAGAAATCTGCTGCATTCCTGTACACTAATGGTGAACTAGCAGAAAGAGAAATCAGGAAAACAATTCCATTCACAATCACATCCAAAAGAATAAAATACCTAGGAATAAACCTAACCAAGGAAGTGAAAGACCTATATCCTGAAAACTGCAAGACACTCTTAAGAGAAATGAAAGGCAGTAATAAATGTAAATTCATTCCTTGCTCTTGGCTAGGAAGATTTAATATTGTCAGAATGGCCATCCTGCCTAAAGCAATCTACAGATTCAGTGCAATCCCTATCAAAATACCTACAGCATTCTTCAATGAACTAGAGCAAATAGTTCTAAAATTCATATGGAATGACAAAAGACCCCGAATAGCCAAAGCTATCCTGAGAAGGAAAAATAAAGCAGGGGGAATTATGCTCCCTGACTTTAAGCTCTACTACAAAGCCACAGTAATCAAGACAATTTGGTACTGGCACAAGAACAGACCCATAGACCAATGGAACAGACTAGAGAGCCCAGATGTAAACCCAAGCATATATGGTCAATTAATATATGGTAAGGGAGCCATGGATGTACAATGGGGAAATGACAGCCTCTTCAACAGTTGGTGTTGGCAAAACTGACAGCTACATGTAAGAGAATGAAACTGGACTACTGTATAACCCCATACAGAAAATGGAACTTAAAATGGATCAAAGACCTGAATGTAAGTCATGAAACCATAAAACTCTTAGAAAAAAACATAGGCAAAAATCTCTTGGACATAAACATGAGCAACTTCTTCATGAACATATCTCCCCGGGAAAGGAAACAAAAGCAAAAATGAACAAGTGGGACTATATCAAACTAAAAAGCTTCTGTACAGCAAAGGACACCATCAGCAGAACAAAAAGGCATCCTACAGTATGGGAGAATATATTCATAAATGACATATCTGATAAGGGGTTGATATCCAAAATATATAAAGAGCTTATGTGCCTCAACAAACAAAAAGCAAATAATCCAATTAAAAAATGGGCAGATTACATGAATAGACACTTCTCCAAAGAAGAAATTCAGATGGCCAACAGGCACATGAAAAGATGCTCCACATCACTAGCCATCAGAGAAATGCAAATTAAAACCACAATGACATATCACCTCACCCCAGTTAGGATGACCACCATCCAAAAGACAAACAACAACAAATGTTGGCAAGGATGTGGAGAAAGGGGAACCTCCTACACTGCTGGTGGGAATGTAAATTAGTTCAACCATTGTGGAAAGCAGAACGGAGGTTCCTCAAAAAACTCAAAATAGAAATACCATTTGACCCAGGAATCCCACTCCTAGGAATTTACCCTAAGAATGCAGCAGCACAGTTTGAAAAAGACATATGTACCCCTATGTTTATTGCAGCACTATTTACAACAGCCAAGAAATGGAAGCAACCTAAGTGTCCATCAGTAGATGAATGGATAAAGAAGATGTGGTACATATACACAGTGGAATATTATTCATCCATAAGTAGAAAACAAATCCTACTATTTGCAACAACATGGATGGAGCTAGAGGGTATTATGCTCAGTGAAATAAGCCAGGTGGAGGAAGACAAGTATCAAATGATTTCACTCATCTGTGGAGTATAAGAACAAAGAAAAAACTGAAGGAACAAAACAGCAGCAGACTCACAGAACCCAAGAACAGACTAATAGTTACCAAAGGGAAAGGGACTGGGGAGGATGGATGGGAAGGGACAAATAAGGGGGGGAAAGGGGCATTATGATTAGCACACATAATGTAGCACGGGGGGCACACGATAAAGTCGTAAAGTCAGTATTTACAGAGAAGACAAGTAATGATTCTACAGTATCTTACTACGCTGATGGACAGTGACTGTAATGGGGTATGTGGGGGAGACTTGATAATAGGGGGTTTAGTAACCATAATGTTGTTCAAGTGATTGTATATTAATGATACCAAAATAAAAAACAATAAAAAAAAATAAATGTGTCTAAGATATTTTGAGGCAGTTTGTGTGTTGTGTACCACACGTGATTACTCCCACCCAGAATGTCACTGAAATGATCCTAGCAGACAAACCTAGGAAACCTATTTGAGAATCAAACATGTGACGAGGGAAGGCAGATACCCACTACCATTAATGGGAGTGTCCATGGCTTTCCCCTCATTCCCAACTATATAATCACCTATCATAGCATTGGAGAAAGAATTTACTTTATGCATTTTTATCCTCTTATCTGTACAATAGGCACAAAATACTTGCCTGTTTAAGTATCAGTTTAAAATACTTGCTGAATAATTAGACTACTTAGTGTCCAGTGTGAGCAGCTCATACAGCATCTCATACTTGGTTGATAAATGATCTGCGAGATGAGAGGTGGCTACTTTTACCATCCAGACTGGTGCACTGCTTCCTCCTTGAGCTGCCTGCATCACTTGGTGTTACAGCTTCTGGACTTCAGTTGATTGGTTGCTCCCAATTGCTGGATCACATCTGTGCTGTAAACAAGTCTTGGTTTGGAGTCTGCCAGACCTGGGTTAGATCCAGATTCTGAGGAAGCAGGAGAGTCATGCAGTCTTCTGTGGGGTCCCCTACCTTATCTCGCAGAGGCTGTGGACAGGAAGGAAGCATTCAGACAAGGCAGTAGGCAAGGGCTTCTGGCACAGGACCCAGTTGTGGTGGCTTCCTCCTCTTCCTTCTCATGCTGGGGGGGTGGGTGGCGTTCTTACATCTGCAAAGCTAGATGCTTGGCACATCATGGGCTTCATTTGTGATGATGAAGTTTGACTTTGTGATCGTTTTTTCCAAAGTCCCACCTAGGAACAGCATGGTAACTTTGAATCTGAGCTATGGATGCTCCGGATATAGATGTAGGGAGAGCTGCAGCTTTCCTGAGGTGTACAGGTCTTCACTGTGTCACCTGTTCCTATCCAAATGTCTTCATTCCTTGAATAAAACAAACAGAGAAAGATAAGAGGTAAGTGGTTTGTTCATTTTGATTCCCGAAATATATTTAATTTATTGTGGAGTTTCAGAAGCATTCCAATTTCAGATATCTTATTTCTGCATTCTCTGAAATGGGTACAGTGGTAACGAAATAGTGAGGATTCAGTGTAAAGTATCTTCTCTACATTTGGACAGTTTATTGCATTTTGTACATTTTGTTTGAATCTTATCTCTCGAAATCAAATCTGTTAATTTTGATATCAGGAGATAAGTGATCTTGTAAAGATTCAATGTGCATTTGGGCTATAGGGGTTTATGAGTTATAGGGGAAATAGCCATTCTCACAGCATCCAAGAACAGTCAAGAAAATTCATAGCCAAAGGCTAATCATCCTCTTCATGTTTTGTTTTTGTTTTTTCCTTTCTCTCAAGTTTACAGCGCTGTGAAATTTCTTCCTCTAAGGCTAGGTAGTGTTTAATGTGAATCTTAATTCAGATACTGGATGTATTCATTATGGTGACACTTTTTGGTGTCTTGATACAGGGTGGAGTGGGCACAGATGCTCAGAATACTGAATCTTCTAAAGGTATGAAATCTAATAGACTGCAATCGCATTTTTTGTTTCTATACCAAAGAGACATCTAAATGCAAAACTATGCTTTATTCAGTTTCTTAAAAAAAACAAAAAAAACCTCCTTTTAATAATGAATTTTTACTACCGAATTCACATTCCCTTTACTCTCTTTGGGCCCCTCATGCTGGTTTTCATGTTAACGGGGCGTTTACAAAGAAGGAAACCTCTGGAAGGCTGGCTCTCGCATTGCTGTCTTCTCTTGCAAATCAAGTATGGGTCTTTCTTCCTTTTTTTTCAAGCTACAAAGCTACAACAATGTTTATGTTCATATGAAGTATTTCAGCAATTCATAGCCAATTTATCAATGACCACACAGCTGCAGGAACTACGATCTAAAAAAATATACCAGCTCTCTTTGGTGTTTACATAGGCTCTGAGAGCCCTGAGTCGTGGCAGGGGACGGAAGCCACGGAGTCATTAGAAAGGTACACCAGAGCCCCTGCCAGTGATGGTGGAGGGATGTTTGCATTATAGCCCAACACATCATTAAGGACACAATTGTTATTTAATGTGGCACAATCATCTTTCTACTCTTCACGAAATCCACTTAAGTAATTACCTTCTTAGCTCATTGGCTCTGTGAGCCGCCTGGTTAGAAAGGGTTATATCTAAGGGAATATGAAAAACGGGCTCGTACAATTGCTCCCTCTAAGCTGGCTTTTGCTTATTAACATATTCAAAATAAAGATCTTTCTTCTTACCCTGAAAGACTGAAGAGACTCCAAGGTAAATAAATGCTCTGGAGCATTAGCAGGATTTCAAGAGAATAAGAACACATTAGCTAAAGTGTCTTCTGCTGTCAGCCCTTCTTAAAAAACAGCTGATACCTGCATAATGCCTGGTTCTTTGTATTTTCACTTTGACATCTGTTTTAGCCAATCAGTTTTTTCATTGAAGCCAAAATGCTGTTTTAAAATTTGCCTTGGCTTTCTCCTCTTAAGACAAGAACAAATTTATGAAGAAAATATTCTTTTACAAAACCCAATGCAGCTTAGCAAGCTGTGTGGATCTTAATAAGTGGCATAGTTTTGAAGACTCACTTTGAATAGTCTAGATATTAAGATGGAAGATTTAAAGAATCCACAGAACTTATTTTCAGAGCACATTTACATGTCTTTCAAACAGATTTTTTTATGACGTGTCCAAGATGAGCTTGCAGAGATTTAGCATCATTTAAGAAGAGCAGCGCAGAAGTACAGAATTAAAATTACTTCAAAACACACATCTGCATTTTAAACTTTAAGCTCATTTTCAAAACACACTGTACAATTCATGTTTACTATAAATACAGTGAGGTAAGTCTGAAATACCTTTATCTTATTTCGTAGCTCTGTGTTTGAGCCTCTTTGTTTGAACAGAAGTGTCAGCTGTATTTTACTTTATTATATAAAAAAGTTTCAGAATTTAATTAAGGGTCAAGTACCAGCCGTAGATAAATGCAACAGCTAAAGCACATTTCTGATCACTCTGAAGTCTGCAATCATGAAAATTATTATCATTGAGTAAAACTGGTCTCAATGATGGTGACTGGGAGATGGATTCTGTGTTACTCAGCCATCATTTCCATAATAATGGGTTCCAGTTTTCATCAGCACCTTTTGTTTGTACAGTGCTTACTGCTACAGTAAATTGTCAAAATGTCATTCCTCTCCAATCAGCCAGAAAATATCAACAGTAAACAAGGCACAGGAAGACATTCTTTGATTAGAAGTGTGGCAGAGGAAGAGTCTGCAGTCTCTGTGATCGCTGGAAACATGTTATTCTGGTGTCCCCAAGAATACAGTCATATGGCTTATAAAAATTACTTCTCTCTTCCACCTTCTCCACCAGCCCCACTCTAAAACCTCAGGATTAATATGTTGACATATGTATTTGTCGTGGCCACTCCATTCCGTCTTCCTGGGCATCAGCCTCTCCTTTTCCTGGCAGAGCATCACTAAACAGGCCAGGTTCCTCCAGGGTTCTTGCCTCTGCTCAGTTTCCTGACTGTTGCCTAGTGGAGTTGCAGAGAATAAAGGAACTGTGGAGAAGGATTTGGCCCGTGCTCACACCGCTGTCACATGGGGCAGCTCCAGAGAGGCTGACATCAGCTAACTAACTGGTACTCTTGTTGTTTTCAGATGAAAGTGCTGCAAGAGGGCTCCCAGGGGAGGCAGGCAGGGAGCTGGAGCTGGGGAACAGCCCCAGTGGCACATGTGGCTTCCACTGCCCTCCGGACTGCACGCCTTATCTTTCTACCTGGTTCTCCCTTGAACTTAGGCGCCGGAGACAAGGAAGGGAAACATACCAATGCCAGTGTCAGCACGGAGGGCACTGAGCCCTGGGTACCCTGCTCTGAATTCTCTCTCCCTGCTCGGTGCCCCACCGCACTCTGCTACACTAATTTAAAGTGTGTAACAGACATGAAATCAATGCACCTTTCTGTTCCTCAGTGAAATGTGCCCAGGACCAGAAAAGGATGAGAATGGATTAATACAGTATATGCCTTATAACCATTATAGTTACAAAGTATATTAAAATTAAAGACTTCACATTGTGTTTGAAATAAAAATGAATATAGTGGCATTCTGCCAAGAGTCCCAGAAACCACTCTTGTGTGGAATTGAAACATTTGGCTCATATAATACTTAATTTATTTTTATGAAATGACAAGTTATATAAATGTATGTTTAAAACAGAGGAGCACAACATTTTTTTTTTGGTAAGTTTCTTTGTATTCTGGCTTATATAGCTACACAGAGTTAGGACTTAGATTTAAATAGAACAAAAAACAATAAACTTTCCCAAAGTGTTTTCTTTTTTTAAGCTGTATGTTCCCTCAAATATTTCAAAACGTGACGGTACAGTTAGGCTGTCCAAGGAAAGGCTCACAGTACCTTCTTTGGGAAATGAATAGAAGCTCTTAAATCTATGGAGATGAAGTGTTGACATCAGGAAGTATTTTGTAGAGCTTTCAGGTTTCTTACCAGGCACTTTATTTTGCTTGGCTACTTTTAATTTTTTTTCCGCACTTCTTCTCTTTGAAAATCCGACATTGTCCAAACCCTTTCGATTAAGAAGCTTGGCTGAATGAAAGCGCCGTGACTGGTGTGGTGATGCATTACTGAACAGGGCGGCCCGCAAAGCTGGGCAGCGCGCGGAGAAATAGGGCTGATCCGCGGTAATTACCCTGACACCTCATGCAGTACAGGGAATTAACTCCTAGGACTTTGGGCCGAAGGAAGAAGAAGTTGATGTCTCACGTTGTGAATGCATCAGTGCCTGAGCCCATTACCAGTTTAAACGAAGATGGGAATTTACTGTACTTATTATTATTATTATTTTTGGCTGGGAATGCAGAGCACTGTGCAGAAAATGAGAAAGTAATTCCGGATGCCAAAGCAACGGCGATTTGTATTTCTATTAAGGCCTTTACCTTCCAGTTCGTATCATATCTATGATGTATAACTAAAAGAAGTCTGTGGCAACCATTGCCTTGGAAAGAGGGAGACTGTTGTTTTAAAGGCGAGGTTAGTGTGTCACCAAAGTAGGTGAAGGTATTCCATGACAACCCTGCAGGAACAGAAGTGCTTGGAAACACAGAGCAGGAGGGGAAAGAGCTCAAAAGGCAACTAGTTAGCAGCTGGCACTATGACCTTTAGCTGCATCCATGGTAACTCGGCGAAAGATGGAGTTCCATTTTATTATTCTCACACCCACAACGTTAAGCCTGTGAATCCCATTGCAATTTAATGGCTGAAATCAGAAGGCAGATCTGTGTTCACTGGACCAGTGCCGATACCCCCTTAGCTAATGAGCGCAATAAACATTTTCATGCCAGGAAACCGGGGCAAGTGGAAATATTATGCCATGCAGAAATATACACCCAAACACAAAGAAATGGTCAGTAAAGCCGGTCTTTTATGTGTATTTGCATATTCTAACACTCCAAGCCAATCATCTTTTAAGAAAAGAATTTTAAAAAGCTGCTAGACTATTAAAAACTGTGGCATACCACAAAGCTTATGGCAAATGAGAAATCTGAAGTTATGAATTCTGGAGTTAATGACTATTGCTGCCTCTTCTATTATTTTCCTTAATGAAATCTTATTATTTGTAAATGTAGGCCTCCTTTTATGCGGCTCTAATACACTCCGTGACTTTCCCCTGACTCTGCACCGTACCTGCAGCTGAAGCAAAAACAGTGCAAAAGCAACCCCCACTTGTTTTGGTAACAGGGAAGAGGTTTTCCTTATAATTCTGCCTTTCCTGCCCTTTAGTCCAGAGGTACTTAAGACTGATGACAACAGTATCATGCTATTGTCACAGACTAGGCAATCTTTAAGGGTACATAGATCATGCTCGTTAGTTTGGGAGCCCTGAAAACAAATGCCCAAGGCAGCTGACCGCCAGCAGACGAGCCTTTGAATGCTTTTCTGAAGATACGCTGGCCACACTGGCCGTGAGAACACTCAGAGGTAGGTTTCAAAGGAGATGGCAACTGAATTTGAGCTCATCAACCTAAGAAACAGCCATTTTCAGAGGCTTAAATATGGTTAGCATAGTAAATGGATTTTTAACTCTATGCCACTTTTCTGTTCTCATTCTCCCAATAATACTTTCTACAAAAATTACTTGTAACCCATTAAGCTTTAACTGTGTAAATGTGTTGCTTATATCAAAAGACTGCTAAGAATTATCCTTGAAAACTATCTGCCTGTTTTAATAAGGCACAGAGTTATAAAACTACATGTAACCTATGGATTTTTTTCCATCCTTTCCTCAAAATTTTCCTCAGCAGTCCTCAAATAGTCCCAAACTTTAGTTTGGGTTAATGATTTTCTGAGCAAAGAGGAGGGCTTAATAACTTTCTTTATCAGGAATAATGAATGCTTTTCTTGAGGAACAATGCCAAGTATCCTTTGTCAGAAAAAAGCTTGAACTATTTTGCTGGCAGAAATCACTTGTTCTGGAAACTATAAAGGTCAGGGAGAAAATAATTTTGGTGCTTCTTATCTTTTAAAACAATGCCACTTTTATCATTATCAGAGAGCCTTAGGAGGGTTGGGAGGAAAAAAAAGTGAGACAAAGGAAGTAAGAACTTAGAGCCCTGAATAATCACACCTGTTTACTTGACTTAGAAAAGGGCAAGATGTGCCTCTATCAGTTTAATAAAAGATGTTCTATCAATTTAGACAATTATACCAAAGATTAAGAATGTCATGAAGCTGATGAAATCTCCTAGGTAACATTAAAAAATAATATGCTTTTAGATCACATCATATATTAAATGACAACTGCCAATTTTTTTTAAAGAAGTACTCAAAATTCTTTCCTGAATGACAATTTGAAGTTAAAATACTTTGTTCTTAACAGTTAAACTTCATTGACATGACACTTCTACTTCTTGACTAAGGAAACTTGGTGAATAAGAGCTTTTTGTTTATCCAAGTAAAAACAGGCTGCAACATACAGGATTCTATAGCCTCCCTGCATCTTCGCTTAAAGAACAAGAACTGTTTTACTAGCGTATTACTTGGTTTAAAATGTGTAACTAGGGCTTACATTGAAACGTTTACCACTCTTTGACTTGACTTTCTTTTATTGGATCCTGAACAATTTTTTCCCTTTTCATTAGCCTAGTAAAAGCTATTTCTACCTTTAATGAAAGGAGTGACAGTGGTCACCATGGTTAAGTTCAGAAGATAAGCCCATCATGACCTTGGTGAGACCTGGCTCTGCAGAGGACTGATTGCAGGACCAGAGGTGAGTGGATTAATGCAGCTCTCCTGCCTGGCCCCTGCATGCTCAGTGTCCATACTAACCTCTCCTTCCTGAGGACAGTTACAAAGACACCCAACAGCCATGAGGAATCTAATAGGCCCTCAACATGAGAGCTACAGAAACATGTAGACTCACTTAATCACTGTAAAACAATGTGTTTGCTGTAGTCTTTATACCTGGTGGGAAATTCCACCTGTCCTCTTAGCCTCCACCATGTGGAGCCCCACCCCATTAAAGGCCCATCACAGTGAAAGGAGAGGACCTCAGCTCAACTGACCACCAGGCCGATGTTAGGCCTGGGGCTCAGGCCCTGGTGACAAGTTCTAAGGACCAGGATGTAAGCAGAGATGCCATCTGCCTGTCAGGATGCTGTCCTCTCAGCAGAACCCCACTGCTGCCACTCACCCAACTTTGCACTACATTTCCCTAGCCAAAATCTGCCTTCCGTTCCTCCTCCTCCTCTTCCATCCTCACCTTCTGGCTCACAGCCCAGTTGCATAATTTCTCTGCCCTCAAGGCAAAGCTCAGAGCGCTTCTGGCTTGTCTGTGACAAGGTATAAAAAGCCTACTGTCATTCTGCACATTTCAGCTCCTGGGCTCCACGTACAGAGTCCCTTCACCTGTGCAGTAGACGTGAGGCTATCCAGTGTCAGCAGCAGTGTCTGCAGGATCGAGCTCTTACTGGGGGTGTCAGAAACACTATCTCATTTAATCCTTCTGGCGGTTCTATAGTGAAACCAACTCTGGGAGATTAAGTAAATTATCAGAGGTTTAGCGACAGTAAGTCATTTAGTTGAGCTGTAGTTCTTAGAAACAGCGACTCTGCTGATAGGAGCTCTAGCAGCATTTTTGTGGTACAGATGCTGAGACTAAGTATCCAGAACTGGTGCTGCTATTTGTGGAATTGGAGGATGAGGGATTTTTTCCTTACAAAGATCCTAGAATCCTCATCAGCTTGACTGTTGAGAGAGAGTGTAGGTCACTGGATTCCCTCCAAGATGTATCTTCTGTGCCTACTGGGCATGTAGTCTGATCCACTGACGCAAACTGCCAAGATCTGACAGTGGGTTTTTGATTGCAGCACCTGCCTTGTGCCAGTCCTCAGTCCATGTCATGCCTGTGAGTGACTTTATGCAAAGCCCATATGCTGGCTTGCCTGCAGGGCCTGGCTTCTAGTGGGCCTTCAAAATATATCCATTGGATCAACTGGCAAGTTTTAATGGCCTTTTTGGCAAACATCATCTTGCAAATGACTTCAACAGAAAGGAACATGGAAGAGAAATGATGATGAATGTTTCAGTCGAGGTTGGCCATTATTTATATATACGTATCACCACCACCCTCTCCTCAGAGAGAAAAGTAGGAGACACATAAGAATACATCAGAACATCTTTTAAGAAGAAACTTAAGAACTCAAATAAATAAATAAATTTTATTTCTTAAAAATAGAGATACACTTGATTTTGCAAAAACATCCAACATAATTCCCAAGGCACTTCCAGGTCCACATTAATGTGGACCCCTGGCTTCCCCATCCACAGCCTCAGTTGGAAGGCAGGGATGGGGGCCATATGGTGGTCCAAACAAGCTGGGCAAGAGACTGGGTATTTCCCCAGAGCACAGGAGCTCTCTAGAGGGTAGAGGAGTAGTTGTGTAGAGGGACAATCAATAGAGGAACTGTTGTGATTCCCAAAGAGTCTTCTCTAATTACTCAGTATATTCTGACTATAGAGGAGAGAAGTCATATCACAGAAGACTGATGGGAAGAAGGCAGGTAAACAGAAGAAATCAATTTTCTAAATATATCATTTCTCAAACTATGGATGACACAGGAGGAAGGAAAGCAATGTGTTTCACATGTGGCACAGTGGCAATCATCTAACACTGGATAGATGGAAAGCAAATGGTTAATATGAAGAAACAAAGGACAATTGAAAGTCAAAAAACCAGTAGGGGGATCATTCCAACAACACTGAAGGAATGGAGAAAACACACAAAGTATAGGACCCTGATATTTGGGTAATAAATAAGCCAACCTGCATTCCCAAGTGGCTCAAAATGGAATTGGACAGGAAGAAAACCAAGCAATAATTCAAAAGGAAAAATCATCCCATCCTCAAATAAAAACACAACTTCCCTTTTCAAATGATATAGTCCACCAACCAATTCTGGTCAATGTAGAGAAGTACTTTTGTTAGAGGGTTCAATTTAAGATTCAAAAGTACTCATATATGACGATGTCTTGCTGAAAGCCAAGATCATGGCTTTACATGTGTGAAATACTTGGTACATTTTGGTACTGTCAGTATTATCACTGTTAATTCTACAGTGAAAAGTTGAAAGGGTAAGTAGATCAAGGAGAGGGAAGAATTCAGATGATGGTCTTTCAAAAATAAATATCACAGGCTGCTGTTAAGAATGGATTAAATATAATAAAATTATGAAGTTGTATTGTATCCTCCTAACATATTTGGAACTATTTTATTATAAATCAAGACTTCTCTAAATAGATGAATAATACTAATCAAGCCTTCTCTTTATTTCTATAATAGCATAGAAGTAACCACATCATTTGGGTAACCCTGATAATTCCAATAGGCACCAAAATAGACATGCACAGAGAGGGTAAATGTGTCAGAGTAAACACACTCTAAGACCAGAAGCCTGGCGGACAATTTATGTTGACACTTGAGTCAGGACATGTTTTCAACTGGTCAGACTTTCTGGATGGCAATTGTTTGTGCTCCGAGATGATATACCATTCTTACTGTTCTCCCTATGGATCCAAGAATAGTGTAAAGCCTTAATTGTCAAGTATGGGGAAAGAAGGAGGCAGATTGGATTTTCTAAACATAAACAAGTAGAACCAAACATACTGATTTTTGAGACTTTCCCCAAGTATAATATAATGGAGCTTCACATATACACACTTAACTTGATCTAATTCACCTACAAAAATTTGTGAGAGGAATTATGAGGGAGAACAAAGAGGAAAATTTGGGGCAATGTTGCCTGTCTCCTCTTCCACTCATGAGTATTTGCCCTGGGGTTACAGTGCAGCGAGAGGCCGGAGACTTGGCTCTTTAAATGGTCAATGCCCCTGGTTCTCTACAGGCACAGCTCTCCTTTCTGAGTAGGTGTCTGGGAGGCTAGACGGAGGACATGCTATTCATGCAGAAATATAAGACAATGGCAGCATCAGAAACAAGGATCTATTCCAGTCTGGGAGGAAGAACATTCCACAGTGAATTTATGGAGAGTTAGTAGTAGCATGGTTTGTTTTATGGAGGATATAAAGGAATTTTTTTCCAGGGTGCTTCAGATCATCTTGTTTTTCACTTTAGCTGGAATCCTCACTTCTAGGTAAGATGTGCCTCTAGCTTATATACACATTTACCACAAAAATATCAAGTATAGTACAGGTAAATTTTAACTTGTTGGAGGGCCATGATCATTATATAATCTATATGATGAAATGTTTAATTTATTAATAAATTCATCTTATCATTCTTCTTTTTTGCCATTTGCTTCTTGTTCCTAAAAGTATAGCTCAGATACAGCAGAAGTATATATGCTATGTAATGTTTTAGGGGAAAAGAATGGCATTAATTAATTAATTAATTAATGGTATTTAATAATTATTTTTATGTTATAAAATCACCAAATTCTTTATTTCCTTGATTTACTAAGCCACACTAAAATAATCTCTATTATCTCATGAAAAATGAATTCTACATGCTATTATTTCATTTGTTCTATACCTATGCTGTTCAGTACAGTAACATTAGCCACAAGTGGCTATTTGCATTTAAATTATTAAAAAATAACTACAATTGAAAATTCAAAATTATTAGTAGCATTGGCCATGTTTCAAGTGTTCAACCTGTGGCTACCTTATAAGATATAGGTAAAACATTTCCATCATTACTGAAATTTCTATTGGATAGAGCTACACTATATTTTTCACATGAAAATAGGAGAAATTTCATATTTTAATTAAATTATCAAGTTATTTTTCTCTTCATAGTGAAAATAGATTTGTTTCTATTAGTTACTACATGGGTATTGTTGTATTTCTGCAATTTTAGGCAGAAAGAGGAAAAAGCATTATTAATTTCAATAGTGCTAACTCAGAGTTTTGTTCTGATTTTGCTTTTATTTTTATTTTTGTTGATCTCAAGATTTCCTGGTGTTTGAAATGTTAGATGGTAGAATTTGAAGTTGTGGATTATTTGAATCACACAGATATATATATATATATATATATATATATATATATATATATAGTTTGTAGGACTAGAGGCATCTAAAATACATGGTGCAGTTTATGCTTTTTGCAATAGTGAATTAGTTTGGTAGGTTTCTCCCTCCTACTTTATGAAAAATTGGAACAAAAGTAAAACACAACACCCAAACAATTTCCAGTTACTTTCAAGAGATACAAAACAAGCAGAGACTTTGAAAGGTGGATTCCAACAGGTAAGATCTGGGAGTTCGTGGCTTTTTGCCTGAGAACACTCCTTAATCAGAATGTGGTTCTGGTGTCAGAGAGCCATACCTGTTGCCCTGAAGTGTCAGGAGACAGTTTCTTGGGCTGGCTGAGTAGCCAGAAAGTTAGGGGATAAATCCTAAAAGGGTGAGAGTCTTAAAAGGGGATAGCCCCCAGATCTGTGGAATGTTTTCTGAGATGCTTAGATTCCTGTCAAATAGCATACAGTGGGGGCACAAAAAAAAATCAACAGTTGAAGCTGAAATAATTGAGCAGAGGCTATAGCTGTTTATTGCCTTATAGGAGACAGAGTTGCAGTTTTGAGTCCAGCTAAATTAAGTACCTGCAATTGCAAATGTCACTCTTCAGAAGTACATAACAGAATTCAGATCCTCAATAATATATATTATTTTAAATGCCCAGTACCAAAATAAAAAGAATCACTAAATGTGCAATGACACAAGAAAACAAAATAAGTCAATAGACATTCACCCTGAGGTGACTCAGATGTTATAATTAGCAGTCAAGGGCTTTAAAATAGCTACTATAGATATGGTCAAGGACATAAAGGCAAATATTCACCTAATAAATTAAGATATATGGAATCTTAGCAGAGAAATGGAAGCTGTACAGGATAACTGAATGGAAATTATAGAATTGTAAAGTATATAGTAATAGAGGAAATAAGTCATTGGATGGGTTTAAGAGCAGATTGAATTAGGCTAAAGGGAAAGTTAATGAACTTGAAGATGTATCAGTAGAAACTATCCAATCAAAAAACAGAGAAAATGATGGAAAGAAAATGATCAGAGCCTTAGGGACATGTGGGACAATATCAAATATTCTAACAAATGTGTAATTGGAGTCTCAGAAGGAGAGGACAGACAGAATGGGCAAAAAAAAATATTTAAACAAATATTGACCAAAATCTCCCTAGTTTGGTGCAACATTCAAGAATCCCAATGAACCCAAGGAATACATAAAAATAAATAAAATCTAAACACATTGTAGGCAAAATGCTGAAATCTGAAGAAAAAGAGAAAATCATGGAATCAGGCAAAGAACAACATGTAAAGGAAAAAAATGATACAAATGTTTACTAACTTCTCATCAGAAAAAATGAAGGCCCCAAAACCAAAACAAAGCCAACCCAACACAAACAAACTGTACCTTTAAAATGATGAAAGAAAAACATGTCATTGAGAATTCTGTGTCCAGTGAAAGTATCTTTCAAAACTGAACATGGAATAACATATTTTAAATCAAGGACCCATTGAGAATTCACTGTCAGCAGAACCACACTGCAAGGAATGCTAAAGGGAAATAAAAACAGAGGAATGAAGACCACTAGGAAAGGCAAGTGAGTGGGGACATTTAAAAGACCGTGAATGTATTCATTTTCCTCTCCTGTGTATATATTTATTTTCTTCTCTTAATTTATTTAAAAGACAGAACAGTTTAAAGCAAAAATCCTAACTCTCTTGAAGGTTTTATAGTGCTTGTCAATAGAATAGATATAACAATAGCAAAGGGAAGTAAACGAAACCATACTTTTGCACGTTTCTTATATTTTATGTAAAGGAATAGAATATTAACTCAGCATGAATTGTTTAAAGCAAAAGAGACACATTGTAACTCCTAAAACATCCAATAAAAACAAAATGCAAAGAAATAGAGTTTAAAAAGCCAGTATAAGGATCAAAATAGAATACTAAAATTACTCAAGTCATTTCAAAAGAAAGCAGAAAAAGAAAAAGAGAGAATCCCCAAACAGATGAGATAAATATAAAACAGTGAAATGGCACAACCATTTTGTGAGTACAGCAAGTGTGAATGAATGTACTAAACACAACCATTCCTATGAGTACATTAAGTATAAATGAATGAAACACCACAATTAAGAGGCAGAGATTATAGGATTGGATAAGAAAGAAATACCCAAGTATATGTTGTCTACAAGAGACACACTTACAATGCAAAGATGCAAATAAATTTAAAGTTAAAAGAATAGAAAAAGATATGATGTGCAGATGCCAATTGCATACCTATATTAAGAACAAAGTAGACTTTAAGAAAAAGTGCGTTAACAGAGGTAGAAACATTTCATCACCATAAGAGGGTCAATATAACTGGATGACATAATTACATTATGCACTTAATTTTTATTCTGTACATGACTAGTAATGTATATAATAATAATATATGCACAATATTACATTGTACCTAATAAGAGAGTTTAAAAATAAAAACTCTCAGAACTAAAAGGAGAAATAACTAATCACAATGGAAGACTTAATACTTCTTTATCACTAAATGAACAACTAGAAAAATAGTTGTTATAGTTTATAACAACAGAAATATCAGATGTTTCTAGAACTAGAAAATCAATAAGGATATTGAAGACATGAATAACACCATCAACACTTTGGCCTAATTGACATTTATAGAACACAACACTCAATAACTACATAGTACATAATCTTTTCAAGTGTATATAGAATGTTCACCAAGGTTTGTCATATGCTGGGCCATAAAACAAACCTCAATTTTCAAAAGTATGACATTTTACAGAATATGTTCTTTAGAAAAGAATGGAATTAAATTAAAATACATGGTTCAATTTCTGAAAATAAGGTTTTACATTTTACAGAGTAAATGTTATAATATTCAGACAGAATTCACTAAAGCATTTTTAATACTTCTATAAATAAAATTATGATGGCTCGAAGTTGGTATTTCAACATAGAAATCTTAGAAGCAGAGGACCACATCAGACTTAGTGCTGAAGCTGAAAAATAAGTTGTCAGTAGAACATGATAGCTCAACATAGATTCACTGGACAGAAAACTAGGCTTGGTAGTGCTCTAAAATGTGATAATCAGCTAGTGCCAATGAAATCTGTCTATATATGGAACTCCTACATTTGGATAGAGATATAAAGTGAAACTTTTTTGTAGGATAAGTTGTCAGTGTATTTCATAAATCTTGGAACAGACACTGTTATGTCACTTTTTAAAGGAATATTGCCTGAAATGTTCTGATATGTATGACCAAAAATACCCAGAACAGTGTTTTTGATAATAGTGAATAAAGATATTTTAGTTTTATTATAGAATATTATTCACACAGGAATAAGCTAATTATATGTTGCTAAGCAACAAAATCAGATATATAAAAAGTACCTGCAAATACTATTATTATACATTCTATAAGTTATATATATATATATATATATAATATGCATTAGAAAAATTATGAAAGAATATCAGAAAATCAGTAACGTTTTCTTCAGTTGTTTTCTTTTGTGCTTTCTTTAGAAAACTGTTCTTTAAAAATGTCTAATATATACTTCTTTGTCAAGACTGTCCTAATTCTTTCTTCACATCACAATGAACATGCAATGACTACTCACTGTGTTTTAGAACTTTGTGTATCTCATCTTATTTACTCCTTTCAGCAACAAATATTTCCATCTTGTAGATGAGGAAAATAGGACGGAGAGATTAATTTTCCCACCTGTAGGCAGGTAGCATGTGGGTAAGCAAAGATTTGATCTTAAGAAGACTGACTCCAGAGTTGCTGCTCTGAACCCCTATACCACCAAAGCCACACAAATACTTTCCAATTAGGGAGAAAAAATAATAATTCCAAAAGAGAAAACTGCTCAAAGAAAAGTAAACGCAAAGTGGTAAGGCCAGTGGGGATACCTGTTGGGCTTCAGGTCTGGAAGCACATAGGGATGGATCGAATTTGCTGCTGCACCTAATAGAGCCCAAAGATGCTTCAAACAAGCTGCAGGAGGAAACTGGAATTATTGCTTGAAAACAGGTCTGGAGGAGAACTCTGAGGTTGGTGAAAAGAGACAGGGAAGACCCGGAACCTGGTGCTCTCAGGAACTTTGGCCTCTGAGAACCTGTGGGTCCAGAAAGGGAGACAGGCTCCAGTCTGTCATCAGGCACTGAGGTAAGCCATTCCCTGAGTGTATATTCTCAGTGTCGCTGGAGCTGGAGCCACGTCCCTAGAGATGTGGGACAGAGTGACAGTAAAGGGCTCTGTGCAAGGGCAGAGCACAGAGGGAGAGATAAATGCACACAATACAATTAAATGTTTCATGGGTGATTCACAGATCAACATTTCAAAGTGTATCAAAGAATTCTAGTGCTGAGAAAGAAAGCCAAAATGTCAGAAATGCACTGCAGACAAAGTCAAAACAATAGGAGAATTCTGAAAATGAGTTTAACTATGCTTACAAATAATCAGTGGGGAAAATGAAGGAACAACACCTGTAACAAGAATGATAAATCACAAAGACAAGAGTGCAAAATAACAAGTTAGAAATCTTGGATACAAAATAAATAGTAATTCCTAAAAAAATGTGAAATTAATGCAATGAATTCTAGACTGGACACTTCATAAGGGAGAAAACTGAGAGATTGTACTAAGATTTCACCCAGAATCTCTATCTCTCTCCCTTTGCAGAGAAACAGATATTCTTTCTGGATATCTATAGTCAAAAGGTACAAACCTATATATTAAAAGGTATAAACTTCCAGTTATAAGACAAGTAAGTCCTGGGGATGTAATGCACATTGTGGTGACTATGGTAAGTAATAATATTGCATGTAATAATAATAGTAATAGTAATAATGTTGAAGATTTGATACTTGCTAAGAGAATCGATCTTAAAAGGTCTCATTACAAGAAAAAAACTTGAACTTATAAATATGTGTGGTGATGGATGTTAACTAATCTTACTGTGGAAATCATTTCATGATATACACATATATCAAATCATCATGTACAATGAAAACTAATACAATGTTATATGTCAACTATGTCTCAAGGATATATTGTGAAGAAAATATATACATATGAATGCAAACTTATAAATTATGATAAAGAGGATAGGACAAAAAATTCTGGCACAAGTCTAATAGGGCTTCAGTAAAAAGACATACAGGAATTGTGGAGAAGACATGAAATGATGCTTAAAATTTTTCCAACATTGATTAATAAAATAGGAGTTCTTAGACAAAAAAATGCCTTTCAAACAAATGATCAAAAAACAGAAAAAAGAGAAAAGAAATTCACATTTAGATTTATCATAGTGTAACAGTGTAATATAGAAGAGTACACCAGAAAGAAAAATACAGGTTACACTTAAGTCATTGACAGCAAACATCTCATTGGAAATAAAAGGTATCTGAAGATAATGGGTGAATATCTTTAATGACATCAACCTCGAATTCTATACCTAGTAAACTTATTATTCATTAAAGTTTCTTTTTTTTAATTCAGAAATGTGAATACAGAGTTTACTACTTACAGGACTCATTGAAAAAAATTCCTGATCATGTACTTCAGCAAGAAGAAAAATAAATATGGAGAGGAGTAGGGTAGAAAAATAATAGTGAAGATAATAATGCAGTTGACTATTTAAAAAGCCAGACTTTTTCTTTTGTTTCAAAGAATGAAATGAAAACTATATTCAATAACTGAATAAAACAGAGAGGTAATGAGAAGCAGAGACACACAAGCAGACAGAAGGTGGGTACTGGGGGGTGAGAGGCTGCTTTTCCGCACACAGTGGGGGCTGAGGCCCTTGTCCTTTTCAGGGGAATAGAAACACCAAAACCTGTAAATCTAGTTAAAAACAGCTAATTTTCTAAGGAAATGCATATAGAAAACCTTATCAAGCAAACAGACATCAGGATTAGAAGGAAAGGAAAAAGGTGGGAATGAAAAAGAATTGCAGTTAAACCAGTTCCAAATATATCAGTGATCATCATAATTGTAGTAGATTAAACACATTGATTACAAGATTGACATGAGCAGAGTGATTTTTTTTAAGTATAGCTATATTTTGCTTATATGAAATAAATCCCACAAAAATATCAAAAATACAAGAACAGAAATAGATCTAATAACTTTCAATGTTTGGTATAGCAACCAAACAAAAAATAGTTTGCGGCAAAAGTCATTATTATTGTTAAAGACAGAAATTGTAAGATTAAAGGTGAGCGTACAAGAACTTTTAGAGTCTGGAATAACTGTGACCTTGAAGACCAGAAGGTAGTCAGGAATCTATCGCACTTGCCTCCTCCTTCTCGCATGCTCACAACACCAATGCATTTTGAGATGAATTTTTTCCTTCTGAACTCCCTGCTGCTTTGATATTCTATTTCTATGAGTTGAAGAAAGAAGCAATTCTCTTTCCCATTTTATTTTGTTGTTGTAGTTTAACTCTTCTTGCTTAGTTGTATGCATAGTAAAGAAAGCAATGAAAAGCATTCACCAAGGAAATGAAAGATGAACAGAATACATAAAAGTATTTGCTGAGGTGGAAGAAAGGAGGGTTTATGTTAGTAAGGCAACTGACTGCACAGGTGCATGGCATGCAGAGATGCAAGGATGGTAGTGGTGAGGAGTGATGTCCTTTGGCCAAGGTGAAAGGCACCCACTGAACAGCTGAGAGACCATGTGCCATCGGAGTCTGGCAGCTAAAGCCCCACTCTGTGCAGGACCAGTGAGACGGACAGAGTCAATGATTTTGAGGTGTCTAGGGTTGGAAAAGCAAATCAAGCATAGGGTTAAAAACGGCTTCATTTTAAAATTTGGAATGTGGATGTAAACCTGATTAGAAAAAGGCTATAGAAATCTTTCAAGAAAGATGTGAACTGACCTCCTTCATGGGACTTCAGAGGATCCTGGGCTACCAGCAAAAGGCATAGGGTTTGGTTGTAAAATATCACACCTGAAAGACAAATGCTTGGGCGCACCTTCACAAATACCTTCGAAGTTAAATAAGCATCAAATTCAATCTAAAGTGTCACAGCAAATGTGCAATAGATGGAATAATCATTAATATTTTAAAGAGATACTTTCTTAGAAAAGCTTATGATTAAAATATACTTTTCTTTTGGACACAGAGAACATGTGGTTTTGACCAAGTTGGGAGGAAGACTAGGGGGTCTGTGTATCCTCTCTTCCACTCTCAGAGTTCACAAACTCAGTGACTTGAATTGGACTATTTCTGTTCTCATCTGATTCTTGCTTAAATAATATAGTAATGAGAATAGTATAATAAGGAGATAATAACTGACCATGAGTTGGTCCTAAAGGGACTTTGAACTCCCACAGTAGGTTTTACATTAAAACTTTAAAAATTTCATATTTTCATTATTTTCTTGTGGATTAATATTCAGTTTTGCTTCCCCTTTCTTCCCCAAGTTTCTTTCCAGAACTTTCCAGAAACACCAGAGCCATGCTTTGTGAGTGGTGTAAAGCTTGTCTACCGAGGTAGTGGAGGTATCATTACCGAATCACCAATGTGTCAAACTGTTCATGCAACAGCAGACCCCAGGGACCAATGGCCAGGCCACCACTTCCCAAAGCCCAGGTAAAAATATTTCCTTTACCGTGACAGCCCCAGAGAAAGAGGAGAAAACCAAAACACAACTTACTTTTCACATAGCCATTTTATTTGCAATAGTTTTATATTATCTCTAAGCCATGAAAAGTGTTTTTGATGATTGTCCCTCTCAATTACTGTGTGTTTAATAAAGAAAAACATGTGCTTTTTAAACAGCCTTGTCACATCTGCAAAATACTTTTTAATACAAATCCTTATTTATTCCAACAAGTAATGACCCATTTGGTGAACAGCAGTTAGATATAGTTTAATGTAGCTTCTCTTCTGTGTGGTAATTACATGTACACTTTTCAAAGTACCTTTTATGGAGGAATAGGAAGAAATTCACGCTTGCCTGGAACAAAATGGGACAGTACAAATATTCATTATAAAATAAGTAAATGTGATTCAAGTGACTTGAGTTTTTGGATTACTCAGAAATTTCTGTTTTTTAGGAAAGATCTTGAACTCAGTAAAGGCCTATGTGGGATACTTTAGGTAGAAACAATATATTTCTATTTTTGAGTGGAAAACAAAAATTTGTATTTTGACCTTGTGATCGATTTTTACCAGCTATTTTAGTATTCGGTTTTTTTTCAAGGCAGCTGCCTGGGAATAACCTTCTTTACAGCTTTCAGACACTATGACATCTATAAATAGCTTTGGAGCGTTATGTTAGGTGAGAGAGAGTCCAATATTCCATTGTATGAGGAATGTGGAATTTTGAATTAAAAACTAATTTAAATGACATTTTGGTTTTAATAATGAAATTAAAAGCACAAAACAAATCACAGAAGAAGGGCCAACAGATGTTTCTCTGATAGTTGGATTCCTTAGAAAATTGACTATAAATTCAGGAAGATAATTATTAACACTGGATTATATAATCAGTATGATTTGGCTTGTTATCTACAAAATCATTAAAAAGTGTCAGAAGAATCACTGTATATACTATACCAAGTAGGAACTGCTGTTGGTCCTCATTGAAATCCCTTCCACATATCTTTTTGTATAACTTAATTAGCAAAGTTAAAATTAAGATTAGACTCCAGTGTGTTTAGATGAAACAATTTCTAGGAGACAACACTTCATTAAAACATTTAATAAAGCAATAAACTCTTGATTATCAAAGAAACCTGTTTAAAACTATCTTTTCCAATGAATATCATTATTCAATCTAAAATATTCATGCTATTCAAGAAAAATCCAAATACTGCTCCTGCGGTGTCTATGTATGGGCCTGTTACATGTTCTGCTTATAATCACTGTTTTCTAGTCTTTCTAATGATGCCTTACCTAGAGTGTATTCAACATGCTTTTTGAGTGTCTAGGACATACTTGACACTATTCTAGGGCTTATGGGAATGGCAGTGAATGGGACAAAAATACTCTCATGATGCACATTCTAAGGAAGACTCACGATAAACAAAGAAACTAATAACACCAATATTTAGACATTCACAGAGTTGAGCAACCATCATCACAATCAATTTTAGATCATTTTAATGACTCCAAAAGAAACTCCATACTTTTTAGCTGTGACTCCCAAATCTCTTATGTCCCCAGTCTAAGACAGCCAGGAATGTACTTTCTCCATCCATAGATTTACTTATTCTGGACATTTCATAAAAATGTATTCATGAAAATACAATGTGCTATTTTTTGACTGGCTTCTTTTACTTTCCATGGTGTTTTTAAGGATTATTCATGCTGTATCTAGCATGTTTTGATACTTTTTGTTGATGAATAATATTCTGCTAAATTTTTATTTATTTATTCATTCATCAGTTGATGGACATTTATGTTATTTCCACTTACATACTATTACGAATAATGCTGCTATGAACATTCACACACGAATTTTTGTGTGGACATAGATTTTCACTTCTGGGACATATACTTCAGAGTGGAGTTGCTGGTTATAGCTCTTTGTTTAAACTTTTGAAGAACTTCCAGGCTGTTTTACAAAGTCATTCCATCATTTTACATTCTCATGCACTGTGTATGAAGATTTCAATTTCTCTACATCCTCTCTAACACGTTATTATCTGTCTTTTTCATTAATGCTATGCCAGTGGGTGTGAAATGGCATCTTGTAGTTTTGATTTGCATTTTCTTGATGACTAATGATGTCGAACATCTTTTCATATACTTCTTAGTTATTTATGTACCTTCTTTAGAGAAATGTCTACTCAGATCATTTGCCTATTTCTGAAGTTGGTTTTTTGTCCCTTTGTTATCTAATTGTAAGATCCTTGGTTGTACATTTTCTAGATATAAGTCTTTTATCAGGTATATGATTTGCAACTATTTTCCATTCACTTGTCTTTACTATCTTGATGGTATCTTCTGAAACACAGAAGTTTTTGTTTTTATGAAGTTCAACTGATCTCTATTTTCTTTGTTTTTTTGTGCCTTTGATGTAAATTATTGCCAGATTTAAAGTCACAAAGATTTACCTCTATGTTTTCTTCTAAGAGTTTTGTAGTTTTAGCTCTTTCATTTAGGTCTTTAATCCATTTTGAGTGAACTTATACATATGGCATAAGGTAGGGATAACATGCTATTTCTGATAGGGCTATTATTTCCCAGGAAGAAATAAATTTCCTTTTCATAAAAGTGGTTTCAGAAATAGAGATTTATTATAAAATGATCTGTATTGAAGGGTTGAGGTGACTGTTAGACATCCATGTGAAAATAAGTGAGTAGTTTGACACAATCCTGGATATGGGGGGAAAGGTCTGACCTAGACATAGAAATTAGATGGTTTATAGCATAGATCTGGTATTTTCAGCCTTGGGACTAACTGAGGTTACTTTGGGAGTGAAGAGGACAGACAAGAGAAGGATCAGGAATCATTCCTTTGGTATTCCAATGCTTCACTTCTAAGTGGAAAGAAGAAAAAGAATTGGCAGAGGAATCCCAGAAGATGCATCTAGGAAGCTAGGAGAAGCCAGAGAGGATAGTGCCAATTATAGTGGGTTGAAGTGGAAACTGGAGGGAGAAGGAGTAGAAACAGACATTATGTAGGCTCAACATATATGTAGTGAGCACTTACATTCCTTCAGTCATTTTAGAGAGAAGAAAAGAGACCCAAATCTAGCCCTTGTGAGGCTGGCATTCTAACAGGGGAGACAGACAGTAAGTGACAAGTATCAAAATTACACAACAGCACAAGTTAATTCCTGCACTGGAAAACAGAGTAAATGAGAGTCCAAGTACAATGTACATTTTTTACCTGAAAAACAGAAAGAATTGGGTCTCCACCTAAATAGGGAGAAGATGAGTGAAAGAGATGGGGAGGGGTAGGTTATTTAATATTTTTGTTTTCTCAGTTACCATTTATAAAATACTGAATTGGTAAGTTTTCAGGGAATTTCCATTTAGTCAAATGTATTTCTCAATAATAATTTACTAAGCTTAACCTCATTTTAATCTTTCTTAAGGTCTTTCAAAATTCCCTGATTTTGAGTGATAACATGGTATTATCCTGATACTATGATAAACCATGAGAATTTTAATTTTAATAATAAATCTTTGACATTAGCTAGTAAATATGTTCCATTAAATAAATTGTAGAATTTGTTTTCAAGGCTCTTTTTTGAGTTCTTCAATTTGGATTCTGAATAAATAGGCATCCACTATGTATTCCTAACCCATGTTTGTGAATGATTCACACTCTGAAGAAGAAAACACCTTACGTTTGAGAAAGTTAAATAAGCCTTTTAAATATTTAGGCTATATGGTCCTCTGCTACATATAAATTTACATAACAGAAAAGATCTCGTCTGTCACATTTTCCACCGATAACTTATGGTTCTGTAGTGTTTTATATATTGACCTCAGTTATATATCCCTGCATTTATCAACTGAAATAAAGCAATTTCCAATATTTTTCTTTTTTTCAACCAAAGCAATTCTGTGGATGAGAACCACATTCGTTCCACAGCTTAAATATCACACTCACTGAACCACAGTCTGATTCTCCAGGAAGCTGGTTGTTCATTGAGCAGCCCTGTCATAGCAGTAGGATTAAATCCTTGATTGTAAGCATTATCACATTGTATTCCTTTTTTTTTTCTTGAAAAATGGAAATGCATTCTATTTTAAGTATATCCTTGCACATCTGTCCCCCTGGCATTATTAAAGAGTGGAAAGTGATCTGTCCACTTGGTAGTCTGCAGTCCTAATATTTCCTGGTTCATGGAAGATGTTCAATAGATGTTGAGTGAATGAAGACAGCTATGAATGAATACATGCTTCCATACACTTTTAACATGCATGAACAATGTATTCAAACTCTCCCCTTGAGAAATCAAAACAATGATAAGCCAAAGCAGCTTCTCCCCTGATTTCCTGGAGCAGAATCCTAGACTTTGGGGCCACCTATAACTTTCCTCCATGACCTGCTAAGGAGCCTGAAAAACTGGACAGAGAGAACATCATACTCCCCAGAGCCCAAATGCAACTGACTCAACCTAGTAGTCCCTCCTCAGAATCATCTTTTCATTCTTGCTACAGGAGTTCAAGTTTCCTTGCTGAGCTTCCATTTGGAGGTGCAAATTCTATAAAGCAAGGTGCTTAATTTTTCAGGTACTATACCCAGACCAACACAGACAAATTGGTTCCATCTTTTTCTGGTTACTCTAGGGCCCTAGAACATTCTGGGACAGGGTGGGGGGTGGGACTAAAGCTACAAAATTTCTGTTCCCTGGCACTGGAGGGGGCAGCTTTAGTGGGACAAGCTGATCTTTTTAGACAGTGTCGTGTCTTCATAGCTATGTCTCCTCCTTCCATGTGACTCATATCACCAGCATTTTGAAGAGTCCTATTCAGGACAGGAGAAAACCTGGCTACTTACGTATTTGCATGGGGTGCAAGGCTGGTAATCATATCCCACTTGTCTAGGATCTCTCCACTGCTTTGAGGAAACCAGGGAATTCTTTAGCAGCCATAGTTAAGGGTCACTTTAGCAATTGGAAACAATGATCAAGCAGCAAACTGTTGGCAGGGGAAATCCAGACAGAAGGTAGCTTAAATTGATGGCTTCTGTGGAGGCCAAGGGAATTTGAAACAAAATTTGCCTGGGCTTTGCTTGGCCAAATCATCTTTTCTAAAGAACTGTGATGCCCAAACAACATCCATGCCCACGTCAGATTCAGAAAGCTGGAATCACAAGCTCCTACCTGAGTGAAAGCTATTCCTGAAAGATAATGAAATGGTCATCTTCCAAAAAAAAGTTTCTCCACTTTATTGCCCCAATTTCATTTAAAAGCATCATTATTTTCCAACTATCCAAGGGATTCATTATTTGGTGTTGTCAGGTGTAAATCAACTTTAAAGAATCTACAAATGATTGACGTGAATTTTAACTTTATTTAACTATAACTGTTTATGACCTCTGTCGTGAAAACTCATTCGACATGGACAGCAGTTCAGCCCAGGTTAAGGAGGGATGAATCCCGCTGGATATGCGGCTTTATCCTCAGAAGACGCAGACGACCATGGGGACAGTTGTCACCTTTGTCTCTGGCCCTAATCTCTGCTGATAACAGTCCCTTCTGGTCTTGTTTGCCTCTAGCTCTCAGGCCACAACCAGCACAGCCTACATGAGGGGACCCCCCACAGCCGCTCTCACTGCTTTCAGGCTAAGGCCAGAGATCCTGGGCAAGTTATACACGTGGGGTTGGACCCTTGCTCTCCTCCCCAGCGTCAGGTCTCACGACCACACCCCTTGCGGCTGCCAGGCAGTGGCTCTACTGAGGGCTCCTTTGCCCCTTCCATGCTGCTGCCCCTGCCTTAGTGCCTCCTGCTCCAGTGCTCCGCCCTCACCCTCCCACCCACGTGTCAGCCCCTGCCTCTTGGCTGAATCCTCTCGCTCTTCCTGCCACAAGGAAGCCCTCACAAAGGCCACGCGTCTCTGCAGGTGCTTCTTGGTGGCGTGCCGTGCCCCTGGCCTTGCCGCATCTCAGCCTTGCCGTGCCCCACTGTATTGTAAGTGTCGAGGATGAATGTTTTTCTCCAGCCTACTCCCAGTACCTACATCTCTGTAACAGCAGAGTGCATATTTAATGAATAAATGAGACCTAAAAAAGAAAAAGAAAACCATAAAACTTCTGAGCACTTTTGCCTTTGAAAGAAGAGCAGTCCTGGTGCAAAAGAAAATCCAAAACTTGATTTTCTGTTACAAAGGCATGAGCTTCAAACAACCCTGTCACCTGCTCCTCCTGCACCTGTAGAAAATCACTTTCATTTTGGGAGATCCAGTTTATGTATCTGTAAAATAAGGATGATGGTACTTTTCATATAGGGCATTTGTGGGGACCAAAGGTTTACTTTCATGTGATAGAGTCAGTACTGTATTTGGAACACTTTGGCAATAGTAAAATTATTCATCATGTCCATGTATATACTAGATAAATGTTCTTCGGGAAAACAGCTGCAGCAAAGCCACTTCCTTCCTCTTCAGGCAGCCTCTTCACACCTTTGTGAGTGGCCTCAAGGGAGCTCCAGACTTCCTCCACAGTCATCCCTAAGCCTCCCTGTGGGCACGCATACCAGCGAGGCGTGAGGGGCAGGCAGTCCTTGCTGCTGCACTCACAAACCTTTCCTGGATACTTCCAGGCACATTGTCCAGAAAAGGAGTTTTTGTGGCCTCTCTATAGGTGATATTAAGTGATTAAATGTAACAAAACTGGGATGTGTTTGTGGCCATGGAAACAATGAATCAAGGAGGAGAGGATTAGGGTAGAAGCTACAGAAGGCTTCAGTGTTGAAGGAGAGGGTGCTGTCTGTGTGCCTCCTATTATTTTTTCTTTAACAAGTTTTGTTAAAGAAATAATAGCTCTTTCTAATAAAGTTGAGTAATCCTGGCATTGCCAAAGCATTGCCTGAGTTTAAAATACACACACACACACACACACACACACACACACACACACACACACACCAAAACAAAAAATAATCCTTCCTTCTAAAGCATGCATCACTCCCTGGGGGAGCAAAATGTGACTTGTGCTAACAGCATCCTGCCATTCATGCACTAACCTGCATCTCACTTACATTAATCCTAGAGCATCAGCTCCTTCTGTTTGACAATAACTTCTCTTAGCTTTCAAAGAAGAATTTGTATACTATTTTAAAAATAAAATATTCAAGTCATCAACATATTTAAATGAAATGGAGGAAAGTAAATAATGTAGGAATTTTTAAAAATCATGCACCTATTTTTAATTTTATCTGTGCCCTTCCAAGAGAAAAGCTTGATTTGTCTGAGTGATAACCCCAATTACACATTTGGGAGGGTAAACATGAATTGAAATCTAATCCCTTCCCAGCCCTGTGACACATACACATTTTCTCAAAATTTCATTGTAATATTAATAAAAAGAAACAATAAAGATACTCTTTTATTTGCACAAACATAGTGCTTTTTGGAACTCATACAGGTAAGAGTATTTTGCAGGCTTATTTTCATCTACTCTTAGCGGGTAACAGTGCACCAACATTGCTAAATCTGGGTGCTCTGTTCACTTTTATTTCTCCCCTGAATTATAACTGAGTTTTTTCTAGGATAAGATCATAAACATCCAGGATGGAGTAAGCCAACCCAACCCATGCTTCCCAGCAATAAAGCACTGTGCAGAATTTTCCTTTCTCTGAGACTATAAAAGGACAGTTAGATTAGGTCTGAGATCACAGGAAAATTCCTTGGGAAGTAAACTTTTCTATAGAGTAGTGAAAAGTGCCACTCCGAGGAGTCAAAGAGATAGCCCTCTCACCCCAAAGCCAACAGAATATTCAAGTCCATTGACACTGTTCTTGATAAGAGGGAGTTCCTGGATGATTGACATAAATCGCTATCTTGGAAGAACTGTAAAGAAATGTCATTTCCAAAATTAAATAGCTCAAATCTCTGTGGTCGGGGATGGGGGACAGGTGGGCCACCACGGCACAGCAGGGACCTCGCTGGCATTTAGCTCAGTTACACAGATGCACTGAACATAAATGTCTGGAAAAGGAAAAGAAAGAAAAAGGAAGAGGAAAAGGGAGTCATTGCTTGGAAAACCAAAGCCTCACTATGCACAAATCAAAGAGAAGGAAGGGCATGTCCTCTTACGCCTTCCCTTGTTTTGTATATTTTCATCTCTAAAGGAAGGCCAGAGAAGAGGTTTTTTTCTGATGAGTCATCTGATGTGACAAGAAAGTGCACCAGGAGCCATGTCTCAGAATCTCTGCTGGGGAGCAGTAAAAACCTGTTCTTGCTACATCTCTAGGAAGGAAAGAGAGAGGAGTGCAGAAAGTTAACTCTCTGATGAATTACATCTCAGCATACAATGTGCCAACTTTTCACCCTGTCTTACGAGATACTAAGAAGTAAAATGAGGGCAGCTGCAGAGATGGAATCTGGCAACTGCAGTCAGTGGGGCTGTCCTTAGATATGGACTCCTGTCTTTGTGCTAACTGCATCATGTCAACAGAAGCAATCTCTGCTAGGAACAAATACGATGGAGATTTATCAATGGTGGTCTGAATCTATGTGTCTTTGAAGAGTGAGAAATGCTGTAACAAACTGTTAACATTTAAACTCATGGAAGGGTGTACTCAGAAAATGAGATGTGTACTTAAATTATCTCTAAGTAAGTGTCAGTTGTTGAAAGGAATAAAGGATTCTATCAGAAAGTGTATTTGGGGTGCTGCACTTTGCTTAGGGTATTTGGTTTGATTTCAGATCTTTGGAATAATTTGGCAGATATTCGGGGGAGTCAAAGAGCCACAGATTTGTATAAAGGTTGTCTTGATTTTCTAGTTAGTACTATTGAAATTGCTAGAGAAAGTTGTGCCAGCTAGCAGTTCCAAAGACCTAATTTCATCATCTCTTCCTCTTGCGTAGACTGATAGTCTTCAAAACCATTAGGTAAAATTTCTAGTCATCTATGGCTATATAGCAAATTGTTCCAAAACTCAGTCCTTAAAAAAAATTTACTATGCTCACAGATTCTTTGGGTCGATATTTCAGAATATAGACAAGTCTCTGCTTCATGCTGTCTGAGCCTCAGCTGGGATGAAATCGAAAAATTTTTTTCAGTTATAGTTTCTTGCATTTTAAAGGACTTTCCACATTTATTTGATGTAGAAGGAAGGTAAAATATATTTTGGCCCTATTGTTTTAAAACTTTAGAGTATGATTGTTGAAAGATTATAGAACTGAGAGATTATCACATCTTAAGGTTGATGATGGAAGATTTGCTGTTTTTTTCTGAGACTTTAGACTAGAACTGTTAACATAAAGCGTGCTGACGTTGCAGTGGGAATATACACGTGGAGAGGCAGAGGCTGAGTCCCCACCTGAACAGGTAGAGATGGAAAGGTCAGTGGTGAGAACTGGGAAGAAACCTGCAGTTTGCTGTATTTGAACTCAGGTGCCCTCTCTCTAGCTATGAAAACACCACTGAGGACTTCTTCTCTTTCTGAGAATTCAAAAAGGCATCATCTACAAAGGGTACATACTGTGTGATCCCAACTCTATAATGTTCCCGAAAAGGCAAAACTCATTTTAAATCAGTGGGGCCCGGGATTAGAGGGGAGGGAAGGATGAATGGGTGGTACATGATACAATAATGGTGGATACGTGTCATCATACATCTGTCCAGACCCACTGAATGTACAACACGGAGGTGAATCCCAATGTAAACTATGGACTTTGGGTGATGATGTCGCTATGTAGATTCACTTATTGTAACAAATGCCCCACTCCGGTGGGGGGTGTTGATGGTGGGGGAGGCCATGCTTGTGTGGAAGCAGTGGGTAAATGGGAGCTCTTTGTTCTATTTTGTTGTGAACCTGAAATTACTCTAGAAATAAAACTTACCTTTTTTTCCATAAGCGCATCAGGTAAATTTGCTTTAATATATAATTTGGAAAATAAAAGTTCGGCACTCATCACAAGAGCTTTATTTGAATAAGCATGCTATCAAACTAAGGGTCCAGAGAGGGGAAATATTCCAGCAAGCATATTCCTGTTTAGAAAAGTCTGAAGATTCATTAGAAAAAAAGGCAATCAATGCCCCTCTTCAGGTGGACTGTTGGAGTGGAGAGCATCATGAAGTGCCGGCAGACCGTCTGCTAAGAAAAGTTGAGCTATAGCAGTTTCTGGTAAGAGGTGCTCACGTTTAAAGCAAACTAGGCAATTATTCAGTGCGACTTGAGCTGGACAGGCTCCACGTGGAGCCTTGGTTTGGGGCATGCGCCTTTCACAGACAGAACAAATTAGGAGGAGTTCTGAAGGGAGCATCAGGAATGATAAAAGGTTTAGTAAATGTGACCCAGGAGAAAAGGTTAAGAGAACTGGACACATTCAACCTACAGAAAAGAAAACCTAAGGGAGACATAATAACTATTTTACTCCTACATAAAAGGATATTATAAAGGAGATGGGGACCAATTATTCTCATTAGTCAATGGGGACAAAACAAGAATAGGCTTACACTGCAGCAGGGCAGACTTAGGTTAAATATCAGGATGAGCTTTAACACTACCAGGAGTTAGAGAAGATGTGGGAGGTTTGTGTAGGCTCATCTTTCTTAGGCTCAGGTGGAATTTAATGTGTCATTAATTGGAAGGGGTTTGGAATTTTTAAATCATATCTGTGATATATATGTATATATGTATCACATATGTATTTGTGATACACACACACACATACATAATAGCTTGATGTGTCATTTAATCCTCTTTTTCCACTTAACAGACTTTGGGATCTGTGTGAATGGGAACAGATACAATAGTCTAAGGGTTTCTCATTCTATGTCTTTACATTAAAGTGTCAAGAGATGGAATGTTATTCTTAAATGAGCATCAAAATACATTTATTACATCTGTTATTAGAGAGTGCACCATGTACTATTTCATATTTGTGAAATGTACAGCTTCCATTAATCTTTGAGATGTTTTACAGAAACATTAACACTCAATAGTGTCTAAAGTGTGCGACAAGAATATTGAAAAGTGCTTTCTAGAAGGAATAAAATCATATTACTGGTATGTTCTCTCTCTCTCATCTCTCTGTCTGTCCCTCACTCTGTCATTTCCTGGTTTCAATCCGGCTTTAGAAAACTCTTGGCACCTGAATCGAGGAGTGTACAACCCCAAACACTCACCCCCTACTGTGGCTTATTGGAATTTTATCTGCCTAAAGATTGGGCAAGTTTACCTCATTATTTCTCCACTCTCTGATTGGCCACAAAGTTTGTAGCCCTTGATACATCTTTTCATGGAGCCATTAAGTGAAACAGCCAGTAATGAGTGTCTCCATAATGACTCATTTAGTTCCTTCCACTGGAAGCGATGCATATTACTTCTGCAACACTTCACCTCCTCCATTCAAGAAACCAGCAGCCCTGGTTAGCTACCATTACAAACTTAACTTCTCTTGAAATCACTGGTGCTACAAAGTGTTCTTTTAACTTCCCACAATCTTGATTTTTTTAAACATGTGTGCTATCTTGTTTGTGGTGAAATCAGAGAAATAGTATTAGAGATTCCTATGGTTTTCATATATTTAGATTGATCCCAAACTCTTTCAACTGCCAGTTGTTCATTAAAATCAAGTAAGTTGAAGTCATTCGTAAACAATAAAAATACTTTAATACTGTGTTATGCCAATCTTACCAGGATAATTTTGTGAAAATGGCCTACTTTGAAATAGTGCTGAATTTCTGAATTGATTGTTTAAAGGCAAGCTTTCTTGCATTCATAGCTAGTAATACTTATACCAGCCAGGCTTGTGTTTCCTGGTAAGTAGAGGCTAAGTTACCACCCAGGCCCTGAAGGCAGCCAAGATCATCTCACCACCACCAAACAGAAGTCTATCATGCACAGAGGTGTGTTTGTAAGAACACCTTCAACCACTCAGTGTCATATTTCCTGTTTTCGATACACACTAATGAATGATGGGCTTTATACTCCTAAAAGAAATAAGTGCTTAGAATAAATTGGGGTCAGATTTTCCTAGATAATCTTTACTCCACAGTGAAGATGAATAATTCAACATTCTAACTGTATCTGAAATTCTGAGACCAAAGTCAGCAGAAATTTGAATTTTTTGAAAGAACTTTTCGGCAGTCTCATGGAAGTTCCCTTGGGCCTAAAACAATTAAATAAAATGTTTCTAAATTTCTGATTCACAAATTCAGCCAATTCCAAATCTTTTATTCTTTCTCAGAATCAAAGCCACCATCTTCCCCTTGTTCTCACCAATGCCAAGTTCACCTTTTAAATTGCAAACTGCCATCCAAGTACTCTTCAGATACGCTTATTGACCCCCCATGGGGTCTACAGAGACAGCCCAACCTTTGCAGGATCTCACTCCTACTGAACTTTCATTTTTTGAGCATTAGCTCTTTTATCTTTTGATCATAGAAACAATAAAGTTTACCACATACCATTTGGAAAATATCAAGATCACACAGGTTAAAGTATAAACCAGTCATCATTTCATATTGAGCAACATTAAATCCACCAAATATGTCTGTATTTTGGTGTCCTATGCTTCACCTATAACGATTTATGCCTGAAATGCCTTCCTCCCACTCAACCTCCCTGAGACCAAGCTTTAAACTTTAAGATTCAGGAATATCTTGGTAATAATGCTTTTTGTGGCCCCTGACCTCTGGTTATAAAATCTCATTATATCATAGTTGCTTGTTTTAAATACTGTAGGAACTGTGAGCTGTTTCAAGGCAATGCCTGTCTTGTGCATTCTTATCTCCTTAGCACTTAACATCATGTCTGAATCAAGTGGGTTCAGGGAATTTTTGATAAATGAGTACATGAATCATTTTCTCCTAGGAAATAGAGTCCAGCCATATCTGGCCCTGCACACCCTTGTGTTGAGCAGGGAAAACTATTACACAGGTCTGCATAAGAAAGAGCAGCACGCTGGTACCACCTCTCCCATGAGCTGGCTCATCTCTTGCCTTGCTATTTCAGCCAGTTTCTCTGACATAGAGTTAGAGTCTATAATACTCATCCAGTTATTCTGTTACCTGTTTACAGGAAAATCATTACTATTTGTTAACACATTTTTTTGCCAAGGATGCAGATTAAAAAAAAGTTGTGATTAATGAAACCATTCTGTCTGCTTTAAGATTTTATTAAGCTACGGATTCTATTTTTCAGTAAGTTTTACTAGGTTATCTGTTCTAAACTCCAGAAACAACATAGTTGATTCACTCTTTATACATAGGCCTTGGCTGTGTGTACTTCTGGGCTGGAAATAAATTCTCACACTAAAAAGTTGGAAGCTGACATTTCTCCTTTGTCATTTTACACTTGTGTTGCACGACAAGATTGAGGCCCTGAATTCCAGAATTCTAGCAAATGAATGATAAGAAATACATGATTCTAGGTGACAGCCATAGGTCCACAGTAGAATAATCTAGTGTTTGAACAGAACACTTATCATGGGAAATGTTATTATGATGTGATTTGAACCACAGTAGATTCAAGAAATCATTCAGGGATCTTGAAAAACCACTCTTTTTTTTTGCTATAGATTAGTTGTTTCAACTCTACCTTGAAATATTCCTAAGCCTAACCTTATAATGAAAACAGGTCACAGGTAATGTGGAATAATTTACATATCTTTCCACTTATATATATGTCCCAAGAGTTTTAATGTGTATAATCATATTAACATACAGTGTAAGCGATGCAGTATTTTCTTCCTGGCACCTCACGCCTTCATTTCTATGGAGGGTTGTGCATGTGTGTGTGGTGAGGCATAAGGACACCAAGCCAGGAGTCCAGAGGCCTGCGCCCTTGCGTTGTCTCAGGGCCATATCTATGCAGTTCTCTACAAATAATTCTGCTATTCTGTCCCTCTGGTTCCTTGTCTGCACCATATTATCCCTGAGGTCACTTCCATCTTTACAAAGGAATGAGTCTATTTCCCATATGGTTTTTATAGTCTCCCACTAGCTATGCAGTTTTTTCCTTTTAAAGATAATTTCACATCTTTCTATGCATTTGGTTCTTGTCTTGAGTGTTTGAAAGTGGTTATCCTCACATGGACCCACCACTGTGACAGACATCTGGACCGCCTTGAAGCCTTTTTGGTCACTGTGGTCCAGTCAGCCCATTAGCTGAAATGCAGGCTATGACTCCAGAGGGTCCTGACAGCACACCTTTGTGAAAAGGAACAAGAGGCATTCTCAGGGCCCTCGCTGATAAGGCTTGCTCACTCTGTGTCCTCCTGGGTGCCCAGCACAGAGCTTCCTGTGGCCCGGTCAGTTGGCTGGGTGCTGCCAGGATATTAGAGGCAGGTCCTGTGGTGCATGAGGAAGAGCTGTAGGTGTAGAATGAGTGTACCTTCTCTGCAGATGCTCAGAGCCCTTGCATTATACAGCCTTTGAAAGAGACAAAGGCTATTGTGTACTTATGGCTTATTTTCCTCTAAGAAAAAACTTAGTAAGCATTTTTGACACATGGACTAAGTATGTCTGTGTAGCAGCTGGAATGACACAATGGACCCTAATAGCTTTTTCAGGTTTTTTCATACTCTTTGCACACTGCAATCCCTCCTCTTCCCCCAGAAGATTTGCTTACACACCACTACCCTGGGCGATGTTCAGATTTGGATATTTATTAAGTGAATTATAAGAGCCAGACAACTTCTAAGGGCTCATTCCTTAAAGAAGATACTTTTCTCCTCCCACACATTTATTCCTCTGAAATTCCAAGTGCTTCATAAATATGAGATTACACTCCAATTTGGATGATGAAATAATTTCTGATGCAAAGCTGTCAGGTCTCTGAAGTCTTTTTTTGTCCACCCAATTTTGTTCACTACCAGGCGAACACCCCTAAGAGGGCTACAAAGGTGGCGCCTTGTACACAAGTAGCCACATGGCTGCGATTATGTATGAATTAGCACATCAGCATCATGAAGCTCAGAGAAAAACACATTTCCCAGATGTGTGTTTATGGATTGTAAGTTGGCAAATGGAAGAGATGAAACAATGACACACTCTCTCATTTCTCCTCCCTTCTTTGTTGGTTTACTTGCCATGTTTTGGAGGGATAGGAAAGACAGGTAGGAATGTGTGTGTAGATGTTTACCATTTATAAATAGAGTGTAAATTGAACATGTCTTTTCTCCATCAGCCGTGATTTAAATGCTTGATGTTAGAATGCATTTCTCCACAAGTGATTGTCTTTGCGGCTTTGTTTATACCATCTTTTTGCTTTTAGCGCTGGTAGGGGGCGTGGCAGGGGGGTGGGAGCAGAAATGCCTAGTGTGAAATCAGAGGACTGCAGCGTTCTGATGGCAACTTTCTTCTCCAGTAAATTCTTGTAACAAACCACAGGAACATTGCTTTAAATAGACCCATAACAAAGAGTTAAAAAAAAAAAAAGGTCTTTTTGTTCTTCTATGGCAAAATAACAACTTCAGCTTGTATTTCAAGACACATATTGGCTGTGTTGGTCCTAAGGACTTAAAAGTGAAGCTGAAATCAATCTCAGATGGATTATCTGTGTGATATAAACATGTGGGCATGAAATGTATGGCAAGTACATATGGCAGGCCCATCTGATATAAACAAGTGGGGTTGAGAAATATACATCCATGACACCATTGATTTGTCAACTGGGTATGTAAATGGGGCTGAAAGCCCATTTTCAAGCATGACCTGTGATAAGCAAATACATATACACATTCACAATAAACCGAGATAACACAAGAATAGCATCAATTAAAACAATTATGACAAACTTCTAGTCATCACGAGATATTGTTTCAGTACCATCTTAAAACAGGAAAAGCTTCCAATTGTTCTTAAATCGACTGGTAACTGATTCCACATTTGTGGAGCCTTGACACAAAAGGGTTTTTGTCCCTCGTTTGAATTCACTGAGGACATGTGAGTTCCAAAGCCTGGGGAGGGAAGTTGTGTTTGGCTCTCTGTTTGACTGGGACAGGTTGAAGTGGTGCCTAATAAGATGCTCCCTTTATTTCATTACTGTAAATGCACATTTTATATTTCCCTGCCAAGTTGAAAGGGCAAAAGTCTATTAACATTTTTAATGGCTGCCTTGATATATGCAGGCTAACGAATCTAAGACCCATAATTTATAATTTAGTAAATCAATTTGCATTATTTGGTGGTATAATTGAATTGAACAGGAAGCACAGTAACATATCTAAATTTACTAAGGCAAAGAATTGCTGGAAATCTGTGCTCCCATGACACGAAATTTATTTTGCTCATATGCCTGGATGCACATTTAGCCTAGAGAAACATGTTGCTTTGCCACATTGCCAGGGCACCAGCATTCACTATTTCACGTATTTGCATCTGGGTCTTTGTGCACACTTTCCTTCTGAATTAGCCTTTCTCCCCTTTTATTTAAGAGGTGATTAGAACACCTGCTCTCTAAATCCCCACTGACTCCCCAGGCAGGGGGGCTGGCTTTGGCTTCTGTCATCTCTTCTTTGCAGAGAGATCTCTGCTGCAATTCTCACTACAACAGTCACCTTGTTAATCACTGGTTACACAGGGATCGCTTATGCATCTCTGTCCCCGTGAGGCTGTGGACCTGGGCAGAGAAAAAACATATCTGACCAGTTTGCCTCTGTATCAGGATACTGTGCTCCTAGGCGATGCTCAGCAATCAGACGCTGGCGCATTTATTTTACAGTCTACAAATCTTTTCTTAGACTAAGAATTTCAGACATTCCCTAGAGATCAACGGATTGTCATTATAGCAAAATAAGAAATATTGCTACTTAGCAGCTATAACTATTAATTATGAAAGGCCACACAGGGCTAAACAATCCTTGTTTAGAATCTGCATATCGTCTCTGACTTCACCCATCCTGTGAAAACCTGAACGGTCGGATCACGTGCCGGACCAGACACAGTGACACCGACGTCCTGTCTTCTCTGAGGCCTCCTAGCTTGGTGGCTCCAAAGATCCCCTCACACTCAACCATTACCTTATAGGGTCACTGTCTACAGCTGGCAGGAGAAAATGCCTTCCGGATTTTTGACTCCAGTCCTCTGAGTAGTTGCCTTGAATTCCCCATTCATTGACTGTCTTCGTGAAGGCCTGATTGAATGTCAGTGACAGAGCAGTCTTGGGTATAAATCCTCTTACTTGTAGTTTTGTTCTGTTTGTGAAATAAGAACTGCTACTTAAATTGAGCTTCTGTATTTGAAATGATTAGGTAATTTCTTTTGGAACACATAGGCATACCAATACAACCACAAAGGGTGCTATCCTGACCTTGGCCTCAGAATGAGCCTGGTTGGCCCCCTGATGCAGCTGTGCCGACCCACTGGTGTAGACTGGCTACCATGCTGGGTTCGAAGGAGAGCTCTTCTCCACTGTTTGCATAGGTTTCTTTTCTCAATGCCTCAAATTGATATAATTCTTAATAAGGGAAAGGGAGCCTTGGGGTCTCTTTACTTCCCTGATTCTGTTTCCTCCTCCACAAAGCAAGGGGCTGGACCAGGCAATGAATATTACAGTTCATTCTGACGCTAGCAGTCTATCTCTGCCTGCCTCTGTACAACCACGGGGCTATCCATGCGTGCAGATTCTAGCTGAGTGAATATAATTCTCTTCTTGGAGGGGCACATTTCTTCCTAGGAGGAAGAGTACAGTTTCAAGGCAATGGGCCCTGAGGTCTCTGACCAAATATATTTATCTTTAAAAGCAACATCCACCCAGATTTTATCAATTTTCACAAACAGACTGACCTATTTTAATGATGCTTGGCTGCTTGGTTGGGTCAGATATGAGGGCACCTCTTCCGCCTCAATTCTAAGAGGAGCGGAGATGTATTTTCTGTGGAATTATGGGAAAAGACTAAATTAACTTGTGTGATGATAGCTCTGTCTGGCACCCGGAAGCAAAGGTAATGTGTCAGGTTGGGGGAAATATGGGCAATTTCATAGGAAGGCAGATTGAATAAAAGGCAGAGCGTGTAGAAGAGGAAGCTTGCTACACAGAGACAGGACTAGGGGGACAGGACTCACTGAGCTCAGAGTACATTTCTCGGGGAGCTATGGAAGTGGGGTAAGCAGGGAGGGCCGCGGTCAAGTTTACACAGTCCAAACAGCCCATAGATACAGACATAGACACACACTGCTTCTGCCGGGTCCACGGGCTGGGCTTCAGAATACCTCCACTGGGCAGGGCCAGCCTGGGCAAAATGTAAAAGAAAAAAGCATACCAGTTTTATGCCTTTTCAGTGAATCTGGACATAACTCTAATTCGTGCTGAGAATCACTATGGAAAGTCAAAGGACTGAATGTTTTATTATGCAAAGCTGAAAAAGGGAAAATACATAATCATTTCTGTGAAAACTTTTGCCCAAACAAGCCTCCTTGTTTAGAATTCTAAGAGTATGAGTTCCCCATAGATGATTCCTTTATGATATGAAAAACTTCTCAGATAGCCAATACAAGAGCAGGATGCAAAAATTAAAAAAAGGGGTTTTGTTGTGATATTCTCCACTATAGTCCACATATTCAGATCATATGGGATAAAATGAAGAGCAGGTAAGGTCAGGGTCTCAGAAGAAGATGGGAGATGAAGAGTTGTGTGCAAATGATGTGCAAAGGGAGGGCCCCCCAGAGAAACTGCTGAGGGAATTGGGGAGAAGAGCAGGACAGGGGAGAGAGCCAGGCAAGGGAGTTGTTTTAAGCAGTGGCAGCTTCTGTCTGAACCCAGAGGGAGTGCTGGAGTCGGAATTAGACCTGGGATGTCCCCACTTGGGCATGCACACCCTCTCTCTGGTCAGGCTGTGGCTGGGGCAATCCAGGAGTCCAAGTACTATGCTCTGAGGAGAGGTCCCTGTGCAGGCGTGAAAAGCAAGGTACACGGAGGAAGGGATGGGGACTACAGCAACAGCACCTTAAAGGGAGACAAGAGAATCTTGTTGGAGAGAGAAGTGTCCCCGCATCTTTGACCAACCAAGGTTTGCATATAGCCTGGTGGATATCATCTAGGGACAGATGCGTGTATTTTCTTCTTCAATGTCTAACTTCCTCACTAGATGTAGCTGGAGAAAGATACTTAAATTTTCTCACACATTCAGCTCAGTTGTTACTTTTGTGAAACCAAATAATGTTATTGTTTTGCTTATAGGATATTGGCGACATAAAGTTGACACTATGCACAGTCCAGTCTGACATAATACATGGTTCATAGATGGAAACTAAAATGAGAATTCAATTTCTTATGCTTAAATAGTCATGATTAATCAGAAAGCATGCAAATAGTATGGACAAGAGAAACTATAAATAAAATTTGTCCTCATACTTGAGGGCACACATGTAATCTGGCTTTTTGATTTCAGATACTTCAGCTTCTTTTGATCTGAGTTATTCAGGGAACCAATTCAACTTTCTGCCTCAGTCCTGTTTTGCTTGGAAAACACAAACACTACTGACGTTATGATTCTTTCATTACACAAATCATTGAACTTCTCCGGGCTAAACTTTCTCATCTATGAATTAAATAGTTTGACAAAATGATCTCTAAGTTTCCTTCCAAAGTTTACTTTTATTCTAGTATTTTATGCATGACATTTTAGAATGAATTAATCATAGGGAAATAAACTTTCAGCTCCACTGAAAGCTTCAGACAACCTGCTAACTTTACGATGCAAAAACATTCTACCAAAACTATCAATTAGACTTCAATTATAGATAGAAGAATGGAACATAAGCTATTCTGTTTAGGTGTTATTTTGATGTTTTGTTATTTTGGGTGTGAAAACAGTGTAGGCAAGAGAAAAGGTGAAAGTTATGTTAAAAAGAGCTCAAATGATTTTAATCATTTCTGAAGAAAATTTGCAGACCGGAGGAAAAGTTGTATGTCACATTTTGACCTGCATGAAGGAAGCTGTCAGAATGATAAAGCTCTTTACAACAGAATTTTATGTTGAAAATACTTAACGACAGCAGTCTTTCTTAAGATATAAGGTACGTGGCCTTTGTAAAATACACAGATTCTAAGGGAAGTTCTCAGACTAAGATACATTTATTCTGTTTAAAAAAAAACCTAAAAATAAATAACAAACACATTTAGGAGATTTAATCATTTAAATTATTCTAGAGAATTTTAAAAGAATACATAAAATTACATAAATTATAATTGTGATGATTTAAGAACATCATTCATGATCTTACTATGAAAGTATTTTTTATGTAGTTCATTTTACCTTTCAAAAAATCCTATAACATCCTTTTTTTTTTAAAAATGGAGGGATATGAAGTAAATAAGAATTTATTCCTGGATTCAAATATTAGGCTTGAAGCATGAAGATTAATCAATCCTATCTACATTTAGGATATAATATACATATATTACATATGTATATATATATATATATATAGAGAGAGAGAGAGAGAGAGAGAGAGAGAGAGAGAGAAACAGATATTTATAAATAAGAAGTTTCAGAATATGAGAAATTGGAATTTTTTTCACAATCCAAAATGCAGTTTATCACTTTATAAACTCTTCCATATTCTGCCTTCCTCCACAGTATATTCCACATACGGCCTCAAGAAATAGGCTTACTTAGCTAAGAAACCACTTTGAGCAAAGGTATCAACTCTTCCTCCATGTATTCCAGTTAAGATGGACAAAGGAATATAAAAATAGGATGTGGGGTGGGAAGAAATTGGTACTGAAAACTAAGGTGGTATTACATAAATTTTTAGAAATTCAGGATAAGACATTGTACAGCTGGGCTGGATTTGGAGAAGACATCAGAGAAAATTTTGGTTTTTCCTTCCATAGAAAGATATGTGCTTCAACAAGATATAAGTAGAGATTCTGTAAGAAACCTAATTGTGTCAGTTTGAAAGACAAAAGCAGGCCAAATAAGATAGAAGGCACCCTACTCAGAATCTGTTTTTCTAGGTTTGAATAACAAACAGCCCTTAAAATGGAGATCAGGCATGGCCACATCAAGCAGAGTAGCATGTTTGACAGGCATTCCTTGATGCTTGATGGAGTGAGTAGCAGGACCCCATGAAGAGAAATGTGTCTTAAAAGGCATCTAGCAATACAATTAAAACAGGATTTATAGCTTCAAATTTACTAGAGAAAATTGATTAAATAGAACATAATTAACACTGCCAAAAAAGAGAAAAATAAAGGAAAAAATAAATAAAAATAAAATATCATAATAACAAAAAGGAACCAAGCATATCCTTAATAATAATAGATGAAAAGGTAACATACCTTATTAATTAGACAAACATATCTGAAGGCAAAGAAACATGACAAAACCAAGAAAGACATTTTCTTTAAGAGGTAAGAATGTGATTACTAAAGAAGATAATGCTCATTGAAGTTTATGTACAGAATTCATAGCATCAAACTATATAAATAAACATTAAAAATACAAATGGTGATTGACAGAAAATCAACAGATATGAGAATTTTCGACATTTTTTATGAATGCTTAACAGATAATAGGCAAAAATTCCTGGATATATAATTTCTAAATCATGAAACCAGTTTGATGTAATATAATAAATACATAATTATACTACACCTTTTAAATGTCTGTGGAAAATTTAAATATGATTATACTATTTACAAAGCCAACTTAAATGTAGTCAACAAAATAGAAATTCTCTCACATGTTGTCTGGTATCAGTGTAATAAAACTACCAGTTAATAACAAAAATACAAATAAATACTCATTAAATCTTATCTTCTTTAGCAAATAAAAAGGCACATAAATAATGCTTAAGAAAGGGGCAGGAGGAATGGTGATTATAAACTATTTAATAAATAATTAAATATATGGGATGTTGCCACAGTTCTAATTAGACATAAATTTGTAATATAAAAAATTTTCAATATAACACAAGAAGGGATACAATAATATAAGTTAATCATTCATATTAAGGTTAGAAAAATAAGAGCAAAACAAAAACAAACTCAGAGTAAAAAAGAATCTACTACTATAAAAACAGATTTGATAAATAAGTCTGAATTTTTTTAAAAGAAAATGTTATTTACAATCTCTAGTCTTTTTAAGAACACAAGATGAGGAAACCCATATATTCCCAGATTCAAAGGAAATTAAGTTTATGAAAAAATACAATGCATCATTTCATATCAAGTTTTTTGAAATTTTTAATTAAATTGTGAATTCTCCCACTGTTTTGAAATAGAACTTTTATAATATACAAAATATTTATATATTTTATGCTTTATTTGTGGAGATTTATCCCATACTTTTGCCTGGCTAGTCTAGGACCCAAATAACACTGTCTTAATTATTGCAACATTTTAAGACACTTAAGTGGTAGTTAGGTCAAGTCCTCTTTTGTTATTTTTAAAGTTTCTTAGCAAACTCAACCATTTCTTACTGTAGAATAATTTTGTCTGTTTAAAAATTTCACTGAAATCACAGTATGTTATTTGAATCTGGAAGTATTAAATTATTTGCAAATATTTATTGTTTTAATCAAAAATCATAGTCTGTCCCTGCTCTTTTGGATTTTACTTTGTCAGTAAACTTTTGAGGATTTAAAAAACAAACATATTTATAAATTTGTTTTTAAGACTTTTTTCTTCTGTGAATTTTATATTTTCTCCTGATTTTTCTCTGTAGAAAGAAATTTATTAACATGTATTTATTTTATAGCTAGTTGCATACCTGAATTATCAATTCACAAATTTGAATTTCTTTCGTTGGTTTTTCTAGGAAGTCAATCAAGTGACCTGACTATAAGAAGAAAAAGGTAAACTTGACTCTTCCATTCCAGGTACGACCTCTGTAATTTATTTTCTTGTTTTACTACTCTAGCTAGAAGTTTTAGAAAAATTCAATATTAATGATGATAACATGCATTCTTGTATTGCCATGACTTTAAGGAGATGCCTTTGCTGTGATGTCTGATTTTAATTATTTTAAAATAATTTTTATTATGTTAGGAGAATAGTCTTTCAATTTCACTTCAGTGTGACATTTTTTAAAAGTTGAACTTGGATAAAGTAACCTCTAAGAAAATAACAAAAGAGTTATATTCAAAACACTATATGTAAATTAAGATGCAATCCTGAAAATATACCACCTCATGTCCTGCAAGAAATCAAGGAAAGAAAAACAGAGGAATGAAAAACTGAGAAAATGAACAAATAAAATTTCAAGCTTAAAACCTATCATATCAAAAATTACCTTAAAAGTAAATAATCTAAGTACATGAACTAAGTATAGAAATTGGTGGAGTGGATTTAAAGAAGAAAGATCCAACAATATGCTATCTACAAGAAACTGAAACACAGCATATGTAGGCTGAAAGTAACAGGATGGAAAAAGACATACCACACAAACACTAATTTTAACAAAAGCAGGAGTGACTGACTTAATATAATAAAGTAGACTTTAGAGGAAGGACTATTACTAGAGACAAAGATGGACATTTCATAATGATAAAAGGATCAATCCACAAAGAAAGTCCTAAAAATAGGTATGCGTCAATGACATGAAACCTCAAAGTACATGCAGCAAAACTGATAGAGTTGAAAGCACAAACAGAGAAATTAGTAATTATAATTTTGCAGATTTCAATACCCTACTCTCAATAATTGATAGAATTACTAGACAAAAAAATCAGCAAGGATATAGAACTGAATAATACAATCAAACAAAAGAAAAATATGTCAAGAACCCATTGAATATTCAACAAGAAAGACCATATATTGGGCCATAAAAACAAATCTAACAAAAATTATTAAATACAATCATGCAGCATATGTTCTTTGACTATTATGTAATTAAACAAGTAAAGACACAAGAAAATATCCAAACACTTGGAAATTAAATAACATGCTTCTAAATAAATCATAAGTAAAAGAGAAAATGTGAAAGGAAATTAAAAAATATACAGAACTCAATGAAATTAAAACACAACTTATCAACATATGTTGAAAACAGCCAAAACAGCACCTTGAGGAAAATTCATTTCACTAAACACTTAAATTAGAGAAAAGGAAAGGTCTCAAATTAATAATATAAGTTCCTATATCAAGAAACAAGAAAATAAAGAGCAAAATAAAAACAAGACAAAAAGAAAGAAGGAAACAGTAAAGATAAGAGCAGTAGTCAATGAACTTAAAAACAATAGTAGAAACAATGAAACAAAAAGAATTCTTTGGGGAAAAATCAATAAAATTGATAAATCTTTAGCAAGACTGGCAAAGACAAAAAGAGAGAAGACAAACATCACTAATATCAGGAATGAAACTGATGATTCTTCAGCTATTAAAAGGTAAAAAGGGAAATACCACTGTGGGGTAAATGACAGAATTTTCAGGATCTCCTGCATAGCCTTAGTTCATTTACATATCAACAGGTGTTTACTACTGCAGAGCCTCCTGCCTATGTGGGGCAAAGGATGGAGAGAAAACGGCATTCTCTCCTCCCTCTGTTTCTGGCATGTAACTGATCTGGCATCTGCCAGTCACCAAGGACTCACTAATGGAATTTTTCCTGAAAAGGGTGGGTGGAAAGTAAAGAGGACATCATGGCAGTAGAGCACAAGCCTAGATGGGAGGAGAAGGAGGAGGCTGAACCTGACCAGTGAATTCGAGCAAACCATGAGCAATTAAAACAGTTTTTCCTAATTCAGCTTTTCCTTTAGCTTACTTCAGTTTCACCAGTTTCACAGGGGATTCACCCCTGGCCAGGAACACCCTTCCCCCTGGAACTACAACCATACAGTACTTTATGTTCATAATTTCAACAATTTAGAAGAATGAACTCATTCCTCAAAACAGCAAACTATCAAAACAACCAAGTTTATAGACAATTCAAACCATCATAAACCATTAAAAAAATCGAACTTATAGATCAAATGTTCCCCAAAAAAGAAATCTCTAAGTGTAAATGGTGTCACTGGAGAATTCTACCAAGCAATTATAGAAGAACACCGATTTTTACAATAATTTTCAGAAATTGGAAGAGGAACACTTCATAACCCACTTTATTAGACTAGTGTCAATATGTTATCAATACTAGACAAAGAGAGGATAAAAAAATACAGATTCATATCTCTCATAGACTTAGTCATAACAATCCTCAACAAAATATTAGCAAATTGAATCCAGAAATGTATAGAAAGAATTATTTATAGGCATACCTTGTTTTAATGAGCTTTGCATAAATGGAAGATTTGTGGCAACCCTGAGTCAAGCAAGCCTGTTGGCACCATTTTTTAATTTTTTTGAACAGTACTTGCTCACTTCATGTCTCTGTGTCACACTTCAGTAATTCTCAACTATATTTCAAACATTTCATTATTATTATATTTGTTATGATGACCTGTGATCAGTGATCTATGATGCTATGATTGTAATTGTTTTGGGGTACACAAACTGCACTCATATAAGACAACAAACTTAACTGATAAATGTTCTGCATGTTCTGATTGCACCACTGACCAGCCATCCCCCCATATCTCTCCCTCTCCTAGTCCCTCCCTATTCTCTGAGACACAGCAGTATTGAAATTAGGCCAATTAATACCCTACAACGGCTTCTAAATGTTCAAGTAAAAGAGTCACACATCTCTCACTTTAAATCTAAAGCTAGAAATGATTAGTGAGGAAGGCATGTCAAAAGCCAAGATAAGCTGAAAGCTAAACCTCTTACCCCAGTTAGTCAAGTTGTAATTGCAAAGGGAAAGTTCTTGAAGGAAACTCAAAGTGCTACTTCAGTGACCATGTGGATGACAGGAAAGTAAAACAGCCATGTTGCTGATATGGAAAAAGTTTTCGTAGTCTAGATAGAAGATCAAACCATCCACAAAATTTCCTTAAGCCGAAGTCTAATCCAGAGCAAAACCCTAACTCTCTTCAGTTCTATGAAGGCTGAGAGACATGAGGAAGTGGCAGAAGAAAAGTTGGAAGCTATCAGAGGTTGGTTCATGAAGTATAAGGAAAGAAGCAGTCTCCATAACAAAAATGCACGAAGTGAAGGATCAAGTCACTGTTGAGATCTACTGGTCAGGAAAAAAGATTTCTTTCAAAATATTACTGCTCATTGACAATGCACCTCATCACCCCAGAGCTCTGATGGAGAGGTACAATAAGATTAATGTTTTCACGTTTGCTAACACAAAATCCATTCTGCAGCTTGTGGATCAAAAACTAATTTTGGCTTTAAAACTTATTATTTAAGAAATACATTCCCCAAGTTGATCTGGGTGAAGTAATTGAAAACCTTCTGGAAAGGATTCATTATTCTAGATGCCATTAAGAACATTTGTGATTCGTGAGAAGAGGTGAAAATACCAACACTAATAGGAGTTTGAAAGAAGTTGATTCCAACCTTTGTGGATGACTTTGCAGGGTTCAAGACTTTAGCGGAGGAAGTAACTGCAGATGTCGTGGAAACAGAAATAAAACTAGAATTATAAGAAGAGTCTGAAGATGTGACTGAATCACTGTAATCTCATGACAGAGTTGTTTCTTATGGATGAACAGTGAAAGGAATTCTTGAGATAGAATCTATTCTTGTTTAGGATTCTGTGAACAGTGTTGAAATGACAATAAAGGATTTAGAATACTATATAAACAAATTGGCAGGGTTTAAGAGGACTGACTCCAATTTCGAAAGCAGTTTTGTGAGTAAAATATCAAAGAGCATCACATGCTACAGAAAAATCATTTGTTAAAGGAAAATTGATAACGGCTACCTTCTTTGTTGTCTTATTTTAAGAAATTGCTATAGCTACTCTAATCTTAAGCAACCATCACCTTGATGAGTCATCAACAATGAGTCAAAACCCTTCACCAGCAAAAAGATTACAACTTGCCAAAAGCTCAGGTTATAGTTAACATTCTTTAGCAAAAAAGTTTTTTAAATTAAGGCATAGACGCTGTTTTTCAGACGCAATGCTAGTGCACACTTAACAGATTACTGTATAGTGTAAACATAACTTTCATATGCATTGAGAAACAAAAAAATTCAGGTGATATATATTTTTTGCTATATTTGCTTTATTCAGGTGGTCTGGAACCGAACCTGCAGTTTGTCTGCTATACCATCTACAAGTGTTATTCTTCCAGGTATGTAAAGCTGGGTCAACATCAATGTAATCGATTTAATTCATCATGTCAACAAGCTAAAAATAAAAATGATATGGTTTAATCAATTATTGCAGAGTAATCATTTAGTAGATTCCAATATTGGTTCATAACACAAACTCTCAGAAAAATAGGAACAGAGGGAAACTTCTCCAAGTTGATAAAGAGCATCTACAAATGATGTGTATCTATCGTAATACTGAATGGTGCAAAATAGAATTCTTCCCCCTAAGGACAGGAACAAGGAAAAACATCTGCCTTCATCATTCATATTCAACATTGTGCTAGAGGTTCTACCAGAACAATAAGAAATAAACAGCACACCTGTCTAAAAGGAAAGTACTATCCCTATTTATAGTTGGCACTATAACTTTATTGTCTACATAGAAGATCCTAGACATTACCTGTCTCCTAATATAAGAATCTCCTAGAATTTATACATGATTTTAGCAAGTTTGCAAGATACAAGATCAGCACAGAAAAATCAGTTGTATTTCCAGAAACTAGTCACAAATCAGTATAAATGAAAACTAAAAAGAAAATATAATTTAAAATAGTGCCAAAGAAAATAAAATACTTACTTTATAAATATGACATAATGTGTAGGATCTCTATGCTGGAAATTACACACTGCTTATCAATGAAATCAAAGAAGATTTGAATAAATGTAGAGACGTATTACATTCATGGATTGGAAGACTCAACATAATAAACATTAAAAAAAAAGGAAACATAGTAAACAGTAAAAAAACCAATTCTCCCAAAATTGATCTTTGAGTTTAATGCAATTCCTATCACTTGCCAGGAACATATTTTGTAGGTATGGAAAAATTTAATTGATATGGAAACTCACAGGCCCTAAAACAGCTAAAAATTATCCTGAAGAAGAAAAAAGTGAGAGGTCTTACTCTACCCAATAGTAAGGTCCACTATATAGTAATTCAAGACTATGTGGTATTGTCAGAGAGTGACACACACATAAACAGGAAGCAGAATAGAGAACCAAGAAATAGTCCTATACAAATATGCCAGAATGATTTTTGACAAAATTATAAAAGCAATTCAAAAGAAGAAGGATACCTTTTTTAATGCACTGTTGCAGAGTAATTGGACACCGATCAGCAGGAAAAAAAAAACCCTCTACCTAAGTCTCCCACCTTATACAAAAATTAATTCAAAATGGATCACAAATTTAAATGTAGTAAAAATGTAAAACTTCTATAAAAAAAAACACTGGAGAAAACTTCAGGATCTCGTACTGGCCAAAGAGTTCTTGGACATGACACCAAAAGCACATATCATAAAACGAGAAACTGATGAATTGGACTTCATCAAAAATAAAACTTTTGCTCTGCAAAAATCCTGTTAAGATAATGAAAAGACAAGCTACAGACTGGTAGAAAATATTTGCAAATAAACAACACAATTAGAAAATGGGCAAAAGACATGAACAGACATTTCACCGAAGAGGATACACAGATGGCAAGTAAGCACATGAAAAAATGTTCAGTATCATTAGCCATTAAGGAAGTGCAAATTAAAACCACAAGGAGATATTACTATACACCTAAAGGAATTGCTAAAATGAAAAATAGTGATATCACCAAATACCAATGAGGCTGCAGAGAAACTGGAAAACTCATACACTGCTAGTGGGAATGCAAAAGGAAAATCAGTATGACAGCTAATTACAAAACTAAATGTATGCATACCATTCTCTTTTTTTTAAACATTTTGGGATAAATTAGACCATTTATCTGAAAGAAATAAAAACCTATATTCACAGAACTACCTATACATAAATTTTCGTAGCAGCTCTACTCTTAATAACTCCAAACTAGAAATAGCCCATAAGTCCTTCAACAGGTGAATGGTTAAAAATAAGGCAAAACTGTATTCATCCATATCAGCAATACAATGGAAAAAACCATTGACACATGCAATGACTTGGGTGAATCTTCAGGGCATTAGGCTGAATGCAAAAAGTCACTCTCAGGAAGGTGCCATACTGTATGATTATTTTTCCATAACATTCTTAAAAATAAATGACAAAAGTCATAGAAATAAAGAGCAGATTAGAGGTTACCATGGGAAGTGGCTGTGGCTATAAAAGGTAGGCTGAGGGATCTTGTGTGGTTCTGCATCTCAACTTAGGTTGTAAACATGTGAATCTACACTTGTGATAAAATTTCATAAAGCTAAACCCACATAAACGAGTGTATGCAAAACTGGAGAAATCTGAGTAAGGTTGACAGATTCAATCATTATAAATTTCTTGATTGGGATAATGTACTATAGATATTTGTAAGATGTTACACAAAAAAATTGTGTATATTATTTCTGTAGTATTTTCTGTATTATTTCTTACAACTGTGTATGCATCTACAATTCTCTCAGAATAAAACTGTTTTAAATATATATCTTTGGAGATGTTTTGTGGTAATCACTAGTGTTTCTCTATTGATTTCATTTTAATAGATTTCCCATAATGAGCCATCTATGCATTCTAGAATAAAGCCCAACTGGGTATGGCATATTAATTTTGCTCTGTACAAAACTGATTAATTTTTCTCTGTACAGTTGATTGATTTGATCCTCTAATATGGTTTAGAATTTTTTTATATCCATATGTATAATTGAGATTAGATAGTAGTTTTGTTTTTGAGTGCTGTATGAGCTTTGCAAATACAACCAGGAAACTTTCCATCTTTTTCTATGCTCTGGTTCAGTTTATATACTATGGAACTTCTTTGAATTTTTTGAAAGAATTCACCCATAACACTATTTGGACCCATAGCATTTCATGGAGATACATCTTTGAAAACTATTCCAGTTTCTTCCATGTTTATTGTTACATTCAGTATGTCAGCTTTTTCAGCCAATTTTGTCATTTTATATTCTCTTAGATTCCTCAATATTTCCAAATGTATTAACATCAGGTTTATATTTGCTATTATATTACAATTTTTACATCTTGTTTATGTAGTAATAGCTCATGTCTTAGTTCCATTTCACCCTAAGAAAAACTTACATGTTCTTGTTCTTTCAGTTTTAATTTTTCCATGCAACTTTTAAAACCAACTGGAACCATTTTGGTTGTAATGGATCTTGTGGGGTTCTAATGAATTAATACATATATATGTACACATATAATCTCACTGTATACCACAGTAAATTTCAATTGGATTAAAACATGGAATACAAAAAAGAGATGAAGAAGAAATTTGAAAGTCTTGGAGAAAATGTTTTTTATTTGATCTCTACTTGGAGAAAACGTTTCTAAGCATAAAAGCAAGAAAGAAAAAATATTGATGTTTAACTGAACCAAAAAGCTTAAAGAAAAATTCTACATGTCAAAACAATGTAGGCATTTCACACATGGTGCAGTAACAATTAGATATCCATAACCAAAAAAGTGGCTTTTGACCCATATAAACTCATCACATGAAAAGTTTATCATAGACCTAAATGTAAAGCCTAAAACTATACGTCTAGAAGAACCCATAAGAAAAACATAAAGCTTTGTCACTTTTACATTTTTAGCCTGCCTGAAGATTTATTAGACACAACAAAATCATTATCCATAAAGAAAAAATAGCACCCCAATAAATTTAAACTGGACTTCATCAAAATTAAAAACTTCCTCTATCCAAAATTGTTAGAAAGTAAAGACAAGCCACATATTGGAGAAGATATTTTCAAAGCATATATCTGAAAAAAAAAACTTATATCCAGAACATAAAGAACTCTCAAAATTCAGTAATAAGAAAACAAGAAAAATTCAATTAAAATGGGCAAAATATCTTAATAAACACTTCACCACAGAAGGTGTATAGATGGCAAAAATCCACATGAAAAGATGCTCAGGATCATTAATGATTAGGGAATGCAAATTAAAACCACAATGAGATACCACTACATACATAGAATGGCTAAAATTATAAACACTGATCATCAAAGGTGTTGATGAGAGTTTGAAAAAACTAGAACACTCATACCTTGCTGAAGGAAATATAAGATGGCACCCCTGTTGGAAAATAGTTTGGCATTTTTCTAAAAAATGTAAACAAACCCCATATGATCCAGCCATCTAGCTCACTGTTAGGTATTTGTGAAATAAAATGACAATGGAAATGTAAATCCATACAACAACTTGTACAGGAATGTTCATCCAGGTTTATAACTGCTCAAAGCTGAAAGTGCCCAAATATCCACGGAACGTTTCATGGATAAAAAAAATGTATATATTTGTGCAATAGAATAGTACTTAGCAACAAAAAGTAATGAACTCTTGATATATGCAGCAATATGGATGCTTCTCAAATAATGTGTATTCATATTATATGTGTGATATTTAAATCATTCCTCATAGTTTTTATGCTGGTATTATTTCTCAGATTCAAATTCCTACATGAATGAAATTGGAATTCCTAAATGAGAATCTGTTTTGTGAACCTCTACAGTTTGGAAATGCTCTACTTATTTCCAAGATCTTGTTTTCTTATACCACTCCATTCCTCTTAACCAGACTCTTCTTTCTGCTACAAGTCACTCCCCAAATATATTTGTCTGTCCATGGAAAACTTTACATTTTCTTTCTTAGAAAACAAGTATCAGAAGGTTTCTCATCCTGAAGCATTCTATTTTCTAACCTTTGACTGCTATGGACAGTCAACAAATTCCATTGACCAAACATCCAGATATTGTTTCCTAAGTGGAATAATACATGTAGAAATAAAAATACATATCCAAAATGTATCATTGCATATAGACATATAATTCAAAGACAGAATGAAGAAGACTAGCTTAGTTTTTGAAAGCCCTGACAGCTATTACTTTCATTGTGTTCCCTTGCAGCATGGGCCCTGGCTAAGATCTGGTAATGGGATTCTTATATTTCTGCTTCTAACAGTATGGTGGGTTAGAGAACATGAATGCCTGTGCTCCCCATATAAATTCCAAAAAGTCTAGGTATAATTTAATGAAGATTCTCTTAATGCAGCTGAGCTCTAAATTGGAAACTCCTTGGCTGCCAAAATAATAATAATATCTCAAGTGGACTAAGGAACATAGATAAACTATCAGCATAGAATACAAATAAGCAATCATTTGATTCTAGAGTTGAAGTTTAGACATTTTCAAACAAAGCTTCAGAGTCTACCATTCACAGATATCATTGACGAAGGTCTACTTTAGGAATAAAAAATTGAACCCTAAAGTAAGCAGAGAAGTGCAAGAGGAAATTAAAAATCACACACATGAAAACAATACATGCATAAAAAGTAATGTTGGAAAAGGAGGAAAACAGGTTATTAAAGCTTATTTATAAAGATATAGTGACTTAATGCTCATGAAAAAATAAGCAAATCGACCACTAGTACAGAATCAGGAGCTCAGGAACAGACATATATATACATATGTATGTATATGTATGTGTGTGTATATATCTATCTATAACATATCTGTCTATATCATCTATATTGATATCTATACCTATACTGTATCCATATCTGTATCTGTTCTTGAGTGTGTGTGTGTGTGTGTGTGTTTGTGTGTACACACACACAGGACTCTCAGAACAGTGTTTCTACATTGACCTGGGGTGACAAATAAGGAGTGAAAAATAATAGACTTGTCAATAAATGATTCAGAAACAACGGGGAGAAGAGATTGAGAGGATAAAATTAGATTCCTACCTCACATATTTTCAAAAACATATTCCAGATGGACACATGATTTAAATATGAAAAATAAAGCTAAAATGTTAGAAGAAAATATGAGAATATTATTGACATGGAGTTTAAGTATTTCTCAAGTGACAACAATAAAGAACATAATACAAGACTGATTTGTCTTCATAAAAGACATTAAATTATACCCTAAGATTTAAGTTCAAAAAACAAAGTTAAACAAACTGCAGAATCATTAAAGAATTAGCATCTACAATATATGAAGAATACCTTCAAGAAAAAAATTCATGCTTTAAAAATAAGTAAGTATAGAGACAAAATCTATTGACAAGAGTAAATTAAGAAAAGATGGTAATGTGAATTAGTGGAAAGAACAAGGGCTTTAGGTGAGCTGGCTTGGAATTAAATGCATATTAACTGTGTCACCTAATGGGGCTAGGATGGGGCATCTCAGCCTGAATTTGAATGGTGGTGCTTACATCATCAGGTTGTTGTGAGGAGAATTATCATCAAAGTGACATTTCAGTCATTCAACAAACTCTTACATAGTGTTCACCAGGCAACAGGGGCAGAGATACTGTTATTTCCCTTTATTTTAGAAATGAAGAAAAAGTACTAGGAGGCTGAGGAACTTGTCCAAGGTCTTAGGATTAGTGTCAGAACTGGGACTCAAAACCAGGCTTCAGAGTCTATGCTCCATACAAACCCTCTCTCAGTTAAAAAAAGAACTAGTATATGTATGTATGTGTGAATGTGCATTTGTACATATGTACATACCTATGTAAATACCAGCAAGATTAGTGCCGATTTGTAGAATAATCAGGACTTTTTAAGTTAGAAGATTTGGGATATTTGCCCTTTGAAAATGCTATGTATTTTTAATTTGTAAGATGACTCAAAGTACTTTTGGAGTTTTGCTTTAGCCGTCTGAAATGCTTCTCTCAAGAAATATATAAAAAACTGTCTCAAAAATATTGTTATTGAATGGAAATCAATAAGAGTTCAGTCATTCCATCAAAGCAGATTTTTTTTCTGAAGAAATTGGCAATTTACCTCAGTAATTAAGTTGGAAAAAATTATCTTGCTTCAAGAACAACCAGAGACTATACTTTTGAGATTTTTTTTTCCCTTTTCATTGTTAAAAATGAACTAGTTTAGAAAAATGCTCATGTGTCCTAAGCAGAACACATAAAAGCCAATTTGCCATAGAATAGAGAAGATTTTCCAGCTCTTACCTTCTCCTGCCCAGGGCACCTGCATCTCTCTGACCTGTCCCTCCAGCTCACAAATGTCTTAGTGACACCTGAGTTACTGTTCCTCTCCACTTCAGTCTGAGAAATAATTTTGGGTCTTTGTTCAGACCTTAAATACAGGATCTCTATCAATTGTTAAAGCTCAGAATTTTAATGGCATTAACTCTGAATGCAGGATGAATATATATTTTTTCTTATTAAAGAAATATAGGCAATCTTGAACTGATGGAGCCTAATTATGGAGTCTAGTCTTAATTCTGAAACACTATGGAAGCATAGTTTGTTCAGAGTGTGTGTGTACAGGGAGGTGGGAATGATGTTCTTGGAGAATAAGGAAAATGGGCCAGCCCCTTTCCCTGATGTGAACATAATCTCTCTCCTTTTTGTCCAAGACTACTGGATACCAGGGATGTAGTGAAGTGTCTCTGAGGTCACACATCTGCATTCCTCCAACCCCTTAGCTTTAAATTAGGCTCTTGGGCACAGGCAGCTTTAGGGAAAAGCAGCGGTGGGCTACTTCCTTACATACTCACAGGAGGAATGGGGTGGAAAGCTGCTGGTACCAGGGCTGGCAGGAGAGCTTCAAACCGAGAAGACAAACCAACTCTCTATTTATGGCTCTTTCTAGGAACAGCTTTCATTCTTCCTAATTACTTTGCAGTCCCATAATTAGTATATATATTGTGCCCTCCAATGTGTCAGATTAACAGTTTGGGGCGTTGTACTACCCAAGCAAATGGTTCCTGGACACTCATTTTATATCATTTCTCCCCTCCCCCTCCCATATGTGTGCAAGTGGAGGTAGAAAGTGTGACATAGCACAGTTGTTAAGAATATTCTGACTCAAGAGTCAGAAAGACCTGGGTTTGCCTACCATTCCATCTCTTTCTATGTGATGTTGGAATATTACTTAACCGAGTCCCAGGTTTCTCATCTGGGAAATAAGGACAACAGTAATTACCTCAAAAGTGTTGTTGGGAGAATTAATTGGGATGATGCATTTTCAGTGTCTGGTGCATAATAACCGCACAGTAATAGTAGATGCATATCAATAGCATAATCCTTTGAACTCCCTTTCTGTGATAATAGAAAACACTTTAAAAACCATTCCTTTGTTTAATTTTATATTCTGACATCTTAAAATAGAATGTTATTAAATTTTGAATTCATTTAAACTACCATGTGATTAAAAAAAGAACTGGCCATCATGGTGGTCAGGGGTGAGTGGGAATAAAAGACTGGCAAATATATTGAATTTGTAAAATTTAAATGCAGTGATTTTGTAAAATCATTAGAAAATGCAAACTAAAGAAATAACAAATAATAATGGAGAGGATGGGTTTTATCCATGCAAAGGCAATCTAATTCACAATTTAAGTCAATTTTAGCATTACACAGTAATAATTCATGTTTTCTAAGCACTGATATTTATTGTACCTCCTGCCTTTTTTCTCCCTATCCCATAAAAGGTGAGATTTAAAAACAAAGAAATGTTCATTGGGAAAGAAACAACAGAGAAAACCAAGGATCTGAATAAACTGCCGATTAGATTAACAAGTTACTTACATTCACAGATATAGTGCCCGTGATTAGAGAGAGCCCTTATTCATGGGTTATTTGTCAGAACAAAGTTTTGGCAGTGCAATTCTCCCTCAGAACTGTCCATGTGAGTTACTATGCCATTTTCCTCCCTAAGTTTCCCAGTGCAAAAGGAAGGCATGGAGGGACAGGTAAAGGTGAAGTCAGTGTTCAACTAACATTTTTGTTTTAAAAGTAAAAGGAGCAGAGGTTTCTGTAGCTTGTTTGAAAAGCTAGAACTCTCAGCTCTCTGCCAACAGCCACAGCTGAAACTGACAGGGTCTGACATCTCCCCCTGCGTTTCCTGCTCCCATTTTCTATGAAAATACTGTAGACACTGGATCAGGAAAGACAGTGGAGCCTTAAAATAATCACTCTTTCAATTTGCCCCGTGTTAGTTTCCATAGGAAACAAAAGTGGGAACTGTAGCCGGCAGCTAGCAACTGTCGCGTCAGAGCCCTCCCTCCCTTGCCGGCTCAGCTGTGGCTGTTGGCTGGGATCTGAGAGTGGCATTTTTCAAAAGGCCCTTTGGCTTCTCAGTCTATGGAGTTTTCACTTTGGAAAGCAATAAAAAGGAATGGAAAAAATGTGAAAATTGCTTCCAACCCCAAGTTTTCATATACCTTAGGATACTATTTCTCATGCAAAGAACTTTTCATTTCTCTGCCTAGGAGTTTATGTATGAGACTGAAACCCATTATATGAAAGCAAAAAGACACATCAAAAAATGAAACTGTGCATCTTTGGAAGGGTAAATCCTAGGTTTTGGATGTGTGCTACCTTAACGGTAAACCTTATCGTGTGAAATTGCTTACATAAATGTACCATTTAGGGAGGTAGCTCAGTTTCATCAGAATACCATCTTTGGTTCCTTATTATTTTATAAACACATTCCAAGCTACAAATGCTGGACAGATTTCTACAGAAAAAAAGGGAGAGAGGATTTATAGGAAACATAGCCAGCCACAGAATTTAAATAGTTAAAAAAAATACTCAAAGAATATTACACCAAACTTTACAATGGAACAGGACTTCAAGTACTAATTCTTATACAAGTTTAAAATAAAGGATCCTCAAAATAATCATCATATGGAGTGATGATTTCACTGGGGAGGAAGCATTTTGCAAAGATTTGCCAGCATGATTATAGTACACCGCAGTAGCAATTCTGTCTTAGGTAAAAGTCTTACCAAAAATCTGAGGTTTGAAGAATACCACACAAAGGTAACTCTAACTGATATGCCATGGCTTCTCTGCTGTGATCATCAAATCTATATATATTTTTAAGAGGGGACAGAAAAAAACTATTCCAAGAAAGGAAAAAAATATAAGGAGGAAAAGATTTACTGTACATATTTACAAAATGTAACTGGAAAGTAATGCAGCAACTGCATGCTTAAACCAAAGAACAAACCATCAAATACACTTACATACGTTATCTGGTACATCTGTGAACCCCTGTGCACTTTCACTTTCTGTTTGATTTTTTCACCTGCAACACCAAAAACAAGAACTACAGCAAAAAGATGTAGCTCGCCTTGCTCTTCAAGCTTAACATAAAAGCATATTACAGTTTTCACATTCAGCCTTTTCTTTTAACTTTTGAATATTTACACCTGAGAAATAATGTTCTTTAACTTATTTCCCACTCCCATCACCTGGGGGCATTAGTGTTCACATATCTTGAATTTTTCAAAGAAGAGGCCATGTTTTTCTATACATTTATCTATTTCTCCATTGTTTTTAAATTTTCAGAGATTTTATTTCAATAGTCAAGGCTGGATGTTGGAGCAAAACAAGGGACCAGGATTGGCATGTGAGAAATATCCTTCAAACTGGAAGTTACAGATTTAAAAGCACAGACCGTTCTGAAGTAAATTCTCTTTGCTTAAATATATTAGTAGTCTGGTGTTCCTTTCAAGTGGTCGCTGAACAATTTGTGTATAAAAAGGATTGTAATAATGGAAACACTGTTCAACTTGCCTACTCTCCCTTCATAACTCATTAATGCCTTTGCCATAGGTTCTTCATGGGGCATCCATTAGGAGTGTACATTAATAATAGTTTAATCCCACTACACCCAATTATATATCCCCCTTAACCAGTGGCTGCCTTCCTTTTTCTCTCTCCCTCTGAATTATGTCTAATAAAATAGAATATGCTAATGGAGAGGATTAAAAAGACAACAAACCTCTCCCTTCCCAACGTTAAAAATTACAAATAGTAACTGTAATGCAACAAAAATCACCAGAGAGTGGGCTGAGGCCAATAATGATGTGCACAGGGGGACTCCAGCCCCCTCACCCCGCCATCATTAATAACGCCACACCTGGCAAAAGAAAAGATACCAGACTATACAAACACCCAACATTTTATTAAATAACCATTTTAGAAGTTAAATAATTAAGCTGCATCTCCATGGGCTCCTCAGAAGGACTGTCTGAGAAAAATAAGGGATTGTCTGCAAACTTTTATCTTAGCTATTGCCTCTAGAGTTGTGCTATTTAATTATTAAAATGCAGTATTAATGAAACATTCAATCCTGGAAAGGAAACTACTTTTATCATTGCACATGAAAGGCAAAAATTTAATACACTGAATATACTGTATACACATTACAAGTGTATTTGCATCCACCTTCCAGATAGCGAGCACCCCCCAACTTCCCCTCCCCTCCTTTACAGCTGCTCAGTCTGCAAGAATGTGCAGAAGTAATTTATCTGAAATGGCCACTATTGTTCTTGATTCTGATTTGATTCCAAAAAAGCCAAATAATAGAAACCATTTCGAACATCTATTTTGTGCACCTGTTGTTCTGTATTATGATACTCTGTGATTTCCATTTACGTCACATCTCTTGACATGCCTTTGATACACCATGCTGCTTTGCTCAACAAAAATCCAGGATGCTAGGAACCAACGCCATCCTTATATATTACCCAAATGGCAGTGGTGACTGCGACCGAAAGAGAGATCTGGAAGGAACCAGGAACACATCAATCTAACTACTGGCCTGCATACATTTAACTAAGGTTAAGTAGATTTAAAGTAGCTCAACAGCCTAGAGGGATCAATAACAATGCAAGATATTAATATTGCTAATGATTCTGTTATTTAGGCAAAACAATAGGACCTTGGGAGTTTCTCTCTTTCTCGTGCTGCTTTGGTCCTTGAATGCAATGCAAGTTGAGAATCTGAATAGTTTTTCTGTTCAAGTGTACGTGTGGGCTGGTTTCTTTGTTGATCGACTCAAGAAGGCATGGGATTCAGGATTTGCTGCTTTTCAGCTGTGCAGTATCATCTTAATTTGCATTTCAATATTGCTGCTCCAATGCTTTCAAAAACTTCCTTAGTAGCTTCTCTGTATGACATCACAATTTTTTATGAAGACTTACAGTGCCCCAAAAGGGATGGCTGTGATTCTTTGTGGGTTAAAGGGCTACTTTGTGATCAGCTTTTCAGAGCACCGATGGACACGTGGATTTTGAGGTATTGAAAAACACCAGCTGTCTTGGCTGTCTTTCACGTTTATTAAGAAGCTTCTTCCACGCTGAGTGGAGTCGTGCAAATGCTCATAATGCCTAGGTATCTGTGGCCACCTTTGCTAATATCAAATGACCATAATGGCAAGGTTTTATGGCATATGGAGATTTCATTGTGTCCCTTCAAGGTGAAAATGTCAGGAAGTCTGATGTGCTTCTTGGGTGGTATCAATGAACCATGTAAAGGGGCTCCTTTCAAAAATCTGAAGGAGGTGAAAATTGTCTGTTACACAGGATCATAGCATGAGAAGGAACCTCTGAGGTCAAATCTGGCTCTGTCCTAACATAGGAATCAATCCCTCCTTCAATATCTTTGACAGATGGTCATCCAGGCTCTGTGTGAACTTTCCACTGAAGGGTGAGCCCTGCTTATCAAAGCAGTTTGTTCTACTTGTAAACAGCCCTAATTATCAGGTAGTTTTCCTTTACATTGAGCTGAAGTCTTGGCTTTTTGAAGCAGAGCTGGATAACCTGCAGAAAAGTCCATGCCGACCAAGGCCCTGTCCTGGGTGTGGGCCCCTGGCACTCACACAGGAGCCCTGCTGGGCTGATTGCTCCGCTGTCACTCCCTTGAAATTCTGAGTCATTTTAACAAGGGGCCTGACAGTTTCATTTTGTCCTGGGCCCCATGAATTACACAGTTGATCTTGATACCAATTGTGATTTAAGACGAGATGGGTAACTGTTACACAGCATGCTCTTCAGGGGGCTTTAGATGTTATATTATTTTGTCATATACACACACACACACACACACACACACACACACATATATATATATACACATACATACATATATATTTATATGACATGTCATATATAAATATAAATATAAATATATATATATATATATATATTGTCAGTAGAATTACATAATATTTTTTGGACTTATGTGCAAACCAGCTTTTAATTCATGGATCTTTTTTTTCCATTTCTATGTGCTTCCTCCCTCACATCTGCTCTCCTGCCACTCAGTTCAGCAGGGTGCCAGGATTGGGTAGGAATACGAACTTGACTAAGGTGCAGTCTCTGAACTTGAGCATTATTAAACTTCTCTCTCCTTTGCTGTTGAAATACTAACTCAAAATTTCCCTTGTCAATCAAAGTAGAAGTACATGTTTTGGTTGAGTTAAGTAGGGTCTAAGCTACCAAGTAGCATAAAGTCAGAACACTGCGTTTGAATGTTGATTCATGCTTCTTACTGATTCTATGACTTTGCAAATGACACTTACCTTGAATGCCTCGCTTTCCTCATCTGGCCCGCCTGCCTCTCAGGGATGCAGCCAAGCTTAACTGAGAATGCTGGGATGCTGAGTGAGCCCCAGGCCTTGCTGAACTTGGAGACAGTGTTTCTCAGGGGCCAGCCTAGAGCTCTGTCTCTCCCATCCTGCCCTGTTTCAGAGACCACAGAGAAGCACCATGGGACCCCCTTCAAAGAGACATGCTTACAGAGAACACAGGCCTTGTGTTTTTCCTCATAGATTTGCCTGCTATTAGGTGCCCTGATTCATCTCAGTCATCTTCAAGAAACTCTGCAAAACGTTTTCAAGGAAGAGCAAAGCTGCTGAAATCTTCTTAGGTAGTGGAACCTGAGCACGAGTTCATGGGTGAGTCATCTAAAGCTTGAGCTGTTAAAGTTGGGAAAATGATCTATGGAGAAAGAGAAAAACCAATCCTGGTCCAGCCAGGACTATCTGCCTGGTGTGGAAGTGGGATCACATGTGTCAGAACTCCAAGACATTGACTGGAACATAAATTATCTCCTGAAAAACAGAATCTAAACACCCTGCCCATCAACAAAACAAAGAGGATTAGGGTAGCTCTAGTCTCTATTCCATAGAAGGACTCATAATTTTTATGAGATTTGAATATTTCACACACACTGGAAAGCCTCTTTCAGCAAATATGATGGAAAATACGTTAAGTGGTCATGAGTTGTTAAAATCTATTATTATGACCAAGATTTATTATCGTATGTGGATTTATTGATGTGTACCTTCAACTCTACTTCCACCAGTTGGGTAAATAAGCTAAGTTATAATTAAATTATCTTTTGGCAATAAAAATGGAACATTTCTTAAAAGATAAAATGAAATAATGTGCAGGAAAGTGGATTGAAATCATATTTACACATAAAATGCCATTATCTTAAAAGTAAATTGCAATGTTTGGGTCTAGCAAAAAAAATATCCTTCCCTCAATTGAACAGAGAAATGAGTGGATATTTGAATAGATACCCCTTTTTCAAGGTAAATTTGAGTGACTTTGAAATATTTTCAGAAGTGTTGCTTTTTCTGCAGTGAAAATGTTTTGGTATTTATTTCAGCTGTATAGTATTAATCAGATTCCATATTTTTACTTTAAGATACCCTAACTGCGATTTGGGGATTTCTCAGAACATCAGCACCTACAGTCTTTTCCTGGAAGACTAGAGTCCTGAGCAGTAGCAATCACTTTCATGACAGCAAATTGCTTGCTTCCTTATCTAGAAAATTTTGTTTGTCAACTATCAACCTCTCTTGTCAGCTTGACCAAGAATGGAGAAAAAAAAATGGACTTGGCGTTTTCTTCCCCCTGATATGGTGTCTTTCTTTGGCTTGTGATGTCAAAACTGTATTGCAGGCTTTGGCCCCTGAGAAGTGGCCACAGACAACAGCATCGCTCTCTGGACACTGGCTGTAGGCTAGTGGTTAAGACACATGTGTCAATTGCTCAGAACCTTGAGCTCGCAACAGAGGACCCAAGTTTATCTCCAAATGCGTCCTGTTAAATAAACATCACAAGGCTCTACTCCAAGGGGCAAGCGGAAGCAATAGATGCATGTGTTTGAACTCCGAAATGTTTATTTCTTTGTGTACAATCTCAAGTCTCCGAAGAAACATTTCCCCATAAGGGAAAAAAAAAAGATACCTTTTTTTTCTTCTGGAAAGGGTCATGTGTGAAACCAGTTGTAGGAATGAGATATTTTTATTGATTGACTTAGATGACAGTGATTTTGTAATCAAATAAAATACTAAACTCATGAAAACAGGAAGTATTTACCATGAGGAAGAAATGGGAAATGAGAACAACCATGTAATATGTAAGATACGATTTTAATCTTTTAACTTTCTCCCTTCCTGTACACACACTTATCAAAAGAGACATTGAAACCTTGCATTACACTTATCTTCTCTCACCCAAATTAGCTCCTCTGAAGACCAAGGATGACTTTTATAGCCATTGGCTACTACAAAGGTAAAGAGTAAAGATGAGAAAGCATGGAGTGTGTTGACATTCCTCCTGGTAGAGAAGACCGCTTATACTTAATGCGGGCTTTCAGGGCACAAGCCCCCTCTGCCCTCACCTTCCCATGACATTTAGCCTCCTCTGTATCACCTCCAGCAACGAGAGGATTTTAGGCACTGGATGCCTGATTTTCATCATTCATGTCTCCAACTCCCACTGTCCACTCAGTTCAGCAATTCACAGACAGATATGTATTATCTTGTGCTCACTTCTTCCTTGCTTTTGTGAGGCTGGGTTTGTTTATTTAAACCAGAATAGAGAAATACTCTGAGAAGAGACTAATCAAATACCACATGGATAGAGGTTCTCTTTAATTTTATTATGACTGACAAAACCCCTATCAAGAGTATGAAATAATATTTTGTTAAAATTAGAAGATGTAACTGTATCTTCTCAATCATATCAATATCCAGCAATGTTCCCATTAAGTAAAAGACTTTTCTGAAATTGACTTCCAGGTACTATGGTGGGCTCCCAGGGTACAAAAGGAAATAGCGACTTTGCTCATGTAATTGTGGCTATCTACTTTCATAGGAACCTGGGACATGGTGGAATACTTCGATTGCTAATAGATGTGTTCTCTCTCAAACTCTACCTTTCCTTCTCATTTCCCATCCCTCCATCTCTTCTATCTCTTTGTTATTCAACAATGAGAGAACCTATATGCCCACAAATGGCATGATAGCCATATTATTAAAATGTCACTTGTCTGGTGGCTCCAATTTTTACTTTACTGAAAAGCAGAGTACCACATGACACAAGATTCTGGTCTCTGGGAGTCTCAGAGACGTCAGGTGCAAAATGTGCACCTTTGGGAGGGTCTTTGGTACCAACAGAACTTCCTTTTTGGGTTTCTGTTGAAGTGTTAAGAAGACGGTTCCAGAGGAAATGCAGAGCTATTTCAAAATTACTCCTCCAATCATTTGAGCCTGGTGGATCTCTGTGGCACAGACTGGGGCTGCTTTTCTTCCCTCCTCTCCCCGGGTTGTGTGGAAGCTTGAGCCTATAAAGGCAACCATGGTGAACTTGCTCATTCCACACACTGGGGTGGATCATTCACCGCGGGGCATTCTCCATAGTGCTTTGTCCACTCTAATTTTAAACATCTAAGCAATGGGAGTCCCACCACTTGCCTTAGAAGATTACCCTACAGTCTAATAGACCTCAACATTAGGAAGATTTTCAACTGGTAATTGGTAATCAACCTAAATTTCCTTTTTCTTAATTTCATCCCATTACTCCAAACCCTACCCCCTTGTTCCACCTAGCTCTTCACCTTCATTAGTGTTTATGCTCTCCAAATACTAATAGACAGCTGGTAAAACAAACAAACAAAACCACTCTCAGTCATCATTTAACTACACCAGAGACAGTTATATCCCCTCCGAAAAATAGGACAGTTTCCACATATACTTCTCTCCTTAAAAACATTCTTTAATATTAAAAGATTCAAGTATTTTTTAATAAGAAAAAAGTGACTATAAGTGAAAAGCACAGCAGTCTGTAATGGACTAGAGGGGAATAAATACATTCTTAATGTGGGTTGGTGATAATGGTATAGCTAAATTCACCTTCTTTTGCCCTTTACACAGACACAGAACAAACCATTAAAACAATTGGATGAAACCTTTTCCCTAACGTTGTCTATTTCCATCCTAGTACTTTTATGATATTATCCTTGCATATTATGAACTAAAAGAGTGTTTTTCCTGGTCTATAAAAACATTCATTGATAATAACTATCAATAATCATTAACTTAATGAAATCATTGACATTAGGACGAATAATTTGTGCTACTGTGTAGTTACATAAAATATTACCAGGTATTTAGGTAAAAACCAATCCTTAATTTATGTCTCACTCATAAAACTAACTGTTCTTTTTTATATTTAGACCACTTCACCAATTTGATTTATTGGTAAAGTCAAGAGACCATGTTTAACAGCAAATCTTCAAAATAAGATATGTTTTAAAAATAGAGATTTGTATTTATTTTCCAACAATGTCCCAAAACTCCCTCCCTGGCCTCTATGTAGGAAATAATTAGATCCCAATTGCATCTAGATCCCTACAGGAGTGTCTTGGTTCTGCCTCTATCCTTAAAGGTTGTGATATTTCTTGATTCTTTGACTTCTATTTTGAATTTTCAGCTTGTTTTCTGCTTATAGCCATGATATCTGATACTTCTTTTACATGAATAAATAAGCCAATGGATCAGAAGGAATATTGTTTAACTTCTGGAAAGCCCATACCCTGGAATACTGGCATGCGCATATTATAAACTATTGGCATATATGTGCCTTTCTAGAAAAATGAACGTTTGTAACCATCATCAGATGCAGTGACCTTTCCATTTCAGTCCGTGGGTGCAGTCCAAGGCCAAAGGGGCGCTCACCATCTCTGTGCTTGCTTCCCTAGGCTACATGGTCAAGTAGCTAGGATACTGCGCTGATCGCTAAGAGTTTATTTACAATTTGTTGGCAGCATATTCAATTCTTTTAAGTTGGAAACAACAGAAATAAACTAGAAAACTCCAATAGAAAGCGGGAATTGATTGAGATAACACTGGGGCATTTCAAGGTACTAAACATAAAGAGCTGACCTCCAAAAGGAGAAGGTGACTAGTTTCTAGGTCTTCTGGAATGAGGAATAAGATTCATGTGTCTTCTGCCAAGTCGATGTTAATGTCACTCATTAACTCAGCAAGTGGGCTTCTCTGTTTCAAATTTCAAACTTCTTGGAGAGAGAACCTGGCTTTATTCGGGCCCCTGTTGAGATTAGCCTATGAGCTAGGTCAGGGTCTTGGATTCAAGATATTTGCAGTACAGCTGGGGATCAACCCCTTGCATCAAGAATCCCTCCCAGAGAAGGAGAAATTGTGGGATAACCACACATAAGACAGATCTAATCCTCTGGAGTAAAAGTTATATTGCATGCAGGTTTTGAAGAAGATTAATATGACATATCTCAACCCAAACTTGTTCGATGTTACTTCCTTCCTTTTTCTGAAATTGGCATATGAAGTTTCTAATATTTCCTCGTCTCACTGGACGTAGGAATTCATGTGAAAATCTAGGGTCTTTCAAGTATAGTTGGTTTCAGAATTTCAGTCACAATACAACTTGTATATAAAATGAAAATATAATTTATTTTCTTTATTTTGGTTGCAGATCATCTTGGCTTCTTCCCGAGCCCTCAATAGGTAGTAAGTGAGGGTAAGGAAGAGAAATTAATTAAATGTCCAATCAAGTTGGAGCTGTCAGGCCTGATAATTTAAGTGGTCTTTCTTAGTTGGTGTTCGTTCTTCCATTTGGATTAAATGCTCCATATCTTATGCATTTACCTCCTTCCCTGCTTCTTCCCCTAAGATGACATTCTGGTGTGTGAGGAAAGGTGGATGTGATCTGTGAGTTCTACTGGCCTTGGGAATAAAGTAGAACTTCTCAGATTCACATGGTACCCTTGTTTTACCTTCTAGTCCTCTCCTTGCCAAGTCCACTTTCTGTCTGGTTTCTGGATACTGGTTTGTATTCCTGGGCACAGCCTGAGAATGGTGAACTCATGATCCTCAGCTCAGCTCCTCTCAGTCTGCAGAACCCTGAGTCCCCGCCATGTGCTTAGTCCAGCTCAGTGGCCAGTGGCTCATTCCAAGTCCCTGCTGTGGGTCTGTCTTGCCCTGTGACAGCAGCATCCACTCCTTACGAAACAAAGAGCAACCAGGGAAGCTCAGCAACAGGGCCTCCCTCTGTCTAATCATGTGACAGGGCAGTGGCCATTTTAATATGGGCTTTGTAAGAAACATTATGTCAGTTCTTCAATTTTTTGAGGACAAGCTTTATGTGGAAAGTATTTAGAGCTGGACAATAACCCTCAGTCCCTGTCTTTTCTGTACATTAAAAATTTCTGGATACTTTCATGAGATAAAAATATTGATGTTTAAGACTATTTCCACGAATACAAAAGCCACAGTTCACAGAGGTTCTTTGGCTTATGTGACTTTTGATTTCCTAAGTCAAGTAGAAGTCTTCTCTCTACCAGTAAAATTAAATGTCAAATTTCTCAAGGGCTAATTTTTCTTGAATCTTTTCCTTAATCCACTGGCGATTTTCTAAGGTTGTCTGAGTCCTAACAGAAAATCTAAATGTTTACAGTATTTGATGGGTTTCTGAATCTAGAATTATTATTAATAATTTGTTATTTTATAATATAATTTACTATATCATTATATCCTTTATTGTCACATACATCTACACAGCAGTTTTAATTATTTTTTAGTGTAAGATTGGTATAGTAAACAGATTTCCATTAAATATAACTATTTTCATAAAAATAACATAAGCAATTTATTCCAAGCTCAGTGTGATGCTTAGAGATAAATAACTTCAAAGATGTTTTTCAGTGGTACCTCCCAAGAGCCCAGTGTCTGGATTCTGACTTGAATTCTCTTTATTGTTTCTGGTTTTTCAATACCACGCCTATAGAAATGTAAGATAAACCACTTATATAACTGTTGTTGTTTTTTTGCCTTTTAAATACTGCTCTTCCTCAGTCTCTGTATGCTGCATGCTTTCTTTGTAATCAGAACATAGTTACAGAGTGTAAATAAGCTGATCCTTTTTTCTTGTCTTCATTCTGACCTTTTCAGGGAATGTTATGATCTCCTTCTCCTGCCACTTGTGACTCTTTTCTGGCTAGATCTTAGAACTACTGGGTCCTTCACATCTGGGGGTTCTACTTAGACCTATTTGAGCATATCAGATAAATTATTTCTTTGGGAAAATGGACACGCATTTTCAATGAATTCACTGCCTAGGACGACTATAGGCCCGAGGTGGAGAATCCGCTGTGCAGTCTCTTCCCTTCCTTCCTGTGTGACGACCACCAGGAGGTGTGCAAACATGCTCCAGCCAGTGAAAGCGCCTCCTGTTCCTCTCCTCTTGTGGTCAGCCAGTGTCATTCATTCATTCATTCATTCACTCTCTCAAGAGAGATTTCTTGAGTATCTACTGTTTCCCAAGAGTTAGGAGGGATCAAGAGAAGACAGAAAGCTCTGTCTTTGGCCACAGTTTACTTGTAATGCCAGTGTTCATTCTCTTTTTTACTTGTAGAAGGATCCAGATAATGAAACACAGAAGGTCAGATTGTGGTCATCACAAACACCAAATAAAATATGTATAAACAAAACTCTCATGCCAAGAGTCACCATTATAGTCATTATCTTCAATATTTCCATCAAATTATTACATTAAGTGTTTGCAGACACAATGAGCTATCATGTTCATGGAGAACATAAACTAAATCATAGAAGACAGAGTAGATACCAAAAAGACAAGAGATGTATGGATTTATGCAAAGGCAAACATTGGTTCTTCATTGAGGTCACCTCCCCAAACCACATGACAGGTTAAATCACACTGTGATAATTTTCCTTTTTCAGATGGAGCCTCCAAGATGAGCTCATGAATTAATAAAACTACCATATGTTTTAATACTAACCTTTGGTGTATATTACATATATGTGGCAAGTCAAACCATAGCATAGAATTTTGTCTCTAGATATTTATTGTTTTTTAGTCTCAAGGTAAGCTTTGTGACTCTTTTTAATAAAGTATAATTGGTTCAGTGTCTCTCTCTGTATATATGCATATGTATGTATATGCATATACAAATCTGTATGTTCACATATGTGTATGAACACATATATACACATACACATGATGGAAACATATATGCCTATATGTTTTTATGGACAAATAAATCCTCCATGAGTACCTTGTTTTCCAAAGCCAATGCTTTCATTGCAATTTTTAAAAAGATATTTTATCCTTGCTATATAATTATATTTTTTAAGAAGCCTATATAGCAATATAGCAGATTTTACTTTTTAAAACACTCAGTTATAAAAAAAAGTCCCTATAATGCCATTAAGTGGCCTCTGTAAGAACATTTTCAAGTTGGAAAAAAAATGTGGCTGCTTAATATCATCAGCTAACAGCTATAAAATAACCAAGTGGCTCTGACAGTGAAGCTAAAGCAAAAGGACATATTCTGGGTAATACTAGGAATTATACGTCTGTCAGTCCAAACCCAGCCAGTCATGCCCGAGTCTGCCATTTTCTTCTTCCTTAAGTAAGACTGTGCTGTCTTTACCAAACAACATTTTGTGCTGTTTTTTCAATGTCTTTTTAAACTGACTTTTGCTTTGTTTTCAACCTGTTGTGCATGATAAGTGGTGGAGCTCTCAATAAATGATCGAGGTTCTTCATGAATCACCCCTCCCAAGGCTCCTAACAGGTGCAAAATAGTGAACTTAACGATTTTGTGTAAAAGGAAAGTTTATTGTAATGGCAAAGGCCTCACCCACTGAATTTCAGAAATGGCATCAAGAATGACCCCTCAGGACCACTCACCATAAAACACTGAGAGGTCTGCAACATTATGGATGTATAAAAGTTGATGCTACCAACTTCTACCAAGTTGCATGACTCATTTTGTTTCCAGTCTGCATAGGTGGGTGGGTGGATGGGATCCTTAGGAAGGTGATTATTTCTTTTCTGTTCCTCTGTATCCTTTGTGGAGATATTTATGCTGAATTCAGAGTCAGAGAGCAGTCACTCCCTGCTCTTCTCTTAAGCAATTTCTTTTAATTTACTTTATCTCCATTTTTACCAGTTTGCTCTAATTTAATTTAGATTAATGATATGCCAGTATGTAAACCAGGGAGAAACTTTTTTCCCTTTTGGTACCATATGAATTGGTCAAAGGGCAATTACAATTCTAAGGAGAAATTTGGGCTTAAAAACAGTCCCCACCACTGTCAGCCACCCTGGCACTTCCCTATTGTCTCTAAAGCTTTTTCTGAGAACATCACAGCAGGTTGTCCCTTGATTGCCAATACATTCTTCAAAAGGTGGGACAAGTGTAAGAAGAGCATTTGACACAATCCAGTCTCTTGGGAGATGACTCCAGATGAAGACCATCATTTAAAGTAGAGTCATATTTAGCAGCTCTTCAGGCAAACACCACAGTGCATTGTACAAGACATACGATGGCAAACGGTTCCGTCCCACTGGCAGAGAATCTTTATTTTACATTCCCCCCACCCTGATCTAAAATGGGAGACTGCTTTTCTGCCAAAGAGGCTCAGACGGGCCATGAAAACTAAGGTCCTTCAAAAGCTGTTAAATGCATCTTCAAATTTACAATAAAATTCAGCCCGACAAATCTTTCAGCAAAATCTCTGGAGTATCATAGCAGCACTTATATGATTTTTCTTTAAGTTAGTATTTTAGTATTCAACACCTTAAGAAACAGGGAAACAAGCCTGGGCAAGGGAAGCAAAACACAACAAAATCAAAATAGAAAATAAAACCCCTCACCACAACAAAGACAGTGAAACCAACGCAAACAGCCACAAAAGCTATCAGACACACGCCAAAGTAAACAACCATCCGGGCTTGCCCCGCGCTGCCCTGCAGGTACGCGGCAGGCAGCTGGGGAGCAGAGGGAAGCAGAAGAGAAAAGCAAATGGAAGGGAAAAGAGAAAGCAGAGCGTGCAGTTGCTGGGAAGCCCGAGCAGGATGGCCGGATTGTGAGCCTCAAGACACACCATCGGCCATGCAAAACAGGACATACCTTTCTGTCTAGCTGGTTCTGTCGGCTGAGACAAAGCGGTCCCATTCGCAGCGGGAGGCCATATCAAAATGAAATTTTATTTAGTCTGCACTGTCCCCAGATTGGGTTTCAGAATGACTGCTTTAGGAGATAGCATGGATGTGGCTGATGCATGCTTTGCATATGAAACTGCAGTAGGAAAAGAAATCTACATAATCAAAAAAATCTGTGCTCTGTGTATGTGACAAAAAACCCTGGACTCCAGTGATTTTACCGCAGTGTGAGTTCTCAGGCAGGCCTTTCTGGGGTGAAAAACATTAAAAAAAAATGTCTTAAACAGTAGAATCAACAAATAGTAGTAAATCTGTAATACTCTAGTTTGTTTAAATATGTAGGCTCCTGGTTACAGCTCTGCCACATCGAAATAATTGTGATTTTTCAGCATATTTATGAATGCATCAAAATTTTGTAAGAGAAAATAAAATGAGTTTTTAAGCATGTGCAGATTATTATGGGGAGAGGTTGTTCTGACAATTGCTACACCTCTGAACCTCAGAAAAATAAATGAAAGGCTTAAGTATGATGCAATCTGAGGTAAAGACTGAGAACTGAGAAGCCCTTTGACTTCTCTGGGAAGACAGCTCACTCCTATTAGAGGCTTTTTTTAAAAAATAGGGGACCATCTTTCAAAATGTTATTTAGATGTTTGAAATATATTTTAAATCAAGAAAAGGGACTGTAAAATGTATGCAGAATGCATTTCAGGAAATCTTTGAAACCTATGTAGGTATATGTATACATATATACATATACATATATACACACACACACCCCTACAGACACACTGACTATGTTTCTTCATACAGGGTTGTTGGTGGCCTTGGCTGAGAAAGGGAAGTGGTATGAATGGTAGAGTGAGAAAAGGGGCAGAACAGAGCCTATTGATAAATATATACAGTATTTCTTAAAGAAATACTTATCCCAGCTTGATTTTGATAGATAAGTTCCTTAAGGTTGTGTGCTGCCAATCATTTTCCTTATAGAGGAAAAAAATAAAAATAAAAAATAAATTGAAATAAAGAAAACCTACCTGTATAAAGTGGTAGCAAGAAAGGCAAGCAGGCTCCCTCCCAACACCGTGCTCTGAAAAACACGGACAGTCATCATTATGTTTTACGAAGTATTCCTAAGGACAGGAGGAATATGAAATCTGCCCATTTAAGCTCTGAGGGGGCAGTCTGTAAGCCACAACCCAGAGCAGCCTAAGAACTTCCCTCAATAATGAGATACAAACAGCTCAAATGATGTGCTTGCACACTGCCCCAGCAGAAATCACCAGCTGCAGTGCCATGGACTGATACCCCTTAGAGAAAGAGTCAAGACTAATACTGTGACTCAGGTTTAGACATAATTTTCTTAGAAAAGCTTTCCCCTGCTCCAGCATGGATTGGCAACCTGTCAGTAATAATATTTACAAATGTAAACTTCTCCTTAAATTGATAATTCTGCATTTGGTATGATGGCATCATATCCTCTGTGCACACCACCAGCATAATTAAAGGCTAGAATCAAATGGAGCAAGGCACTGGTTTCCTCAGTGCTTCAGGACCACCACAGCCAGGTCTCCCTCTAGCAAGGCCAGTGCGGTGTGGTGGCTTCTTTTTTGCTTTCAGGCAAGACCCTCTTCTGCCCTGGCTTTCTGTTTTATAATAATTATTCAGATAGTTACAAAGCAGGACTAGTGCCTGCATATTATTTCTAGTGACAAGGCACCCCTTTTCTGAGGATTGGAGAGATTTTAATCCTTAACAAATCCTATCTCCCCCAAATTCAGTGCACCTGGCATTCACTTTCTACCTAATAAGCATCCGTGAATATGCAAATGCTCAGTGTCTCAGTAACCTCATTAATTTATTCCTGAGGCAATCACAGAATGTGAACCAGCCCTGTACCACCAGTGCTAGAAATGGAGCCGATCAGGGCTAGGAGAATCAGCTGAAACCTCAGGCTGCCTACTGAAATACTGTTTCATCTTTCTGCCGTCCTTTGGCACTCTAAATCGAACAAAGACTCTTACCTTCCTCTACTTAGCTGACAGCAAAAAGAAAAAGTAAAAAAAACAAAACAAAACAAAAAAACACCAACAGATAACCAAGATCTCCCCCTTTACAACCAAATACAAGCCAGAGGTGATTCATGGTTTGAACAAAGTCTCCATAGCATAACAGTTTCCAAACTCTCTTACTTTGCCCAAGTTCTCTTACTTTGTTATTTACTGGGGAGCAGGGGGGTAGAGAGCGACCTGCTTTCCACACAGCAATGCAGTTGAATCATCTTTCTCTTTGCCCACATTAAAAGCCCTGAATAATGTTTTTAAAATGTTAGGGAATCCCGGTAGGTTTCCTATTTAACAAGCCATGTATGACAAATCACAGTGTAATGTACTACGTTCTTAATCTTTAATTAGAATGTGAATATCTGCTAGAGAAGGCAGTTAACTTTGACACGTTAAATCTTCTGGTTAAAGTGCCTTACAGGAAGGGCAAAGATGAAACGCTGGAGCAATCTCCTGCTTCTCTCCATTCACCCAGACAGTTGGGGAAGGATGATAACATCTTGTAATACCTGCTCTGTAGTAATTAATCGCTGTGGTATTTAGGACCATTCAAGTAGACAAATATGACAGAGACAGGGACAATTAGGAACCTCGTTCAAGCTACATTAACTTTTCCAGCTATTACAACACAGCAGCTCAAGTTTGCTTGTAAAAGCTGCAGAGGGATTGCTATGCATTAGCCGTGCGATTATTAATGAAAGAAAAGGAGAATTGTGTTTATTGTAGTTTGAAAATTGCAAATAAATTTCAATTATCTGCTATGTCATTTTGTTAAACATGCATTCTGGAAATGCTTTTGTACTCTAAATCATGAGCTACTTATAGCAAACTAATACCAGAAACCCTCAGGGAGATAGGAAGTCAATATTTTTGTTGAACTGCTTCTCTTTCTTTCTTTCTTTCTTTTTTTTGGTAAGTGAAACTGGAGATGGTAAAGCCACCTGAATGGGTTTCAGGTAGCAAGCTCTGTGGCATCCTGGCATTCATTCAGCCCACTATTTACCAACAGACCTTGCGTCAGGCAGACATCAGGGCAGTCAGAACCACACCGTTAAAAGAAACCAGAGTAGCTCTCCTTCCTTTGGGAACATTCTCAAAACAATTATAAGAAATCAATTATGATAAATAAATAGCATCTGCCATCTTGCCATCTCTGCCCCTTCCAATCACAAAACCAGTTTTGGGTGTAAACCCTGCAGAGGGTTTTTCTCAGATGTAGAAGTGATGGGGAGTCAACATTTCTGCAGAATGGCTCATGTCTGTTCCTTTCATAAGGGTAAGTGCCAATCACTCTGAATGGCAAACTTGATCTTGAAAAACAACTACAACAAACTACACTTAGGAAACAGGAATAAACACACCGTTTCTCTTCTGCCTTTTGTGAAACTGGTAATTTCTCAAAGCACGCAGACGTACGTATCCCGTACCAAACCTGCCTTTGGTGTCTCCCCCGCAAACCAAGCCAAGGGTGCACCTTCCTGGGCCTGATGAGATGGATGCCCTGAGGCCTAGAAAATGACCCATGTCCAACCTTCCAAGGCACCCCACTGTCTTCCCATCCAGGACCAGCCCAGGACACATTTCCAACCAATTTATTATCCATTTTTACTGGCCATCAGGAACTGAACATGAAAAAATAATTCTGGTGTGCCCAGGAGCTGGGGACCTGATCCAATTGTCTTCTGTAAATCAAAGAAAGACCAGCTTAGCATGGCACAAATCTTCATCCCCAGCCCAGAATCTGTTGTCACACACACACAAAAAAGCCGCTCAGTGCTCAGGAACGATCTCCCCTCTCAGCCAAGCGGCGATGATGTCAGCTTTCTGATTACAAACTGCTTATTTATGCTTCAACAGCTGCCAAGAGAAGCAAATAAGTGGCTAAAAGAGTGTCTAGACCAGGCTTTCAGGCCCCATTGTCTGGGGGTTGTTACCTGGTTGACAGCGATGGGTCCAGCTGCCTGGTGTGAAAGGAGGCAGAGATGGGGAGGCAGTGATTGACAGAAGGGCCCTCCGGGTCAGCCCGGACGGCCCCACGTCTTTATATTTCCTGCTCCAAAGGGAAAGCCAGGGCCCTGCCTTGAGGTTGGAGGTGAAAAGAAATCTTGGAGGGTAAAAAAAAAATCTTTCGGCCAAATTTGTGATCATGAACACTTCCCCGGGGGATTCAGAGCCAGTCCAAGTGGCCATGGAGTGGCCAGAAGCGGGCACCTGGAGCAGAGGCAGGCCCTGCCTGACAAACCTCACAGGCCACTGGGGGCGGGCCGGGGGCGGGGGCGCAGGCACACACACGTTCACGTTCTTCTTTTTCATTTTCTGTTTTTCACTCTGTTCTCTGGTGTGGGATAGTTAATCTCCAGCTAATGCGTTTGTGGCCACTTTTAAAATTCACCATCCTGATCGTTCCATGAGGGCTTCAGAAACCTCCCCTGTTAAAACATTCAATGCAAGACTGACAGAACAAGAAACACTCCAACATTTGGGAGAAACAAGAAGCTTTGCAAGCTGACGTAAATGTCTAATTAGAATTTTCCACCACCACTTGCAACCTTTGAATCTTCCTTTCCCATTTGTTTCCAGCCACGCTCTCCCATTTTAACACTTTTGGGGGCAGATTTGAATGTACCAAATCGCTCCCTTCATCCCCGGGTCTCAGAATTCAGGGCAGTTGATTGGCACTGAATGCTTGTGGCTTTAATTCTGCTCCTTCTCTCCCTCCCATTTTATAGTTCGGGGTTCTGGTAGAGAGAAGGGTATTATTGAATATTGATCGCTGAGGGGCACTCATTTGAATATAATAAGAATAATAAAATAACTTCCTCGATGATGCTCACCCCCTAGTTACTGCTACTCGAATACTTTGTGCCTCCTCAGGAAGAAATAAATGTCTAATTAGAATTTTAGACAAACCTCATCATTGTTTAGACACCATTGTGCCTATAGAGACAATTAAGAAGTACAGTTCCCAGGGGGTAGCAACTAATACTTTTACTTTTACATTTCTGTTCTTATTTACTTTGTCTATACATACATATATATATATGTATAATTTCTTCCAAATGTTGGCCTTGATCAATGATGCAAATAGCACACATCTGATAATTCTGTGGCCTTAAAAATCTGTTGCACTAAAAAAAAAAAGAGAAAGATGAAGAGAAAGCTTCCCGCCATGTGAAGAATACCATCCATCCATTTAAAATTATGGTGATTCCCAGAAGCTGCCAGATTTGAATGAAATGCAAGGGAGCACCTGAGAAGTCAAAACTTAATTTGTGTATACAGTTGGCTCTCTCCATAATATTTGATTCAGACTCCGTAACGAAAATGAAATCACGTTAAATTAACTGTAAAAAATAAGTTGATTTAATTAAGCACAGAAAGACTTAATAGATATAATAAAATGTTAAAAAGTCAAATGATGTGCAGTTACATTTCAGTTAACACTGCTCAACAAATGTACTACATTTATTCCTTTCAATAATGATGTGTTTTGAACATTTAATTAGATAAATAATGTCTAATCACTTCAGCAAATCTGCACTGGAAGAATCCTTGTCATCAAAGGTGACTCATGCTTGTTGTATTTACCTTTTAAGGGAAAAGGGAAAGGAGGCAAACTTCAGCTCTTTGCAAGGAGATGAGCAGAAACTAAAGTAAGGTCTGTCTTTCAAGCCTCATTAAAATTCAGGATTTGCTAAACAAACTATTATTTACAGTACGATGAGTGTTATTCGGAATAGACTTCTACTTGTTTGCCTTTTTTTAAGCATCAGAAACTCTAAGCAGCAGATAAGAAAAGGTATTCAGTGTTAGATGTCCTATAATTCATCATAATACTGTTTCCTTTAATAACTACTTTGCTCAAGTGATTGGCATGATTACAAGAAAATTACTTCAAATTATTCAACTCTTATCTTTCCTCTAAGATGTCCTAAGTTGGATGATAGTTAGCATAATGGGGCCCTATTAATTACTAATGTGGAAAGTCCTTCACAATTTGGATAGAGTTTGTAGCCCAAATAAAGAAAATAGTGCCAAATGCAAACTCACTCATCTGCTCCTTAAGATGGTGCCACCCACTGTCTATTAAATGGAATGTCAAGGACATTTATTTCTTCATTTAGAGTATGCTAAGATGAACCCAGCCTGTATGTGAAAAGCAGACTCACAATTAGCATCTATATATGTACACACACACATATGAACGCACACACACACACACACACACACACACACAGGCACATTTGTGCACAAAAGTATGGATGCACTCTGAGATGGAGAAGATGATTAACATAAAATTACCATTTCAAGCTTATGGTGTTAACTCACCCATATCTTTCTGGGAAAAAAAATTCTTGGTACAGAATCTTTCCATTTATGATATTGCCTCAAATGATTTGTTTTGGGAAATTTACCTATAAATCTATGTAGTTCATTCCAAGCTATGATATAGTATGAAATTCTGTTAAACCCTGAGACATTTTGAATTTATAGATAGATCATTTTTAAAAACATCTTTCACTTCCTCCCTTACTTTGAGGGGAGAGTGGTGCATAAATAGAGTCCAAACTAAACATACAAACTTAGAATTTTCATTCATATTCATTCTAAATTGCCACCCTGGTTTAAATTACTTTTCTTTCTATATAATTCTAAAATACTGCTTATTGTCTATTTTTAAAAATCTTTGTTTCTCTGACTATGTGAGTTTTATGAACCAATGCTAAGAATCCAGGGTCAGGTAAGGTCAACCCTAATAAACTAACAGTGGAAATTTAAAGGTTATTTTGTATGTAAAAACAAGATAACAATGGTTATTTGGAGATGGTTTTATCTGCTTATTTAAGTCTGCAACTTACAGAATCCTTGAAACCTTTCACCTTTTAAACATGTACTTAAACAACTGAGGTTGTTTTTCTGTGCATTTGCAATAAATGTACAAGCATGCACACATGTCTACATAAAAACAAGAAATTATGATCAATATCCATGGAAAGCTATAAAGAAAAACTAATGTCACTAGGTTCAATTTATTGAGTGTAAGTGCTCTAAATAAAATCTCACACCTCTAGGTTTGATTTCACCTGCAGCTGTAGTTGGAACACTCTCTACCTGCCAGTATGTAAAACCCTGTTTACACCTGCTGGGCCGGGACATTCCACCATAGTCACCCAGTCCTTTTCCTATTAGGGACTAGAAAAAGGGGCTGCAGGATGAGAGGATTTGCCTCAGGTCAGACCTGTGTTGCGTTGGAGGCTTCGCTCACTGTGGCTGAGCCTGTGGTTTTATAGACCTTTGTTATTTCCCAATGTGGCCTTATTCACTTTTGCCTGCTTAGGCCTTCTAGCAATCGTTGGGATTTTTAACCTCCACAGCCACTTCTTGAGGTCTTATGCAGGTGTTTTGTCTCGCTATAACGTTCCCCATATTTTGGCCTGGAGATGGAAAACTGCAGAATACAAAATGTACTTCCATATACACATCACAATCAAATAGACCACACAACACAATGCTTAAAAAAACCCAACGTAATATGCAAACATCAGCTCCCATTATGCATGGTTTATTTAGGCACCCATCACTTAAACTAACATTTTTCTGAGTCAGGGGTGAACCCACAAAAATTTTTAAATGTTCATAATTGAACTTAAAACACACAAAAGAAGGATAATCATACGTGAATGTACAAATATTTTTTCTCCCAACATGCAACAGTGCATCCTACAATGTAAATTTAATATTGCAAAATAGGTGTTATTTGCTTCTCATTCTATTCATCATTCTCCTGCTTATTTGTCCATCTGTGTGCCTATACTATAGGATTTTGCACAGTAAAACTTGGAGTTTAATGCTTACTTGCAAGCAATTTAAGATGTCTGTTTAAATGCAGTCTTGTTTGGGTTGCCTTCCCATGTGTAAGTTGCATAGTCTGAAACTTGGCCCTTCTCTGGAATAAATTAAGTTACAAAGTCCAAGTGGGCTTGTGCTTACTCATGAGTGGCCCTGAGGAAATAGCCCTGTCATTCTCCACCTCAGTTTCTTCACTTACAAATGGTTAGATGTGACCCATCTTCCTTAGCAACACTATTTTTAAAACTCACACTCACGAAAGAGTAATATGCCTTGGAGAAAAAGATAGTATGTATTGCAAAAGCTGGCTATTTTTGAATCTGGGAAAAGCAGGAGGGAAGGAAGAACTGGAATTTATCTATTCTTTGAATGGGCTGCTTTATACTTCATAGAGCTTCTATCCATGCTCCCCTTGAAGTAGAAAGGAAGAAAGAAAGAAGGGAAGAAGGGAGGGAGGGAGGGAGGGAGGAAAGGAGGAAGGGAGGAAGGAAGGAAGAAAGGGAGGAGGGAAGGAAATAAACTGGAAAAGGGGCAAAAGTTCTGGTCTGATAACATACAGCTGCTTCTGCCCCTTAGGAAAGCCACTCTGCTTAGGGGCACCCTATTACTGTAAATTGTGCTTCAAAAAGGATAAATGTGTTACCTGAGCTTGATTTGAAAGCAAAACGTAAGGTAGAAAAGAGACATGAACTACAGACTTTTTATTTTTAAAGAATGCAATCTGTTTCAATATCCTTCTTATTTCACAAATGGGCAAACTTGAGAAAGGCCACAGGACAAATATTTGTGCTGCCCAAATCAAGAATATGAACATTAGAATAAACACAGAACAGCTATGATTCTTATAGCATCTGCTAAGAGCACCCTGGTAGCATAGCGATTTCACATGCATGTCATGAAGAGGTCTTCAAGAGACGATGCTAAGAAGACAGAATTTCACATATGACACTCTTCCAGCTGCCTCACCTGGAAAACCAGACCATGGCCACAGTCCATAGCTATGATTCCATTAATGTCTGTTGGGTAGAAAGGCACCTGGAGAGAGTGTGAGCCCCTTCAAAGCAAAGAATTCATAGCATGTTCCTCCTGGTGGAAAGACTGTGGTCTGCTTCCATTTCCCATGGTAGTGACAGGAAGAATCAGACACAATTTCTTCAATTATAAAAACTAAAAGGGGTTATGACATTGGTGCAAAGTTTTATCTAAGTGCTCTTTCTTCAACTGTGAAAACAAATTTCCTCCAGAACTTAACTTTCAGTTAATAGCATCCCATGCATTAAAAGGATTCAGTTGGTTTCATTTCCAAGAATAAAAAAATCTTAGGCAAATTAAATATTATAATGATTTGTAATTTTAGATCTGTATATTTCATTATCAAACTTACTTCTTCCATTAATTTATTAATGAATGCTTCCGGTTAACTGGTTGTCTTATATGTGGTAAATAAGTAGCAGTATTTCCACATACATTTATTCACTGGATAATAGCACAGTCATTTAACATACAGCTATTAAGTTAAATTCAAAATGAGCATGAAGACTAAGGTTCCAACTAACAGCTGTTAACTGATGGTATAGAATTTATATCTGTTACTCCTACATTTGATTTAAACAGTTTATTCAAAATTAGCTAAAATGATTGATTCAATTAAAAAAATTTTTTATCAGTGTGTGTTTGGCCAGTTAGATTTGGAGATCTGAGTATTTCAGCCAAACTTGCTACATAAAGTTCATAAATCAGGCAGGCTCATTTTCTTTTATTCATTCAACAAACATGTACTGAACATCTATAATTAAGTCTCTTGTATATTTCTGGGACTAGAAATGGCACTTCTGATTCTCTCTATTTTCATGCTGTTCATAGTTTTTGAGATAGACTAGTGTAATACAATAAGAGTAAAAACAGAGGTACATTTATGGTGCTATAAGAACAGAAAGGAGGGTCCTGAGTTTTGAGGTCAGAAAAGACAGTGCCTGGTGGGCAAGGAAGAATGCGCACTTGAGGCTGAAGTCGATTTTAGAAAGGTTGGCCATCAAAGGCAAAAGTGCCCGGATATCTTAGACCTAGGAAAGCTACCCCAGAGCCCAGGACGTTTCACTGCAAGTCACGATCCTGGTTAGGAAATTGGCATCTGCTCTGGGCATCAAAGAGTAAGAAATTAATGCGGGGAGGTGGAGGCAACAAGAAGCCAAAATCTGGGTCAGGTGATTGGATCATGGCCGTGGAGGTGCCGGCAAGGAGAACGCGGCCTGATCATGCACTAGAGAACTTTACGTTCTGTTACATCCTCTCCGTATACACCCTTCCTCCCGGCAGCCCTGTTGGCCATGTTTAGTAGACCTTGTCTGTCTAGGGCCATCCCCTTTTCCAGGGTAGGGGCTAGAACCTGGCCCAGAACTATGATGCTGGTTGATGTGGTCTTGCTTCCATATAATCCCATGAGTGGGGCGATTGCTAATCTCTCCTCCTCCACCCACTGCAAGTGGCTTTATTGCTCAGAGACTCTGGGCAGTGCCACACAGCAAAGCTACTCAGAGTGGGTGCCCTAACCCCCCAGTCAGACCTAGGTGCTTTATGCCTGTCCATCAACATCCTTATAGATGGGTCCACAAAGGTGCTTCCTTGCCTCTCCCTAAACGTTCATAAAGGAAACGGGAAGAACGGTTCCCTGAAGATCAAGAAATTTGGAGAGTGTGTAAGAAGCGTCAAGGCAAATGGGGGAGCTGGTAGAGATGGCTGTGTGGCCAGAGAAAAGACAACAGCAATCATTGGCTTCTATCCAGTGACAACTGTGAAAAAACTCTGGCCACTAAGATGCTATTTGGGATAAAAATCTGAAAAATAGGTGGAAGTCTGACAAGGCCTAGTAGAGCACACTGCTCTGTGCTGAAGTTGGGCGAGGTCCTTTATGACCCAGGATTAAGCAAGCAACTTTGCCAGGCTTTGTCTGCATAAGGGAGATGCCCGCCGCTTTCCCACACCACCTACTGTCTTACGAGTGTCAAAAGATTGGGGAACCGCACAGAAAAGACATGTTTGACAGCATAATGACTGTAAGGTAATAATATAGCACAACAGAGACAAGGTAAAGCAGATAATAAGGTGAGATTTCTCCAAGGACCTATGCCTTCATTTACTTTAGGTAATTCGGTGGCACTGAGGCTGTTGCTTTTCCAAGACAAGTCAGAAAGGAGGGTGCCATCCCCATGTCCCCATGCACCAAAGGCAGAGTCAGTGTCTCATGTTACTGATAATTCTCCCTAGCTGTTAATGTAACCAAGTCACGGCATCAGAAAGGCATGCTTCATGTGAAGAATATGAAAATGAATTTAGTTATTTTGCCAATTCCTTGAAATTGTAAGACATTTCAAAATATTCACTCTTTTTTAGGAACAATACCTACTGTGTATTTCAAAACCAGTTATTGAAAGGTGCAAGGTTGAAGGTACAAAGCTCCGGTTATAAGATAAGTAAGTTTTGAGGGTATGATACATGATAACTTTTGCTAACAATACTGTTTTATATATTTGAAAGTTCCTAATAGAGTAGCTCTTAAATGCTCTCATCACAAGGAAAGCAACTTTTTAACTATGTGAGATCAAGGACGTTGACTAGACTTACTGTGGTGATTATTTCACAATATACACATGTCAGTTTGTTCTGTTGTGAAGTTTAAACTTACACAATCTTTTATGTCAATTATATCTCAATAAAACTGTAAAAAAACAGATATTAAACCAAATACAAGTGGAGAAGAAGAGACTAATGAATCATGGTAGTACATTATGTATTTGCAGAATGTTCTGGAATAAAATGTTTTCTTCCTGAAAATAGCAAATAGAGTGAATATTGTATGAGGTTGAAAAGGTGTACTTATAAACTAAAGAAACAGTTAAATTGAATGTGGAAAGAGAGAACAGACTTGCCTGCTTTTTAGTTATCTTTCTCTGTTTTTTTTTTTTTTTTTTGGCAGTTCCAACTGGTTAACTTTGATACAAACTTGAGGAAGCACAGGAAACTTAATTTTCACCTTGTTAGACTGGCACAGTATGTTTTCCTTATAAACCCATAATAAGACAGAATGGTCGAGGAATTGCCCTGTGAGAAAGGCCTTCTGGGGAGCCCTGAAGTGCTCTGATGTCGCCTTTTTGCTGATTTACTTTGTTGGATGATAGGAATGATGGCAATGGAGGTAAATGCCCAGAGGAAGAGAAACTTCTGGAGATCTTTTCCCAGCCCAAATTCCTGCTTATTAAATCCTGCAACTGATGATGAAAGTAGATGTTTGGGAATGGGTCAAGATAGTTTTCAGAATTTGCAGCGGAGTCAGAAATACAATGTTCCTTCAGACAATTGTTGTTAATTCCCAGAACTGTATAATGGATCTGAAGGCAGATTTTTGATCATTCTTATTCCATTGCTCTCTCCCTTGTCTTCCATTCATTTTCCACAGTGTTTTAGAGTTAGTTAAAAGCATGTCAGTGTTGGCTTCCTTTTCTTTCTAGACCACCCTTGCCTTGCGGGCTGCATCTGACCTGTGCCTAGGCAGATTGGGGAATACCCCACATCATTCATATTACAGCAAAATCTATCTCAAAGTCTTGCAGAATGCCTTGTGATACCTTGGCCAAATCCCCTTCCCCAGCCCCTAGTACTGATGGGGTTTCAGTCAAGTATGTGCAGAACACTCAACCAAGGCTTCTGGCTGAGAGGGCAGGGAGGGGCTGAAATCCTCAGGCTCTGGCCCTGGAGGTAAGGCAGCCTCTTCCTGATTCACACAGAAGAAGCGCCACACAGGCCCACAGGGGCTCCCACCTGGATTAACATGGTGCTCTCATGCTTTTCAAACTGTAGTCTAGGACTACCTGGAGGTATGAAAACTGTCTATCTATAGAATGCAATATGTTAAGAATGCTTCACAGAGGAAAGCTGTATTTTGGGGGCAAAGTTTTGTATCAGCTATTACACAGGAGTGTCCTAGTTTATTAGATAAAATGTGTTTATATCTTTAGTCCATGGGCAAAAACATTTGAAAGCCATCCTGTCTACCATTATAGTAATTAATAGATTAATAATAAATGATAGTAATAATCAGCATGGTACAGTCTGCACACATTACTTGACCCTCAGAATCCAGAAAAGGCCATTAGGACTATTACCCTTACAAGATAGTCAGATGTGTCAAAAGTTTGCTAGCAAGTTCCTTTACCAGGTCTAGGGCTCAGGGAGCTAAGAAAGGCAGATGGAATTGTACATAGTAAAACTCATTGTTTTATTTATGAGCATCTATGTTCTAAATATTTAAATGACTATGAACTTAATGTCAGACACAGGCCAGAAGGTTTTCTGAGACGAGGTGCAGCTACACGGCAGTGCGATGCTCTAGGTGTCAATGTTCAGAGGTATTTCCAGAGCCATAAAAGGTGGTTGGGACCCCTGAGGTACTGGCCTCGTGGTGCCAGGAGCCATGGGGTAGGAGTGGGCCAGGAGGTGGTTTGGAAGAGGAAATTTCTACCTAAATGAAAGGGATTAGGCCAGAAGGGAAAAAAATATCATAAAATAAAATAAAAATAAAAGACACAATAATACCATCTAATACAACAGGAGTTACTTCATTATGTTGCTCTTGTCCTGTTCTAGTTTCAGGAACACTGTCTCAGAAAGAAGAACAACTCTGCTAGTTCATGTGATTCTCAGTTTCCTGTGGGACTATGAATCAAGACGTTGAGTTTCAGCATGTTCTAAGTTGTGAGGCAATTTTCTAAACGGTTCTGTAGTGACCTGAAGAGTGAAGGCAGAGCCACCCCGGCCCCTCCCTGGCCCAGGGGTCCCAGATCCAGCCTGGACCACAGCCTGGGCATGCCAAGCTCTGCCACCATGCCTTGAACTAGAAGAAGAGAATTTTAGATGAAATCAGTTCTTGCCCATTTTTAATTGAATCAAAAGTAAACCATATAGGGCTAAAAAAGGTCTTTAGAGATAATATAGCATACTTCCCTCATTTTATAGAAGAGGAAACTGGGACTCAAGGTCACACATGTGTGAGTAGAAGTCAGGGCCCTCTCCTTCGGCTTGGCTATCTCCCTAACACCTTCTTGTACTCCCCGATGAAAGGTAAAAGTCTCTAGCTTCTCGTAAAGCTGAACACCTTCTGAAAGGTAGCCTGTGCAATATTCACTGATATCTCAGATGAAGCAAGTGTGGCCCCTGCATTAGCGCTGCCACCAGCCCAGCGGGGTGCCTGGCATTTTCCTCCCACAGTACCCTGTGGCAGCCCAGGTGAGCATGGCACATGTGCCTGGCCCCGGGGTGCTCACAGGTAAGGGCAGCTGCAGACATAGCTGACCCTCAGGTAGGAGGTGCTGTGGACAATAACTGCCCTTGCAGACTCACAACCACAGCCCAGACTGAGGGATCTAAGAGCACCAGCAAGGCCATACTTTACATTTTTGAAATTAATAAATGAGAAAATAAGATTAGAAAACCTACAATTCTGAGATGGAATTGTATTTCAATCCAGCTAAAAATAAATGCATTAACTTTTAAATAAGGGTCTAGATTATCACTTGCCAACATCACAATGGCTGTTTCCCGGCAGTATGTTAAAAGTCTTTTCAAAAATGACTAGAACATATTCTCTATTATGTTATCATAGGATTAATCTCTTTTTCAGATTGGGGGAAAATTTCAGTGACTTCATTAAGATACTAATTTTTGCAGTTGAAAATATTTATTTTCCCTCTTTTCCCATTCTCTAGGAATAATGAATTTAGGAATAATTAAGAGAAGAAGAAATAATTAAGTGAAGATAATAACACAAGACACCAACCATCAAATACACATGTTACAAAATACTGAGGTTTCCTCCTACTGGTTTTTTGATGTGGAGTGAGAAGGAGCTTTGCTTCCCTGCTCGATAGCTCTTGAACACAGGTAAGTGAACTTTCTAATATTATTTCACTCAAACCAAGATCACTTTTTATTTAACATTCAAACTCAAATGAATACTGGCCTCAAGAGATCCAAAAGTAATTTTTAAAAATTAATAAATGAGTAGTGACACAGAAGTTGCTTTTATTTTTTAAAAACATAAGTTTTCTATTTCAATGCCATGCTACCTCCTTCCTCTAGCCCCCCTCCTCCCAGCTGGAAATGCAAGCCCAGGGCCCACCCACCCTGGCAAGAGCAGGCAGGGGAGGTGGAATGCATGCCCACCCGGCCTGGACCCCTCACCAAGGATGATAAGCCTGCATGAATTTTACGAATCTCAGTATCAAGGTTGCCCTCGCCCAAGGGATTTAAGAATAAAGGAGGAAAAAAAGAGAAGGCAGATGTATGAATAGCTGGCATTGTAAATCTTCACCGTGGCAACCTAGAGCTAGAAAAAGTCTGTGATGGGTTCATGACTTGAGAAGCAAACGACACGGCAGAATGTGAATGTATTTTCTTCAGCTACTTAATACACTGCTTAGAGCAGCTTAAGGGGGTGCCTGAGAGTGTGTGTGTGGGGGCTGTGTGTGTGTGAGAGAGTGCGTGTGCAAGAGGGGAAATCTCTGGAAATTTGTTAGAAGGAATTACTAATGTCAGAGAGCTTGCCAGCACTGGGGGCAAAAAGAATACCTTTTAGCCTTGGAATATAAATAACTGGATTTTGCTTGGGGGGAAAAAAGGCCCCGGGGGAGGGGCCTAGGATTATGGAGCGAGTAACAATGAGCAGATTGGACCCTCTGCAACATAGCGCAAGGTCACGGCGAAAGTCACCGCAGTGGTTGGTGGAGGTGGTTGATGGGAGAAAATGGCTCATGATAAATTGCTTCCCATTTTGTAAAATCTGGCAGTTAATGAAAATAAGATACATTTGAGTAGTGTCTATGAACACCTGATTTTTCCTTCTCACCCCCTCTCCCTCATTACACACACACACACACACACCACATGCGCACACGCAGGGCCTGCTGATGTATGAAAGCAAAGCCCTGGCTCTAATTGTGCAATTATAAAACGGAAATGATGTACCTTTGGCAACACAGGGAAAGAGGCAGCTCAATAACATTGTTTAATAACAAGCAAATAAAGCTCAGAGGGGAAAGAGGTGACTATTTCTGCTTTAGACTCATTAAGGAGCCTGAAACATATTGTAAAAGAGTGATATTTAATTATGGGCTGGACTGATAACAGAGAGCAGGGCCTCACTGGGAGAAAGAGACCCTGTGCTCCTAGGAGCTCCCAGCTCCAAACATCAATTACCATGATTATCTACCCGGTGCTTACAAAATGCACCGTCTCCATGTTCCATCAGCGACCCGTAAACAGGCATTGCACAGGCAAATTTATGAGCACAGGCAGCCAGGGCCAGGTGGGAAAGCAAGCCTCCCATTGGTGGCTTCCCAGCTAAGGAGGAAAGAAGCAAGGGAAAGAAAAATCTGTCTTCTGCACTGCTGAAAGACCAATTTATTACCGAGCATTTGTAGAAGACAGCATTTGTTGCTTGGCTGTTTTTTTTTTTTTTTTTTTGCCTCTCTTGCCTGTCTGAATGAGAAATGGGAGCATATTAACCAAGTCCTGGTTATAGGGGACCACGTGGCATGGTCCCATCAAACTTTTGGTGCTACAGAGGCCATGGGTTCAAACCACAAAGAATTAGGAGTGACATGCATGTCATCTCTCCCTTTAACCTTAGCTTCTGGGAATGGGTGGGACAATCTGTTCTTTGGCTGGCTTGCTCAAAATTAGAATTTGGCAGAATTAAAAGTGCACAACGAGGGTAGTGTCTTAGTGTGTGCACATTAGTGTCTTTTTGCTGTGCTGTGCTTTTTTGTTGTGTAGTTTCTGTTTTCAGTGTGGATGGTGCAATACCCAGGTAAAAGGATGCGGGAGGTCGGTGCACTATCAAATCTACTTCAAAGAAAGTAGTGGAATACCAAGGACCCGTCTGACCACCCATTCCCAATTCAACTAAAAATTCATTCTCTTCATGTACAGATCTTTCCCACAACTGCCAGGAGTGTTGATAAAACTGCTCAGACATTGTTCATACTCTATGTCTACTATTTATATTTCACGACACATAGTGTCTTCCTACTTGAGCCTTTACAGCAGACTTTTTTGGAGGCAGTTGCTACCTCTTCAGGTGAGGGCTCAGGTGCCCACCATTTGAACTTCGTCCCTGTCCTCTGTAACCACCATCCTGAACAAGACCATCCACGTGCAAGGTATGCTGAGCGCAGACCCCAATGACAGCGTGGAGCGGTGGGACGCTAGATGGTCAACAGGGCCGTCCCCGCCTGGCCCTGCTCCACTCCCACCTTTGCCTCCCAGAGTGCTGGAGCCACCTGTGACTCACAGATTGGTAAGGACTGAGTCACACTACAGGCTGCAAATGTTCTTGTCAGCCCCATCCTGAAGAACAAAGGAATTTGGGGCTACTTTTTAATTCTACCCTCTCAGCTCATCAACACTTGGTTCGCATTAAAATGTAAGAACATGACACTCCGCACTCTGCTAATAATCAGAAAGTACTGCTTTGAAGTTTCCCTATTTCTCAGCTACTACCCATGACAGATGTTTGCCAGAGAAAAACTCAGGGGGCATTTTCGTGCAGGCTTTTCGGCTGAGAACGGTAACCATTGTGACAATATTTCAGCAATCTCTGGAGAGATCGGGAAATAGCCGCGACTTATTTATCTCATGGCTTGCCCCCTGCCTGCTCCCCACCACTACCGGCATGACCTCTGAAGACACACATTAATTTCACCTCTGTATTCCTATGGCATCAATTAATAAAAACTGACGTTTTCAACAAATGCACATGTCCTCATAAATGAGGGTCCTGACTTAATTGCTCTGTAAATTAAGAACTCACAACAGATAGTGTAGGTAGTGACAATAGAGAAGAGTTTTAATATTTAAAAACTCATTAAATTTGTGTACTTTTTGAATAATTATAGTCACAGGGCCACTTTAAGGAGCTAATTTAAGTTTCATTCTTAAACATATGTAATTCCCGTGCCACAGAAAGTTGGGCAATTTTCTGAATTACTAAATTCAGTTATTTTTTTCCTGTCAGGTAACAGGTTCTGGTTTATTCCTCTTCTTCCCCTACTCCCCACTTGCAGTGACAGTGACTGGATTAAAATGCTGCAGATTGAGGGTTTTAAGGTCAGTTGTCTGTTTATACAAAGAGAAAGATCTAAATGCAGAAGCCACCCAGTTTGTTTTACCTTTTTTCTTTTATCTGAACAGACTTTTTCATTTGCATTTGTTTACTTTCATTTGAAGTCCATTCTAATTTTTAGGTCTAAATATCTTTTCAGGGACAAAGTTCTGTTGTTTCTGTTTATGACTTACAGCTGTGTAAAGACTTAAACGCCTAAGTATGTGTCATGGTGACAAGACTCGGAAGGGTCGGTGAAGACCACAAATGTGATGATACCGAAGGGAGGCTCTCTCTACACATTCACGTCTAAACTCCCGAATCACCACTAAATACATAGAGTGGAGGTTTTCTCCCCTTTAAATCAGAAGTTTGACTTTAAAAGTGATGATTTTCCCTAAGAAAGATATATGGCTTCCCTGCCTAGTGTTAACAGTTGGAGAGGAATCTAATTCTGAGTCGATGAGGCTTCTGTGACCGTCATGGCTCACATCACGTTTCCTACCCCTCATGTCCCCGTGTCAATGTTAGTATTGTCCTCAGTCTTTAGGCCGTGATTTCGCTGACACTCATGGTCTGCTCAGTTTTCTGAGTTCACTCTGGGCATTTTGAAGTGTGCTCGCTCTGTAGAAGGCAAACATAAGGAGCCCTGTCTGGCATTTGTTCCTGGAAACTCACAAGCCATTTTTGAAAGGATTATTTTCTTGTGAACTTGATAGCTCTGAAAATAAAAAATGAAAAATGCTGGGGTAGGGAAGTTTTGATTAAAATGGAATATTGATCAGTCTCCAAACAGCACTTACCAGGGAAAAGAGGTGTGTCCAGAAAAGGAGATGCCATTCATAAGGCCATTGTTTTCTCACAGGCAGGAGGTGAAGTGGATTTCCTGGGATATGGGATGGGGACAGGGGCACAACTATTATACTTTAAACAACTGCTATTTCAGTGATTGTCTCTAAAAAGAAATACATGAATGTGGTAGGAGCCCAAGGCCTGTGCCCTTCTAAGAGAAGAAATTGTGGAAATGCAATGCAAAGTAGGAAAGCATAGCACACCCAGGATAGAAAATGTAAAAGATATGCCATGTTTTATGCCATAAATTCATTATCTCAGCCCTGCTTAATGTCCCTCTGTCTGAGAGTAGGGGCTATTGGTCTAGAGTTCCCAACTGTAAGAAAACTATTATATTAAAATGCTCTCACAATGAATCCCATGGGATTGGGGAAAGCCATGTTGCAAATGGGATTTTGCACCGTGTGAATTGCCAACCCCAAAAGATTGTGAAATCCTGTGGCTAGGTATAGGTTCTACAATATGTGCATTTGTGAAAAGGGAATGTCATCACCACATATTATTTTTACCTTTGGCAAGATTAAAAAAAAATTTCAGAGCATATCACACTCAAAAATACTTCTACAAGGGTGACAAAATTGAAATCTCCCTGGCTGCCATACCATCATGCCTTTATTAATTTGTTGTAGTATTGTTTTTATTTTATTGGACCCAGAAAATAAATGAAAACGTTAAGGTGCTAGTCCCTTAAAGTCATTAATCTGTTGAAAGCCACAGAGTAGCAAATACTACCACAGGCATCAGAGAGGAAAAGATAAGAAAAAGGAGTACAATTTACAAAGGTTGGATGCCAGAAAAAATGCAGGGAAGAAAATAATGGGAGATCAAAGTATCCTGTCTGTTTTTAGCTTCTGTTTTCGATATGAGCAGAGGAGAAGGGAAAAGAAATTGATATGGAGAAAGAAACACATGGTGGAGAAAAACCAAAGACCACAATACACAGAGCCACTTGTCCCAATAGAAATGTCACTTCACATATTAAAGGACAGAGGAAGTGCAGAATTGCCCATATTAAATGGCTACTTTGTTACAAAGCATTCACTAAAAAGAAAATTGGTTAAATCCGACTACATCATAGTTTGCCTTTTTCAGAAACCCACTCACAGAAACCCATTAGAAGTCTGTGTGTTACAACTAACATAATGGACCGGTGGAAATGCATCTCCACCCACCAGGGGGCAGAAAGGAATCCTTTGACTGGCCAGAGATCTTTGGACTTTTAACACTGATTTTGAGTAGCATTAATTTGCATAGCCTTTTCTTGGTGGGACATCATTCACAGAGGATATAGGTAGACTTCTCTAAGAAACCTTGTAACTCTGTGTTATCTCTAAACCACACTTTACCTATAAACTAACTTTACACAAAAGAGGTGTGATGAAGGGGCTGGGTGTTACATTAGATGCTCTTCCTAGGTCAGGGGATTTGTCTTTTTTTGAGGCACAAGATGCATTTATCAGTGTCCCTAAGATGCACTGGTGTATTAACTCTGCCACTCTTTGACAAGAACGTAGACATAGGGCTCTTAATAATTTTATTGCTTACCATTTTATACATTAAAAAAATGGTTCTCTAAGTCAAATTCTTTGTCCTTCCATAGTACCTTATGGCTTTGTGGCTGTGCTGGTGACAGTGTCTTTCTTGTGTCTTTGGTTGGGATGTGAACAACTTCTCAGAAAGAATGGATGTGCCCAGGGCACTGGTTGGATATAAGGTGGTGTTGTGCTGGTCTCCATCCAGTGCGGGGTACTCAGTGGGCACGGCCTTTCTCCACAGCAGAATCAAAGAAAGAGTAGCCATTTCAGGAGAAAAACTAAATATTGGAAATAATTAAAATAACTACAACTGATATACACTCAGGGGAGCCATAAAACGTAGTTTTCTCTGCTGATGCCAAATGTCTAGCTGCACTGAAATATGATCCTTCAAATACCAACAAGTTAAAGAAAAACCCTGACTCTGGAATGGTCTTTGCAGTGGGTTGTTCCCCACAATTCTGTACAGTTTACATCTGTTGACCAGCTCTACATCTCACTTAACATATGAAATCTGGTGAGAGCTCACAGTCTGAATTAATAGATGTGAAATGGGTTGAGTTTGATTAGCACATATTTATGATTCCATGTTGAGGATTTGGCATTTAAAGAAAACTAGAGCAATATTCAGTAGCATAAGCACTATAGTACATAGAGATTTAAAAATACATCATAATAAGAAACATGGAGCCTACTGAACTCCACTAAAAAGTCAAACCACATGGAGGTAGCCAGTAAAAAAGTACAGCCTTTGGAATTTAGTCTAGAAATCTGCCAATACAGCCATGTCACTATTTGTTGAATCACATGTGACATCACTATGATCTTTGCTGAAGAAATAAGATAATAAAACAAACACGGGTGATTTCAGAACCATCCTTCTTTCCTTCAAACACAAGATGTAAAACATCCTCTTTAGAATGCTGGTGATGTTTTCTGGCAGGGCTCTTGTCCCAAGCTCTAACTCTCTGGAAATGGACCCCATGTGCATGCATTCACATTTCCTTTTTGGGCCGTTATCTGTCCCTTGGAAACCCTAGTGACAAGGCATTTCCTTAATGACTTTCTGGGATATGCATGGCGTTGATTAGAGACACACTGCATGTACTTCATTCAACACCATGGTGTCAAAGTGGTAACATCCTCGGACAAACGCCATAGTAAAACCCATAAAAAATAAATCCTCCTGTAACACAAATATAAGCAAGATGGTCAATAGCCCAATCTTTCCTAAAATTATATACTCATATGTACACAATTAAGTTTACTTCATTCAGGGCTTCCATATCTATCATTATTAACCTCATCTCCTTTTCTTCAATATTCTAACTTCATGCTATCTAGCTCAAAGCGACTCAGCTTTTAAGATTTTGGTAATTAGTAATTTTGGCCAAAAACAAAGAGGAGGTTCCAAGAGCCCCAGCTCTGTATGTGACAATGTTACCGATAGGGCATTATTAGTAGGCCGTTTGCCTTGAGTTGTTTTTCCATATGGACTTACATGGATTCTTTTGTTTGTCTCTTACCTGGTCCTGGCTATCCTACATTGACCATTTTTTTCCCAACAGTAATATGTATGATGCTGTCATTTAGGCTGTGGAATAGACTACAATTTACAGGACTAGTTTGATAAGAATATTCATTACTTGGGTGCCAACAGCTCAGTTCCACGCAAGGCTCAAGCTAACCAAGGTGCCATATGCATCAGATTCTCTCCAAAGTTACTATAATTTCATCTGGACCCCTGTTAGTGACTACAGAATTATAAAATGTCACATTTTTAAAAGATATCTATATAGTCAAAGTGCATCTGTGGAATTTTTAAAGGTAGTTTCTCTGTCTGGAAAAACCAAACAGGCATGTCAAACCAATTATATGTACAGCTGTCTAATTGCTTGCACATTTGAGGCCACTAGAAACTGTCACTGAGAGACAGAAGTAAATCTGGCCTTCTATGTCCTGTGCCTACGATGGACGCATAGTTTTTGGAGCACAGACCTCTTCCATTTGATAGTCCCAGAGGCATTTGTATGTTTTAGGGGGGCTGCTGTGTTCTTGTGTTGAAATTTTAAGTTGCTTAATATTACCTGATTGAGACAAAATGGAAAAATATCAGAAAAGGAAATGTTTCTTTGATCTAAAAACACAAATCCAGCTTGAACTCTAGTACTGTAGTTTAACTACATAATAATAAGACTAGAGATGACATCCTAATGAAAGTCAGAAATTTACAAATCATACTCAGATAAGGATTTTCATAAAGCGTCTAGGATTCCCTGACATGAAGGACAGTCCAGATACCATTTTGAGTGTCATACAAGCTGGCAGTAAAGAGCCCAAAGTTCTCTTTTAAGAAGAAAACCTGATCATCAGGAACTCTGAGTCTATGAACAACTTAACTATAATACCAATTACAATGCTGTAGAAACAACTAGGTGTTGCTGGGATAAGCTCTTTGCCAATGCTTAGCATGCCATATATGGTATTTCTCGAAATCTCAAGTCAGATTCCAATGGAATCTTTGAACTTTCTTCATACTGTCACGTGCAAATACATTTTGCCTTTTCTGAGACTGTGGTGTGCCCACAGCCTTACTCGACTGCCGCCTCTCCCTGAGCACAGACCCTTAACCAAAGGACTGTGCTCGAAATAACGACCAAGAGAGAGGCTCAGAGTGATTATTAAAATTGTACACTATCATTTATCTCCGCCTCTTCACTCTTCACCTTTTGGGTCTACTGTATCCTCCTTTGACACAAAATTTCTGAAGGAAACAGTGTGTAGATTATCATCTGAAATTAACTTAAATTCAATATTTGAGTACTCCACTTTAATTTCTTTTGGTAGTATGATCAGTGAGTTCATTACTAATCAATATATTTAATAAGTACGTGTGCTTATTTGCTATCACACACAGCATTCTAAACAACGTATCATGTAACTCGGACAGAATTTCCAAATCTTGATTATTTAAACAAAAGCAGATTTTATCTCTGCAAAGCTTTACAAAGATTTCCAGCAACAAAAACAAAAAAAGACAAATGATTATTTGGTTTCAATCTAACATGTGCATCCTTCTGGCTTTAATAATGTCCCTCTGCTTATTTTCCATTAAAAAAGGAGGTGGTTATACAATCCAACGTGAATATTTATACAATTTCAGAACTTTGAGTGTTTATTAGTTTGTACCATTTTTAATCCATTCAGATCCCAGTATTATTTATGCTCCAAATTGCTATGTAACTTAGTTTAATTACCAAGCTGGGGATGTGAATACTACATGGGTTTCTCAGGGTCTCCTTCCGGTCAGGAATTTCTTCTTAAGATGCACTGATAAAATGTTGATTGCTTAGAAAACAAAGTTGCAATATTCATCACTTTGTGAGCACCATGACAAATTACAGAGCATTGTTGTTTAAATTAAATGTTAAAGTAGGTTAGTCCAGACATTTATAATGGTGCATGTAATTAGCCCAAACACCGATGAAATATCAACAAATTAACTGTTTTTGAAGAAAAAAAAGTAATATTCGAGATACTCCAGTATGAGCACTGGGGCCTTTAAACAAATGATGTCACACAGTCTGGGAGGCTTTGTCATGTTCAGTAAATTAGCATGGCCTAACCACAGCAGAAAATTTCCTTGAGCTGCAATAAAGACTAAATGCTTTCAGACTCCCATGATCCTTTGTAGTCATCATTTTAAAGCACTGCCTTAGTGAGCTAAACCTGTAAAGTTTTCTTTTGAGCGGCTGTGAGTTGATTAGATCTATTTCAGCCTAGTAGTGGTAATAGGCTCCTCTCTGCGAAACTGCTTACCCTCTGCTCCCCTGGCAGCTGGAGAGACTGGAATTAATCAGGTCTGCTGGGGACTTCCTCAGCGTCTCCGCAGGCCAGCGACTCTGGAATCATTTACCACAGAATCTGACTGTCAACCCTTTGTCATTTAGGCTTTTGATTATGCTTTCTTTCATTCTCTTGTTTTCTTTCTTTCTTTCTTTCTTTTTTTCAGAAAAAAATGGAAATGGATGACAGAATATCCTAATGCAGAATTTTACAGTGACTTATACAGGTATCTGTCAGCACCTTTGATCTGTCCTTTAAAAATTACAGGCATGTGCTAAGAAACTGAGGATCTGCTATTAAAATTAACTTTTTTCTCCTTATTAAGATACATATCCAGCCAAAAGAAAGGCAGACACTCGTAGGTACATTGCCTTTTGATCTGAAGAAGGGTCTATTTGGAGATCTCACTTTGAAGGATCTTTATGATTTCCTTCAGCAGAATTGCACAAAATGCTTTCCCTGTGTCTCCAGCTCAAATTTGTCTGTTTCAACATGTGCAGAATCACTACTTAAAACACAAAGCATATTAGCATTCACGGCAAACACTTCCAAGTACCCGCTGAAATTACAAAGAAACAGATTCAAGTCCACATAAAAATCTATGAGTCTAATTTCAGTATTTGATTTTCTCAGATGCAAATATCTTGATAATTGAGTTGCATGATTTTATGCTTAAAATTCAAAAAAAAAATTCCCATAATGACATAACAAAAATAAACCACCCAAATCAAAGTACAATTTTACATTAAGAATTTTTATCTTGGGGCAACTTTTTCTTCAATTTAGCAACCAAGAATAGTTTCCCTTTTTTCAATATACTAATTGTTTGATGGTACTCCTTCCAAATGAAATATATATCCAACAGATAGGATAAAGACATTTAAATATCTTCTCTAGGGTACAACCATAATAATTATATGTAAATGCTGGGACTTAATGTTTCTCAAATTGTGATACATAGTATTCTAGGATAAATGTAATCCCCCTAAAAGTATTTTTGCAAACAATATTTTCTTTCACCTAATTGGTATGAAGGCTGTAATGAGTCAAACAGAAATACTGTATATTGTAAATGCCAAGATGTAATGAATACATGGGTATCATATAGCCCTTACTAACAAAAGTGTTACTGAAACAGACAACAGACTCAATGTGTTTACCTTATGACATGAATGTCCTGCTTTCTGTATGGATATTCAGAGCTCTGCAACAAGTTTCAACTAAGGAATTGTGAATTGTGTAGGGACTGTGGACTCCATACAGGATGTAGCTTTCTCATTTGTTCTTCTGACACTGTTTATGTCTGGTTGAGACACAAATAGACATAAGTATAGCATGGATTTTAGGGATTGCCTTATGTGTGAGTTTGGTGGGTGGAGAGTGGGCACCTACACCCTCTCTCGTGAGAGGGGATGGGAGCCCAACGGCAGAGCCCTGGGAAAACAGTGCTAAAAGCACACAGCTGATTTACATCATACTAACACTTTGGGCTTATATATTGTTGAGAATTGTATTTTTTAAGGGATTCGGGCCTTCCTTAAGGCCATTCAGACCTCAACGGGTTGGCAGAGCTTTGGCTTTTTGGCCTAGACCCCCCTCCCCTGCTCGCCTTCCCTCCACCCTCTCCCTGGTCAGGGGCTCCAGCTCCAGCTGCCATGTCCTCGCTTTCTTCTATTTGGGTGGGCAGGATGCCCAGGCACCTCCCGAGGATCTTCACCTCCAGCGCTCATTAGCCACCCTTCAGAAGGAAAACCCATCCTCCCTCGGCGCTCTCTGCTGCCTGCGGGTCCCCACGGAGCCTGGAGACCGTGACCTCCCTGCTGCCTTCAGGTGTCCCAGACACGAGGGCATTAACGCGATGTGGTGAGGCTCATTTGACATTGCCCCTTCCAACGGTGGAGCATGCACTTGGCAAAATTCAACGGGAGCGAGAGATCGCGAGCGAGAGAGGGAGCGCTGCTCACTAATTGAGCTATTTAACAGACTGCAGAGCCACCTGGAAAGCAGCCAATCATTACTCAGTGTCTTAATAGTATAGAGACTCTTGAATCATTCCAAGTAAGAAGTTTCACATATTTGTTTGTTTGTTTTATTTCCGTTTGTCTTTGGGGCGGTGGGAAAGAGGAGAGGGTGGGAATGAGAGCAGAGGAGGGGGGAGGGTAAAAAAAGGGGGGACAACTGTGGAGCATATGTAAATCCAGATATGGAAATACGAACAGCCAGGATGTGCTCTCAGACTGGCAGGAACATAGTTTAAAATGGCAAAAAAAAAAAAAAAAAATGCTGGGAATTGCACAGGCCTTGAATTGTCTTTACAAAGTTTCTTTCTTCCCTTTGAAGGGGTCACCTTCTACCAGACTATAGCACTTCTTTGGCCGTTTTTCTGCGCGGGCACTGACCTGTCTCACACTGTCCTTGCTTCAGGCTGGAGCCCTGCACGGAGACCCTCAGGGTTTGCTTCGGGGACTGCCCTGGGACAGAGAGGATGTGCTGACTGGAAAGATGGCAGGAGCGGGAAGACTGCCAACCCAGACCCCTCTTTTCTTTCTAAACTTGGCTCTGGTTCTCCCTTTTCCTGGAAGCTTCTGGGACTGCTTCCTCTCCATTTTCTCTTTCCAATCCTTTGTATGCCCCGTTTACCTCTGCGTGTTCACATGGCCTGTATTTCTACTCTTTGATTTCGCTTTGAGTCATAAGTGTCTGCTTCATTTTCTTGGTTAGAACATAAGCCTGCTCGATGGGGGAACCATGTCCTGCAATTCTTTTATTTATTTTTCCCCTAAAATACATTCTCTAATACTTTGTGCACTGAAAGCATTCACTGAGATTTACTGACTGAACTACTGTGGAGAATGGTTGCTGTCAGAGGAAGTTTCCATTTTAAAATCTTGGCCAAGCTGTTACAATTCTCTGAGCCTCATTTTTTCAATATTAAAAATCACCACAATGATGTGTTTTCACATGTACTATGAAAATTAATGGATAATTGACGATGACTGTACTAGTGCCTGGTTGGAATCCTGAATCTGTCCCGACTTACTGTTCAGTAATTCCAATGCTCTAAATTTACAATTCCATTTTAGGTTTAATACTTACTGAATGTAAGAACACTGTCTGGCCACCCTGACAAGCACTTCGTAGGCATTCTTCCCCTACATCCCAGGCACCCCTATGATCCAGACATGGTGTTTATCCCCAGTTTGCCCATGAGGAAGGTTAAGTGCTTAACCCAGCGCTCGATCTGTAGGAGGAACTCAGTAATGGCAGAACCAAAGCCACTTGACAAATTCAAAGTTTGCTAAAAGCTGAAATGAAAGGAGAGGCCCAATGCCCACCTCGTGTCTCCAGTTCCCCTGCATGTTCCCTGGTCTGTGCTGTATGAAGCTATGCAGCCTGGTGCGCTGTATATTCAGCTCTGAGCACAGTTTACAGTGACGGCAGAAATAAACAGAGTGAAGCCTGCCTCCTGTTCTCGCCAACCCTGCTTTCTCCGCACACTGCATTGCTGTCTCAATGTTCCAGCCAAGGGCCCGTGAAAGGGTTTTACCACTGAGGTTGGCGTCTCCTCTAACTGTCAGAGTCATTGCCAAGTGTTGCTGTCAAATAGTGGCACATCTTTTCCCTTTCAGAATTCTGAGATGCTGCACAGCTGAAAAAAAAAAAACACCTTTGTATGTTTATGTGTTGTTCGCGTTTCTCTGTGTGTGTGTTCCCAGGCACTAGAGGGTATGTTTTGGTCTGATTTATAAATGATTACATCAGTAATTGAACTTGTCTGAACAATGAACACACACTACAGATGTGTATGGAACTTAGTGAGCAGTTTGTGTATTTTACAAATACTAAAAAACTATTTTCCATAGTTCGGTATTTTTGTTTCATGACCTTCTTGTAAATATTACAATTTTTTTGCTTTAAATTTAAATAATGTATTTTTTTATTACTAAAGATAGACATAATATCATCACCTTTATTCTTTGATTGCTTGATTCAGCTCTCTCAGATTTTTAAGGCTTCCAAAAAAAATAAAGAAAATTAAAGAATTAAAAAAAAAAAGAAAAAAATTTCAGCCAATATAAAAACTTTCACCATCTAAAATCATTTTTTTTAAAGTTCCCATTTTTATTAGTTAATAAAATTTACCAAGATTCAAAGGCAGTTAGGATGATCCCACAGGGTTAAATCAGGCAGTATTGATTATTTTTGGTATATTTTTACTAAGAACACTTTCTGGAATAATTACATCTTCTACTTACTAAACACTTATTATTTCATTAAATCCTAATAAAAGCTGGAGGAAGAGATACAATCCCCATTTTACAGATGAGAATAGTGAGGTTGAGAGAAACAAATCCATTTGTCTGGGCCACATGCTGGGCACGTAAAGGAGCTTCTTTCAGGGGCTCTACCTCCCGTCCAAGCCCTTTAACTGCCATGTCTTTGCATCCAAGTTTCACAATGGAAACATCAGCCACTCCTATTCTGTGCATAGACTTGCATGGGGGTTGGATTATAGTGTCTAAATAAAATGCAGGGCAGCGGTAAAAATTCCATTTCAGATAACAAACGCGATTTTTAGTAGTATGCTTACTAATATATTGCATAGGACATACTTATACTAAAAATGCATTCATTGCTGATCTGAAATTCAAATTTAACTGGGTGTCCTGCATTTTTATTTGCTCTATCTGGCAACACTTGTCCGAATGTACCCAGCAAGAAACTGGCAAAGCGCATTCTGTCTCCGCCTGCTGGAAATTACCTCTTATCTTAAGGGGGTCTAAGATTGTTGCTTTCTCTCCTGGTTACCCTTTGGAGGCCGGCTCTTTCTTCTTTGACTGCTCTTACTTGCGTGATAAAGTAACTGGAAGCTGCAGACATCGATGCAGCATCTCCACAGCTGGGCATAGTGGGTGTAGTGGTGGCCACCAAGGCCCACGCCCTCTGCCTCCGGGGCTGCAGAGACTGTGCTGGCAGTGCTAATGATTGTCCTGCCAAAGCCACCATGCTCTCAGAGCCCGTGGAGATTTGCTGGAGCTGCTTTTGGGGGCTCTTGCTTTGTAGCCGTGCACCCTAGGTTTCAGCCAGGTGTCAACGAAGCCTGCACAGGAGGAAGGTTTGGGTATCAAGCACTATGCTTTTCTCAAATGACCTGTCCTTCCTTCCACAACCTGGAGGATGCCTTCCCTATAGGTTTCAGCTTTTGTTAGTAAGTCCCACCTACCAGCTCCATAGACATGCTGGGCACACCTGCATCCATGGGTCATGGTTTATGCTAAGTCTGGGATATCCTACGAGACTGCCCTCAGTTCATTTCAGGGTGCTCTTCCCTATGTCACTGAGCAAAGATTGCACGGCTGAGGGGAACTCTTAGGATTAATTGGGATTATTTTTTTCAGGTGAAAATTAACAGGCATGAGATGATTCTCAGAGGCACAGATCACTTTGGGTCCATGTCTTGCCAATGGGTTTCAGCCCCAGGAAAGTTCACCATGAATTCAATGTGACCAAAGAAATGACAGTGGAATGTTCTTAGGGTTGAAGAGTTATGCCCAACTTTATTTCCACAGTGGCAGGTCAATCGCTAGAATCCCGTCCACTCAGAGCAAGTCTGCAGGCAGCAAGCCGGTTTCTGTCTCTGGGCCTCTCTGCCTGCACAGCCGTCCCGCACAGCCGTCCTCTGGGCCTCTGTCCTCGGCACTGCCACCACTCCAGCCTGTGCTTTCCTCTCCTGCAGCCTTGCAGCCATGCCACCGTGTCGTGCAGAGCACTGGGCAGAGCTTTTTATATAGAGTCAACAGCAACGCATTGCCCACACATGTGTAGTGAGCTAGCCAACCAGGGCCAGGTGAGAATCCTGGCCACAGGAACTTCGATTTTATCCACAGCCCATAAAGGAGGCTGTCTAATATAATGCAGACTCAGCCAGGCCTTGGTGCAAATCTGGCTCTTGGCAGTTATCTATGTCAGACAAGTTAAATTACTGAATGATCTTACTTGAACCCCATAGTGTCCCCCAAGGGGTCAGGATCCCTAGTGATTCCTGAGAGTGTGGGGTACAGGGCATTCTTGGCTTGATCCAAACTTCAGCAATTCCATCAGAGATGATTAAATTCCTGAGAGGAGCCATAACATCACCTATTTTGTGGTCATGAGAAATCCTGGGGTCACTGTATTGCAAAGCCTAGTCTAGCTAGGTCCACTGGAAACCTCTCTGTGTGCCTCCTGATCTGGCAGTCAAGCCTGGCCACCTCCTGGGGTGGGTCCCAGTGTGGCATGTTGGAAAGATGATAGCTATGGGACTAGGTGTAGATTTGATGCAAACTCTAGAGCTCTGGCCAGCCTAGTGCCACAATCAAGTTCCTCAGTGTCCTCATCTGTAACCTGTAAATAATGGTTCCCTTATAAACACTGTTGACAACCTATCAGAGAGCTTCAATCATAGCAAGGATTAAATGTGACCTACTACTGTCATTGTTATAGTCATTAGCATTAGCATTACATCAACATAGCCACACAGGCTATATTTCTGACAGGCTACTTAGGTACATGTTAGCAGATGTTTTGCACAGTTTCTTATATACTCTTTAGAGATGTGCTGGTTGGTCATAGACAGCCACTAGCCTCATATGACTTCTGAGCACTTGAAATGTTATGTGCTGTATATGTAAAATGCACAGTAGATTTTGAAGACATAATATGAAAACGATCATTTAAAATATCTCAATGAGTTTTTATATCATTACAGGTGAAAATGATAACAACTTGACAATATTGGCTGAAATAAGATACATTATTAAAGTTGGTTTCACCTTTGTCTTTTTACTTATTTTGAAGGTGGCTACGAGAAAATGGAAAATTATAGATGTGTTTCACATGTGTGCTTGTGTTATGTGTTATTCTTCTATGAGATGATGCTGCTCTAGGGAGTTAGGGTAGAGGCCTAAAAGGAAGTCTTTTCCTTTACATTTCATTTCCCCCTTTTACTTCTATGTCTTAGGGACACTTCAGCCTGCACAATATATTTTAAAAAATATTTACTTTGCCCTCATAAACAAAAGAAGGCAGAGCTACTAAGGGTGAATTATATAAGAGGAACCAAAGCAAATGATGACAACATAATTCAGTCCATCAAGAGATATTCAATGTTATTTTGAAATATGTTTAAAGCTTCTAATCAGGCCAAAAATTTACATCCGGACTTATGTTTGATTATACGCAGCAAGAAACCTCTAAGGCAAAAGACAAATTGAAAAGTGTACCAAATGGGACGACAGCACTTGGACCCTTGTTGAAATATTTGGGAGTTTCAGTATTGATTCAGCTATTTTCATAGAAAAATCATCTAATACAGCACAGGTATAATCGTGTGGTTCCCAATTAAAATGTTCAAGGCCTGCATTTGTGTGCTAAGATATAATAATTTTTCCAAGTTTTACAGAAAAGTGGGGAAAACCTGAAAATACTTGATACAAATTACAGTGTAAATAAGTGTTTGAATTTCTCTTTATTTACTAGGAATGTGAAATTCTGGGGAAGCATTTTTTTTTTTAGAAATAGAAATACCACAATTATTTTTCTGCTTCACCTTTATGCTCTTTGCATTGCTGTTGAACTTGCCCTTTTAAAGATCAATCAAAGTCTGTATTTACAATTGGTTTAAGACCACCACGGTATTGAGTTCATGTAATGTGATTGGAATTAATTGGATTAAAACAAACTTAAAATGGGTATAGTCCACAATAGCAGAATACATTTGCAGGCTTCTTAGTGCTGGAGGACTTGCCGGGGATCATGTCTCATAGCAGATGCCAATGCCAAGTGGCTATAACTGGGGATTTTACTGCAATATCAAAATAATCATATTTTATTAAGAATCATAAAAAAAAGGAAAGGGATAAATAGTTTAGCGAAACCCTGACTTTTTTAATCCACAGCACTCCAGCTCCATGGACAGGGTCCAGTTCTGCCAAACCTCTTTTACTTCTTTGGGTGGACCTAGACCTTTGAGTTTGGGATGGAATGGGGAAGAGAGGTGTCAGAGATATTCTTATATGATGGTTGTCCACGGACACCGAGGAGGCAGCCTGGGCTCACTCTCACTTGGTCATATCTAATTTGATGGTGGTGGTTTCTTCTTCCAAAGTACTGGTCTCTGCATAGAAGATGTGGAGTTTCCTTAGGGTGGTATTCAGCCAGAGAGTTCTCCAGAGACAGGCAGGCCCTTTGGTCCATGCCCCCATGCCCCCATGCCCCCATGGTCCCATACCCAGTAGTCCAGTGGTCCATGAGTCCACCTCTCTCTTCAGGAAGGGTGTTCCCTCCTTTTATGTCTGTTGTCCTTCCATGGAGCCATGTCCACTGCTAAATTTCTCTTTTCTTGCTTCTGGGTGCACAGGAAACTAGGGAAGGATATACCTCAAGCTTTCTATGCTCCCAAAGGCTATTTCTAACAGTCTTTCTTTCCTCTAAGAAATTGCCAGTGTGTAGGCACCTGTCCTGATATAATGTACACTGATCACAACCAGGATATACATGCCAAGTTTCCTTGAAGATGCTTCTTTCTAGCGGTGGCCCCAATATGGGCGTACCTTGCACCTGGGCAGTAAAACACCACTGTCCCCTTTTGTAGGCACTCCTAACTCAACCCTGATTCTCTTAGAGACCTACTAATTTGGCTTTCGAAAGAGGAAAAAGGAACTTCTTCATTTCTAACACTTTGTACCCAAATGCCACCCATCCCATTATTCTGTATATCCTTCTGTACTTTGCAGTCTTGTCATAGATTAGAAAGGAGTGGATGGCATTAGGGAGGTTGCAGGATTAGTTCTGCCACCTCTTGATAACAGGGTGCTGTCTGGTCATCTAGGTTGTATTATTTATCACTTGTTCTCAGTTTGGGTTCTTAGAGTACACTTCAGCTCAAAATGAAAAGTCCACTCATTGTCCTACTGATGTACTTTTGAAAATCATTAGCACCATTCATCAAATAGGTCTAGTTCACCTGTTGGGCACATAGTAGAATTGCATGCCCCTGTCTCCATAAGTGAGATATGATGCAGGGTTCTTCAGAGAATCAGAAGCAAAACTAAAAGGATGTATGTGTATGTACACACACACATGGAGATTTATTATAAGGAATTGGCTCACAAAATTGTGGAGCAGAGAACTGAGTTCTGTAGGCTGAGTCAGTAAGCTCTAGGGCCAAGAAATGGTGATGATACAGTTCTATTTCTAAGGCCAGCAGCCTTGAGACACAGGAAGAGCTGGTGTTTCAGTCTGAGTCTGAAGGCAAGAAAAAAAAAGACATTCCAAGGGCAATCAGGCAGGAGGAATTCTTTCTCCCTCAGGAGAGGGTTAGCCTTTTTTGTTCTACTCGGGCATTCCGCTGATGGGATGAGGCCCACCTACTTTGGGGATAGCAATCTGCTTTACTCAGTCTACTGATTTAAATGTAAATCTCATCCAAAAACACCTTCACAGACACACCCACAATATTTGACCAAGTATCTGGGTACTCTGGCCCAGACACACAAAATTAATCCTCAGCAGGTACAGCCAGTCTTTAGCCAATAATTATTTCACTTTGGGAGGGAAGTTTTAAGAGCTAGTGTGCAATTTAGTACACTCACATTTTCATGTCTAGGGGGTTGTGTAGGAATACATCTGCATGGAGCTTCCATTAGCCTTGATCCTGAGGTGTGCAGGATAAGTAAAGCCTCCCTGCTGTCTTTGTATTAGATGTGTAATATGTGCAAGAAACAAATGTTTTTTATAAAGTCACAAAGATTTCAGTTATTTGTCACTGCAGCAGAACATAGCCTATCCTGACTAATGCAACACTGTTGTATTAAACATGAGAAGCCAAATCAGAAGCTGAATCAAAACTAGAAGTTTCAGATTTTCTCTATGTGAGATACTAAAAGGTGCTGAGACTGTATCCAGCACTATTTCTAGAATAGCAAGAACATTTGCTAAGGAAAGAGGCAAGCTCTGGGGTCAAAGGTATGAATGAGGTAAGATACAATCTTTCCAAGGCAACTGCTTTGATTCTTTCCAGGTCCTGGCTCACATTTTTTTCTTTCATTCAAAGTCAATTCTACAAGAATATAAACCTAAATAATCTAATTGTTAGCTACTAATAATTATTAATAAATTAGTAGTTTTTTTCAGTTGTTCTGTGTTGCCTTTAAAGAGTAGTATTTATGATTAGAGTTCCTTTACTGAATTCTGATAGGAAGTAATAAGCAAGTCCAGCTGCCTAAACAGAGCATGTTGGATTCTGTTGGAGTGAACATGCTTTGACCTAATGGACCTAAAAGACACTCAGTGATACATCTTGGCAAGCAGGCAGGTAGAAGCAATGGCTCCTGCCCTGTGTGCAACGGGAGTGCATGGCTCTTTGCTCAGCACCAAACTGAATGCATCTGTACTAAGTACATATCTGATTATGCATGGAAATGCCCTACACCATAATCTCTCTCCTTTCAAAGGCAGTGAAAAGAATAATATGGATATATTTTTCGAAGCACGCTTGAGAGAAGGAAGTTGGAACCTGTCCGCCTGTGTTAGACATTCTCAGGCTGGGCTGCAAGGGATCTGCTGGGCCCAGTGCTAGGTGCTTACATATTCAAGGCTCGAGGTTATTGCTTAAATTACTTGCCAGTTGAGCTGAATGTGTAGTAGAAATCACTCAACCCTTCATTTTGCCAGGTTCCTGAGGGGAAACATATATTAAACATTTGAGAATTTTGTATGTGGGTGTTGCTCTCTAAAATATAAAATTGTGGATCACATGCTTGTTAATTATTCTGAATAGTGGCACTTTAAATAGATGGTTGTTTTCAGCAAAAACTACCTACTACAAAATAATTAGTGGTTCTACAAGCATTGGCCATGTGGAACTAAATCTGGGAGAATCTCAGGTCTCAAACTGCTACTTAAGTGCCTAAGGGCTTAAAGTTGCAAAATTGAATGGGCAACTAAGTATGGTCATTAAAATTTAAGTAGATGAAAATTGGATAATTGTATGCTGCTTTTTATCTTGACACACATTGTATTACAAGTTACTGTGTAGAACCATCTTCTTGGGAAATAAATAGACGAGATGATTAAACAAGTGACTTTTTCTAAATCATATCAGGGAGAGGAGAGCAAATGAACCACATTCTTTTACTTCTCATATAATGCCCAGCTCAGGGTCCCACACATAACAGGCACTCAATAAATATTTGTGGAGTCTATTAATGTATGAATGTAAACAAAAAACTTATCTTTCCATTAAAATGGAAGTGAATACAATGGAGGAAATTATATTAAAATGTGGCCTAAAATCAAACACAAATCATCTCAATTTAGCTCCTAATTAGCCTGAAGAGTACATTGTTGTTATTAGTTTTCAAAATTTGTTTAATGATCATGAGACAGTTGGGAGTATTTGTGGTATGTTCTCTAGGTTGAATTAATGGGAAAAAGTTGTATTCTTCTCTACTGCATTAATGTATTTGGCACCTTTCCTCCAAAGTGCTTGAAATACCATTTTTGGGGCGCATTTAGAGATGCTAAAGAAAATGTCTGGGCTATAAAATCCAAATCAAGATTTCCTTTTCAGCTTCAAGCTAAGGAAAGTAATTCAACATTGAACATATATGCCTCTTAAATCTTCCAGGGCCTGGGAGTGTTGGAAATTGTTTATATATTGTATACAGTTTCATGTTCCATAAATGCTTTCTGACTGGCAGATGAGTGAAATGATTCAAGGTAGTGTGTCTCTTCAATTCCGATGGTCTACATGATCTGCAGATCAGAAAACAAAACCCCCTTGGCTGGTTGGGTGAAAGCAGATGATAATAGTATTTAAAAATTTGAATTTCCAATAAAAAAAATTCCTTGGAGAGAGGGAGGAAGACTTGCCAGAGGATTTTTTCAAAGAGAATCTCTACTGTGACCTAGAATTCTGCCTACATATTGGAGAAGACCTACTGGCCACTGGCTGTGGTTTTTGCTCTTCCTGGAGCAACGTTTCTTTTCTTTGCCCCTTGCAGTGCTCAAAGCTACTTGAACTTTGGCTAAGCTTCCCTTTTGCTTTCCTGATGAGTAACAACCAGCACTTCTTTCTCCTAAACAGCATCCTATTGCTCCTCCAGGATTCATGCGTTCGGGATGACTTGACATTTTCGCAGGGAATAAAGTTCAGTCCCTGGGAGAATCTCACTATTTTCTCCTCTCCCCTAGTGTGTCCCATCAAGACACCTGTCATTATATATAGTCCTAATTGCATACAGAAGTGGAGCTAAAGAGAACGTGTCTGATACGTCCAAAGTCACAGGCACCTCCCTGAGTCTGGGCTTAGAAATTTTTTTTTAGCCTTCCAGACTTCCTGTCCAGCTTCTTGCCCACAGCTAGCATGCTAGGTGGGGATCAACTTGTCTTCCTCTGCCGGCTGTGGCTTCCATCACACGGCTGGTTTGATGAGTGAATCAACAAAGCCCTTTATAAAGTGCAGAGAGCAGTGTCTGGCACAAAGGAAGCCCTGAAAAATGCTGGCCCTTGTTTTTATAAAGGACATCATACACCAGACACTGTTTTTCTACTTTCTCCCAAAATGCTGAAGCTATCTACATGATGGGATGCTCTGCCATCAGTTGGAAAAATAGCACATTTAATATATTCTGAGGTATTTACTTTGTCACATCCTTGTTCCCCGTAGCAATTCACAACAACCTTCCTCCATCCAAATTCAGCTTCGAATTTCAGGCACTTACCCAAGATCACTGGGTAATGACTCTGGGATTTCAGAAATAATAGCGTCACCAGGGAGAGCATTCATCCAATTCAGGATTTCACATCTAGCTACTATTTATCGGCCTCTAACTCTATGTTAGCCCCCAAAGCTAATCTCTTGTGGATGACATCAGACTCCGTTTGCATCAGGTGGGACAGCCAGGACTGGGTCCTGGGTAACAGGTAACTTCAGCAATTGTTGTTGTCCTTAATTAAGCTTATATGTGGTCTGCTCACTTCATTCTTATTTCCTCAGAAATTTTATTTTAAATTTAAGCGAAAGACACCTTACTCAGCGAAATGACATGAACAGCTTTGAGTGCTGGCTTTAGAGCTGGTGATTAGTCCATCATTTTTAACTCACCCACTTTCCCTCTTCTGGTCCTTCTGAATTGCTGCTGGGGGCGGCTGTCTGGGCACCAGCCCTGGTGCTCCCACACCAGCCCGGCACATCCGTCCTGGGACAGCTCCCACCTGTCATTAGGGTCTCAGCTTGTATCTCCTCCTTAATGAGACCTTTCTAAACCCTTCAACTGAACTATGACACTCATGCCCACACTGAACACTCTCAAGGTGCTCTTTGCTCCCTGGATTAGGGCTTGAGACTATATATGCTGCCACATGTTCAAAAACAAAAGCCCCCTCCTCCGGCAGCTGCAGGAGACTGGGGCTGCAGTCGCTTCCCCCCACCGAGTCACCAGCACCTGGCACAGTGCTTGCGTGGGACACACGAAGGACAGGGAGCTGGCTCAGAGAGAGGGCCTGGGAAGAGTCCCCAGGAGGCAGGGGTGGGGCAGCCATCACTGGAGAAACTGGAGAAAGAACAGCAGACTTGGAGCAGGACAGGGAAGGGAGGAGGCAGGCAGGATGGAGCTGGAAGGGAAATGGATGTGGAGACTATCACATCCTAAAAAAGTGGATAGCCTGGTAGGGTTTTGAGCGGAAGAGTAATATGCCCTGGGCTCTGCTTGACACAGCTCATCCACTTTGTGGAGCTGCTTCATGGAAGGAAGAGAAGAAAAGGGAGGGGATCCATTAGCCATGGTTACTGGACACCTGGGAAAGTCTGGTGGCTGCAGTGGAGACAAGTCATGGCATCCAGGGACATGCAGGGCATCTTGGGGACACTAGTGGCTGAATCCCATCCAGCTCTTACCCTGTTAGTGCTGCTGCTTCTGTGTTAACTCCCACACATTCTTGTGTTGGTGTTTATCACACCCATTTTACAGATGTGGGCACTGAGGCCAAAGTGGCTTGACAACCAGGTTGTTTCCTTGGGGTCCTGGACTTGCCATCACTGTCCTTGCCTTTTCTTGAACTGGATGCACAGATGTGAGCTGTTGGCATGCAGGTGGATTGGTGTTAAAGCCTGCAGAGGGGGAAAATCACTGAGGGAGCATGTAAACAGGAGAAGAATGTAGACCAAGGCTGATTCCTGAGGCATATGAAATTCAAGGATGCGTGGAGCAGGAGGGGCAAGGAAGCGAAGGTGGAAAGGAGCAGTCAGGGAACAAGATGCAGACCAGGAGAGCCTGATATAAGGAAGCCAGGAGAAGACAATACTTGGGGGGAGTCGTCCCATGTGTGTCCTGACAGGTGCTTAAGAAGCATACCAAGAAGCGTCAGTCAGCTTTAGGGACATAGAAGTCCGGGTGACCCATAAACCTGGTATTTCCAAAATTTATCAGACAGAGATAGTTGCAAACTTCTATCCTGAGACTTTTATTTTCTAGATTTAGAATTTTAGAGCATATTAAATTCTAAAATGGTAATTACTTACTATACAGTGGTATTCTGTTTTCATTTTATTCCTCTGACTAAATTGCCAATCTCCTGAGAAAAATCTGATGAACTAAATTTTAATTAATCTCTGTTATACCCTTCTCATCTTTCCTCAAATGGATTAATTTTTTCCCATAGCAACTTAATGCCTAGTTCGCTTAAACACAAAGTTGAAGTTTTACTTTAGGGGCCTTACTTTTTCTTATATTTTCTCTCCATTTTTTTTTTCCTCCCAGAAGGTCACATTTTAAACATAGGTGCTTCTTTTCTAAGGTCTGGGTGATGTTCTACTTTATTCCCTATTTTTTTACATTTAATTAATTCATTGAGAAAATATTTAGTAGGCATCTTCTGTGTTCCAGACTGTGTGGAGGGCCCTGGAGTACCAAGATTAGCACAACCCAATTCTTGCCCTTGAAGGCAACTACCAAGTAAAGGTGATGCACACCTAAGAGGGTGGTTGTAACATAATGCCTGAAACAGGGATGCTGGATCTTAGAGAAATTCCCAGTCCCAGCAGAGAACCTGATGCCAGGTGTAATGTAGTTTGTTTGTTTTTGTGTCGTAATGTGGTCTTCACCCAATTTTGAGGGTCTGACTGGAGGCCAGTCAGTTCCTCTTTTTAAGCACCTATGAAGTCCGTACTCCACCCACTTCCTTTGTTGGACTCTCACCCTTCAGGGCCACTAGGCACTCGACTAAATCTCCCCAGGGCCAGGTACCAGACAGCTAGGGACAGAAGCCCCAGGAAGTATTTAAGCTGGCCAGGGTACAGGACCCCATGAATCCCAGGTAACTCCATCATGCTTGCTGTGCCTCTTGTCCCCTACAGCTCCAGCTGGCTGTTACCCTGTCCCCATCTGGCCCTTCTTAATGGCCTTGTTCATTTTGGAGCTATAAGAAACAAAGAACCTTTCATCTATCTGAGAATCATTGCTCTGTGTGTGTCCTACCATCAAAAAACCCTCTAAGACAAGGGGATGGATCTTCATTGTCGTGTAGGTATTGGACAGATGTGAGCCAGTGGAGGAGACAGTGCAGGCAAGGAGGAGAGTGCGAACAAAGGTGTGATGAGAAATCGGGGTGGAGCTGAAGTGGGGATGAATGTATGAGCAGCCCTGGACATTGAAAGTCAGGAGGGATGTCTGTTCAAGAGGGATGTGGGCTGAGGTGGGAGGCAAGGACTTCTGAAAGGCAGGAAGAGTAACAGAGTCCAGGGAGGTGAGAGCAAAAGGACACACTGAGAGGTGTTAGCGGCAGTGCGGTGTGATGGCTGGAATGAGTGAGTTTCTGAAGTGGGGAGTGCCTTGCAGTGTGCAGTGCGGGGAGGTCTCCCAGAGAGGCGATGTTAGAAAGCAGCGATGGGATTTGTGCCTTAGGAGGCAGTTGGTGGTTTTAGGAAGAGCAGGTTCAGGAGTGTGGCTTCTGTGCAGACCACATTGTGGTTGTGTGAAGCATAGGTGGGAGGTGAAGGACTGGTCAGCGACGGAGGACTAGTATGGGGGGAACTCTCTATCAGGAGGAAAGGAGACGGGTCTGTTTGATGTAAGAGGGTGTCGGGTCGGGAGAGTGCTTGTGTCTGCCTTCCTTCCTGCCTCTTCTTTCTCTCTCTCTCTTTCTCTCTCTCTTTCTGTATGGAACAGGCTTGAGCGTATTTACCAGAAGAAGAGCTGCAGGCAGAGGAAAGGGAATGGCTGACAGAACCAAGCGCTGCATGAAGTAGGGGGTCAAAGCTGGAGGAATGGACTTGAGATCAGATTTGCAGAGACCTCTCTATCTCACAGATTGCCTGGGATGCGTGTGTGTGTCTGTGTACAGTCAAAACTCTTTCTTTGCACATTCCATACTTATGAATTCACCTATTTGCTAAAATTGAGGACATATGTTGAGTGGTAAAACACTGGGCTCATCCAATGTGCATGTTCCCGACTGAGGCGGGACCCAATGATACTGCCTTCTTGTTTCAGCTCTCATCCTGAAGACAAGTGTGTAAACAAGTGACTTTTTGGTTGCATTTTTTTTTTCGCATTTTGCTGTTTCTAATGCTGAAGTACTGGCTAGCATTCCTACACACAAAAAAGCTGTGATGGGCCTTACAGAGAAAGCCCTGCCTGAGATGAACTTCACCTGGGCCTGGGTTCTGGCGCTGTTGACCTGAGTTCAGTGATATTAAACCAACAATTCCTATGTTAAGAAAGGAGTCTTTAAACAAAAACATGTCTAAAACAAAGTTTTGTATTGACCAGTTGGTGAAAATGTGTGGTCTGCTGCTCAGAGGAACTACCCTTGTATTTTCTCTAAGAGCAATGGTTTACTGTTTGCAGCAGCTTTGTAGAACATAATTGTTGCAAATAATGAGAACTGATTGCATAGATACACATACACACACATGAGCATATACGAACTATATACGTGAATGGGGATTTGGAAACTGAGAGGTTAGTGACTTACCTGATGTCACAGGCCTGTAGGTAACAGGGCTGGGATGTGAATTCAGGTGGTCGTGTATGGCTCCATGGTCTGTGCTATGAATCACTTTGCTACATGCCTGCTAGTATGTGGGTCTAGATGAGTAAAGTGGTATTAACAGGGCATTTCATTAGTGCCATTTTTCATCTGGTAGTCAAGGGGAAAAGGCAAGTGGATCGAGAGCATGAGGACGAATGTGAGGCACTTGTAGGGAAGGTCCTACGGTTGAATGTGTTGTCCAGAAATATTCAGATGGAGAGAAAAGCCATGATCAAGGTACAAGCATCAGAAGGGGATTCCTGTAGGAAGAGCCACCTGAGTTCAGATGAGAAGGATGAGTAAGATGCGTGACTTTGAGCCTCTTGAGATTTCAGTGCCTCAGCTCCCACAGGGGATCAGAACAGTTGGACATAGATTGTTATGAGAATCAAATGTGATAATTCAGTGAGCGTACTTAGTATGATGCCTGAGACATATTCAACTCCATGTGGTGATGTTATTATAGCAATTTTATTTAGTAGTTGAAGAACAGAAAGAAGTATATCTAAGGAGGGTGGAGAATAACAGGAAACTACATTGCTCATGACAGCAAACAACGCTTTTAATGAGTACAGAGGGCGACCTGGAGTACAGCAGATGCCAGTGACAGAGATGCAAAAACACTGCAGGCTCGGATGTTACAGACATCAGGGAGAATGGGTTTTTAAGTGTGAGATAGTTCTTGAGGCAGAACTTTTTGGAAAATTAAAAGTCCAGGTAGGTGATAGTTGTCTACTATAACTGTGCCAGGTTTTAGCAGATTTCCTCAACCCATTCTTCCAGGAAACTTCTGTTTCCCAACTTAATTTCCTATTGCTACTTTCCTCCAGATCATCAGATTCAATTTCAATCTGGATCCCTAGGGGAAATGAGCTGCTGTATCATCTCTGGACACTCCATTTACTCATGTATGCATTCACTTATTTATTGTCAGGCATTTATTGAGTAATTCCTGTGTGCGGGACTTTCTTCTACATGCTGAGTACAGAATGAGTAGACATGGAGGCACTCAGAATCTTGGCAGAGAGAGAGGAAAATAAAGACTAGCACAGTTGTGGGAAGCACTGAGATAGTAATATGAACAAGCTATTAGGGTAATGCAACTGAAGGACTTGATGGAGGATCAAATATACAGAACCCAGTCAAGTGGACACATAGTTGTGAGTTTAAGAGATACATGTTTGCCCAATGGTACTGACCAGCCACTTACATGCTGGCAGTGTAAACTAACATAGATTCCTCTTTTTTACCTGAAGGGTTCAAAATATGATTTCTAAGGTAATGGTTGATACTGTGCTTTGGTTTGGAAGTGAAACACTTTTCCTTTGGAGGGATGAAACAAAGTATAACTTTGAGAACCATGGACCCAATTTTATATTAATCTATTTACAAAATGCCATCAAGATTATTTAAAGAAATCACATCTATACTCAAAGTATTCTGTACTTTTTTGAAAATGATTTTATATTGCAGACGGTAGGAAAGAATAAATTAACTAAAATATCTTTAATGTTCCTTTCAATTACTGTGACTAATAAAATATATTTCAAGCCCCAAATGAAAGAGTTGATGTAAACTTGGCCTATCTTATGTAACCAATAGCATTTAAACTCCCATCTAGGAGATTTTTCATGGTTATAAGCGGAATTTCTTAAGATACTGAACATTGCCTCACCCGACCCACCCCAATAACCATTACTCTAAGTCTTCAGCCATCTTTCTAGAAGACTAGATCTGCTGTCGAGAATTTACAACCAACCATGATTATGGTTAAAAGCAGATCTGGAAAATCAATTCAATATTAGGAAATTGTGAAAATTACAGAAATCTAACATGATACCAATTTATTACTTGCAAGTGAGTTCAGGAGCAAAGGAAATATTGGGTGCAGATATATTTATCACAATGAAATTTTATGTGTCTTTTATTTAAATTTAATATTCCCCTATCTGGTTATTCTAGTGAGTGGCATCTTCAAACTCAAGTATCCATTTGAACCTAAGACCGTGTCTGTACTTAAGAAAGGAAAGTCATCTTCAGGAAGAAGTTCTGTCTTTGCAAGGAGAATAATTGACTGAACAGGCATAATGTGATACACTTTTAAAGAATGTTCTTCGATATGACACTTCAGTAGTAATAGTAACGATCTTTCTCATTTTATGCTCCACTAGGGCATATGTGACCAATTGTATCACCAGTGTAAGTCTGGATTACTTTCTATTACTTTCTACTTATAATTTTTAATAACTGAAGACATTTGGAACTAGAAGGCAGTCAGTGGTGCTTGCAACAAACTAGGGGCAATTAAGATGGGTGAGGGTTTTAGACTCCACATTGGTTTGTGCACATCGGGAGAGGCAAAATCAGCCATTAAAAAAATTAAACCATTTGGGTCTTGGGTTAAGGTCTGTGAACTGTTTAATGTCATAATTGCTTGCTGCCTCAATCATCAAACTGAATGAACTTCTAAGTTGAAATGTCATAAACGCTCAGCACAAAGATTTATATAACCCAGGTATCTGACCTACCGCCGTGCCATGCCTGAGGCAGGAAGGGTTTGTTATATCTTTCTCAACCTTCGGGGGAAAAAAAATAAATCCGGAAATGTGCTTGTTCTGGCAATGATCAAAACATTAAGAACCCATTCAGTTATCTGTATGGTGTGTTCAGAATCTGTGATAAACATATCCATCTCCTATAAAAAAATAATTGAGACCCAAATTCCTTTCGTGGTTATGTGTGTGTTTATTCTAACAAATTAAAGCGGTGAGGGTCATGTTTTTTCACTGTGCATATTGCTCAAATGTGAGAGGGACATTTCTAGCTAACGTAGATTCTGTTTTCTGAAGAAGTACATTATTTTGTGAGTCTCACTTACATTCTGATCCTCCCTAAAGGAAAGCCCCCAGATTTTATGAGTGTATTATAAAATGTGTGATGAATGTAAAACAATATTTTTGTCAGATATTATTTATAACTGTCCCTTTCTGTACAAAGTAGGATTATTTTAATGTCAGTGATACATAGAACCAAGATAATGGCAAGGTCGCTTATTATAAAAATTTAAAATCAACCAATTTTAGAGACACTGCGATGAAAGTTGTCATATGAAATCCCATCAAATTTAATAAGAGACCAATTGAGTAACTGCACTTGACGAATTTTCAAAATTGTGTGCATTAAACTCTTATAAATCAATAAGAAAAAATTTAAAAAATAAGTTTAAATGGGCAAAAGACTTGAATGAACTCTCAACAAAAGACAATATACGAGTGGTTAATAAGTGTGTGAAAAGTCATTCAACATCATTAATTTTCAGGGACATGCAAATTAAAATGATGATGAAACATCATTACAAATCTGTTAGTTTGGCTGAAACTTTAAAAGACTAAGAATACTAAGAGTTAGTAAGAATGTGGCACATCTGGAAGTCTTATACACTGACTGGGGGCATGTATATTAAGTGTCTAATACATAACAAGCCCTATATTGGGCGTTGACAAAAATGAGGATGTATAAGAGTATGTCCCTGCCGGTGAGATGGGTAGTCTGGTAGGGAAGCAGGCTAGGTAGACAAATGACCACTGTACTGTGTAGAGTGTGGGGTACAGCAGATGCTGCAGAGGCCCACCCCCCACAGCCCAATAGCACAAGGGTTGGAAGCCACTGGGAGGCTTTTAAGTGGGCTGAGCCTGAGCAGAAAAGGAGTGTGTCAGGAAAAGAAGGAAAGGAGAGTAGAAGAATATTACAGACAGAAGGACAACAAAAAAGTATACATGTTTGAAATGAATGTCAGAGTTAGGGCACTCCTGGCAGCCAGGAGGGCAGAAGTAGCAGGCAGGTAACCCAGTGAAAGGCAGGTACCTTTTGAAGTAATGGTTATGATACCATGCTGAAATATTTGGTCTTCATTCTGAAAGCTATGGAAATTCAATAAAGGTTTTAAATGTCATGATCAAATTGGGGTTTTGGAGTGCCCATTCATTCAGCAGCATTGAAAACTGACACGGCGTAGGGAAGACTGAAGACAAGGTAATTAACTATTTAAAAAAAACATTTTTAATTTATCAGAAATCAACAATACAGAGTAACCTCTTTTGATGATCCAGGTCTTAATATCTGGAGGTTGCCACCAAACATGTGTGTCTGTGTGTTTTCTTCTTAGGTGTTTATTTTCCTTCCTGCAAGGATATGATAAAAGTGCTGAATGCCCCACAGTAATGCTGCTGAGGAAAGCTCAGGCAGATGATGACAACATTATTTTGTCATAAGATTATCACATTCTAAACAATTTCATCACAGAGAAACAGCCTTCCAGAACAGCCCATCAGAAGCCAAGGATTCAGGCAGCCTGTGCCATACCAGTTCCTTCTTAGCGATTGCTGTCTAGCTTGCCTCACCGGACCCTTGACAAAGAGATCCTCAAACCCAGGGAGCCTGGAAGTAAAACCCATCTGAAGCTTTTCTCTGCGAGGGTTGAAGGTGGCCTCTATAGAAATTGTAGCAAGGTAGATTACCCTCGAAGTGCAAACTGAGAGGAGAGATCACACATAGGTCCCAGATGATGGAGGGTACTTTTGGCTTTAGTAGTCAGGGCCTGTCAGGAAAACAGCTCACACCCAGGTGGTTTATTATGGGAATCCAACACAAAAGCAAACTACAGAGTGTTGGATGTTGGGTCACCTATCTGAAGGAATCTTATGCGGCCAAGGTGGCAAACTGGTTTCTGGCTTGGTTGCCTGGGTGACACTAGTACGGCTTGACTATTTAAGAAAAACTTTAATTGGGGGGTAAAGGTGAGGATTTTTTTCTAATGCTGAATTTGTGTGTAGACTTCTACTAGGCAGGCAGATGCTGGGTTCTTCAACATGCAAGAAAGATTTGGATGGGAGATAGAATTATGAGCGATGTCAGTGCATGAATAGTCATGGGAGGGAGTCATGTCACACCCATGGGATTGTGAGGAGTGAAGATGAAAGTGGACCAAAGGCAGAACTCTACAAGCTGCAATATTCACAAGGAGGCACACAAAGGGAAGGAACAGAAAATATTTGGAAGGAAGGTCAGGGAAACAGGAGAGCCAGAAGAGCTGAGCTATGTAAGCCAATTGAGGATAAATGAAGAAGAAAGAAGAGGTCCATGTAGCAGAGGCCAGTGACATTGAAGACTGAAAGAAAACGTTGTATTTCTATTAAGGGATCACTGGTGACTTTTGACACAGCAAATTCAGTGTAACACTGGGAACGGAGAGTCAATTTCAGTGGGTAATAAGGAAGTCCACGAAGTCTGCATACATGCAAAGGTCTTGCCTCTGGGAAAATTTGCTTGGAAAGCCAAGCAGAGCAAGGTGTGGGGGAGCTCCACTCTTCATGCAGATGGGTATTGCCCTGATTGTTGGCAGCAGCGCTGAAGTGGTGGAAGTGTCCTGTGCACTGGGCCATGGAATTTATGCAATGAAGCTGGGGCCTCAGGATGGGGGGAACCACATCAAAGCTTAGATAGCAAAGCTGATTATAAATAATTCCATACATGCCCCACCAAGATCCCAAAGCATTTCAGTCTGTCCTTAGAGTTCCCATACCCAAACCTCAAAATAGCCCAGGGATGTAACAGCAATCTGAGGCCACGTACAAATGAGATTAGCCCATGTGCCACTCTATTCCTGCTCTTATTTACTGACCCCAAGCCTCTCCAGTAACATCAAAATCCCTCTAATATCAATGAAGTAGGTTCCATCTGGGAATGTTTAGATGTTTTAGTGATCGCCTTAGGCTGAGATGGATGGTAATATCTACTGAAATGAGATTCACTGTCGTAGGAAATTCCAATGGCTGTGCTTTCATGGGCCCCACGTTTTCAAGCTGAAACAAGTATGTGCTAACTATGTGAACAAATTAGGCACATCACCCAGATAATATAGAGATAGTCAAGATCATATTGGTCGTTGTCCACCCTGAACCTCTATGGTTAGGCATGCCGCTTGGTAAGACCCTTTGGTGAATCACAGTTCATGGTCTACTGATCTGCTATTAATACAATTTCTGTTGCCCTTTGAGCTTTTAGCCCCACATGTGTAATTCCTCCAAGAAATTCAGTATGTTATCTGAAAGGTCTCCCGATGCCACTGCGTCAATGCAAACCAGACTACACGGAGATGAACAAAGGGAATTTAACTTTCATAAGTTGGTTTTAAAAATGCATTTACTTTGAATGCACTGAAAGACTCTAAAAAAAGATGAAAAGCATCTTTAGCATGCCAAAAACATCTGGTTTCATATTTTCAGACCAAAAGGAAATTGCATGAAGACTAAAATCTTATGTTTTGATTTATATTATTATTGGAGGGCTGAGAAGCTGCCAGTCACCAAGTAAAATTTTATGATGATAAATAAATAAGGAAAACAATCTGACAAAACACGTTGTGGAACAAAGCTGCATTTCAAGTTTAATTAACTGATAACAATGTTTATGATGGAAGAACTGTGTCACCAATTATACAGTTAGTAAATGTATGCTCCCAATGAGATGACAAGCCCATAAAACCATACAAAGGGCTCTTCCTCGACACAGTATTTCAGCCTATCCAAGCAAAGTTTTGCTTCATCTAATAAATCATGCATCAATTAAGACCCTCTCTGAACCCGTGTATGAGTTGGTCTCTTAGAAGTGATACCTCTAGTAGCACTTTTTAAATTGAATGATAGTAGAAGCAATACTTTTAATAAGCTGACTGATAGTGTCTCTGCAAGTGACAGTCACTGGAACAGCAGAGAGAGAGCAGTCAGGGAAGAAAGAAAAAAAAGGAGCAGAAAAGAAAAAAAAATGTTTCTTATCTTTTTAGCACTATGCTTTTCCCTCCCCCAAAACCTCAGACAAAATTCTAACAAAGTGTTCCCCTAAGAAGGCTCTCTGACAATCAGCAGCGGGCTGTAGGTGGAAGTTTTCCTTCATCGTGTGGAAGAAAACGCAGTTTCTTTGCTGTTCGGAGTCTTGCATCTAAAAGCACTGCATATTCAGTTGTTGCAATTCAAAGAGTTAGGATCACAGCCATTATTTGTTCCCAGATTAAACTGTTTGCTTTCAGTTTACTATTGAGACTATATCATGCCATGTTTTAGCGTTTATTATATTTCTAGAGGGGGTCTTTTCTTAGCAGATCTTATAAGTTGATTTACTCAAACTACAGAAAGAGATAAACCTAGCCTGATATGTCCAAGATTTTATGCTCCATCTTCCTCAGCTTTTGGAATGCTGGACTATTACCAGATTTCAGAAATAGTTAACTCCCTTGACTCCAGGCCCATTAACCATTCTGCTCACACCCACATAGAATCCTTTCAACAGCAATAACTGTCACTATGCTTGGGTCTCTCTGACAGTGAGCACCACACACAAATAAGATCAGTTAGCACATTAGGCAATGCATTCCAAATATTAGGTGGTTTCCCAATAGACGCCTAATGGAATTTAAAATACATATATATCTGATATTAGCATTCAATCAAATGCTTTTGTTGGTAAAACTCAATATTCTGTAGTCAGACAAAAGGCCTGCAGAATGCAGAACAGTTGTGGAAAATTCCTGGTACTTTAAGCTCAGGTACAGTTGCCATCAAAAACATTCTGAAGTGCATTTGTTGATTCAGGAGGAAGCACAAAGCATTTGGAATTTTGTTTTTCCTAGAACCTGTTCAGATTTGTGCATGACAATTTCCTGAGTGATTTGTATTTTCCTTTCTTCCAACTGTGTTGTCTCATGAATTAGTTTCATGCTATTTCTCCCTTCTTATTAAAATTATTAGCTATCAATTCAACTATTGGGTCAGCTAATTTTTTGTTTTTCTTTTTCAGGTGTATGTAGTAATTGTCATCCCTTTCATCAATGAAATAAACTTTTCTATATGCAGGAGGCTGTGTTGGTTCATTTTGTGTCTGTCTTTGTGCATATATGTGCATGGAAAAGTTAACATCCTGCCTTCAACACTGTTGGGAATTACTACTGGCATGTTTTGACTCATTATCTTGAATCTTAATCAGCTGATGAAAAAAAAATTAGTTTCATCAGCTGATGAAGGCTCAGGGTAATGAGTCAAAACATCCTGATAGGGCTTCTCAGCAGCTAGAAATGGGACTTGAATGCTTCACCTGACATGGCTGTCTCTCAATGCTGTCCAACAAATGATTTATCCAGTCTCTATATTTACCATAATGTAACAACCACAATATAGCATGGGAAGGGATTGGCAGATTAGGAGCTCTACCATGTCCAAGGAAGAGGAGTCAAACTTTTATTATTTTTTTATTGCAATAAATATATGTAATATAAAATGTACCACTTTAACCATTTTTAAGTATACAGTTCAGTAACATTAAGGACATTGCTGTGCTACCACCTCCACTATCCATCTCCAGTATTTTTCCATCTTCCCAGTTGAAATTCAGTCCCACTAAAAAACTCCCCATTTCCTCTTCCTCCAGCCCCTGACCACCACTTTCGTTCTTCTATGATTTTGACTATTATTTCAAGTGCCCCACATAAGTGGAATCATCCAGTGTTTGCCCTTCTGTGCTGGCTTAATTTGCTCAGCCTAATGTCCATGCTTCATCTATGCTGTAGCATGTATCAGAACTTCCTTCCTTTTTAAGGCTGAGTAGTATCTCATTGTGTGGCTAGATCACATTTTTGTTTATCCATTCATCCATTTATCCAACCATATTTTAGGTGGCTTCCACCTTTTGGCTACCATGAATAATCTATGAACATGGGTGTACAAATTTGAGACCCTGCTGTTAACTCTTTTGGGTATATACACAGAATTGAAATTGCTTAATCATATTATATTATTTTTGTGTATAGTTGATATACAGTATTATATTAATTTCAGTTGTACAACATAATGATTTGACAATTATATACATTATGGAATGCTCACTATGGTAAGTGTAGTTACTGTCTGTCACCATACAGAGTATTATTGACTATATTCCCTATGTTCACTTTCTATCCCCATGACTGTTATTTTATAAGTAGAAATTTGTACCTCTTTATCCCCTTCACCTATTATGCCCATCCCCCACCCCTGTCCTATGGCAACCACCAGTTTATTCTCTGTACTTATGAGTTTATTTTTGTTTTGTTTGATTAAGCATTGGTTATTTTTTAGATTCCACATATAAGACAAATCATAGGGTATTTGTCTTTCTCTGTCTATTTCACTTAGTAATACCCTCTAGGTCCATCCATGTTGTCACAAATGGCAAAATTTCATTCTTTTTTATGGCTGAGTAATATTTCATTATTTATATGTACCACATCTTCTTTATCCACTCTTCCATTGATGGGCACCTAGTTTGTTTCCATATCTTGGCTATTGTAAATAATGCTGAAGTGAATATAAAGGTACATAGATTTTTGAATTAGTGGTTTTGTTTTTTTTGAAAGGGAACAAAAGCCAAAATCAGTAAGTGGGAGTAAATCAAACTAAACAGCTCCTGCATGGCAAAGGACACCATGAACAAAATGAAAAGGCAACCTACTAAATGGGAGAATATATTTGCAAGTAATATATCTAACAAGGGATTAATATCCAAAATTATACAAAGAACTCATGTAACTCAAAACCAGCAAAACAAAACAAACCCAAATATTCTGATTAAAAACTGGGCAGAAGACCTGAATAGATAATTTTCCAAAGAAGACATATAGATGTCCAACAGACTCATATAAAGATGCTCAATATCATAATATCATAATCATCAGGGAAATGCAAATCAATATTTTGATGAGATATCATTCCCATCAGTCAGAGTGGCTATCATCAAGAAGACTGGAAATAGCAAACACTGGTGAGGGTGTGGAGAAAAGGAAATCCTTGTTGGTGGGAATGTAAATTGCTGCAGCCATGGAAAGCAGTATGGAGGCTCCTTAAAAAATTAAAATTAAAATTACCGTTTGACCCACTAATTCTGTTTCTGGAAATTCACCCAAAGAAAGTTATATGCTATTTTTAATTTTTTGAAGAAGTGTGTAGTTTTACTCTTAAAAAAAGCAATGGTGCCCAGACATATAGAGAAGAAATAATACTGATTCTCCTTAAAGTTTTTCAAAAAATAGAAGAGGAGGGAATACTTCCAAACTCATTCTATGAAGCCAGCATCACTCTAATACCAAAACCGGGCAAAGACCTCACCAAAAAAGAAAATTACAGACCAATATCCCTGATGAACGTAGATGCAAAAATACTCAACAAAATATTAGCAAATCGAATTCAAAAATACATCAAGAGGATCATACACCATCATCAAGTGGGATTCATCCCAGGGATGCAAGGATGGTACAACATTCGAAAATCCATCAACATCATCCACCACATCAACAAAAAGAACAAAAACCACATGATCATCTCCATAGATGCTGAAAAAGCATTTGACAAAATTCAGCATCCATTCCTGATTAAAACTCTCAACAAAATGGGTATAGACGGCAAGTTCCTCAACATCATAAAGGCTATATAGGACAAACCCACAGCTAACATCATACTTAACGGCGAGACGTTGAAAGCTTTTCATCTAAGATCGGGAACAAGACAGAGATGCCCACTCTCTCCACTAATTCAACATAGTACTGGAGGTCCTAGCCACAGCAATCAGACAAAACAAAGACATACAAGGCATCCAGATTGGTAAAGAAGAAGTCAAATTGTTACTATTTGCAGATGACATCATACTGTACATAAAAAACCCTAAAGACTCCATTCCAAAACTACTAGAACTAATATCTGAATTCAGCAAAGTTGCAGGATACAAAATTAACACACAGAAATCTGTTGCTTTCCTATACACTAACGATGAAATAACAGAAAGAGAAATCAGAAAAACAATTCCATTCACAAGTGCATCAAAAAGAATAAAATACCTAGGAATAAACCTAACGAAGGAAGTGAAAGACCTGTACTCTGAAAACTACAAGACACTCCTAAGAGAAATTAAAGAGGACACTAACAAATGGAAATGCATCCCATGCTCTTGGCTAGGAAGAATCAATATTGTCAAAATGGCTATACTACCTAAAGCAATCTACAGTTTCAATGCAATCCCTATCAAACTACCAACAGCTTTCTTCAATGAACTGGAACAAATAAGTCTAAAATTCATATGGAACCACAAAAGACCCCGAATAGCCAAAGCAATCCTGAGAAGGAGGAATAAAACAGGGGGAATTACGCTCCCTGACTTCAAGCTCTACTACAAAGCCACAGTAATCAAGACAATTTGGTATTGGCACAAAAACAGACCCACAGACCAGTGGAACAGAATAGAAAATCCAAACATTAACCCCCCCACCTCAAAAAAAAGCAGTGGTAGCAATCAAACCATTTGAAGATGTTTGTAGAGTGTATGGCCTTCAATGCTTCTGTAACTCACTGGCTTCCCCATTAGGGAGAGAATGTAGTCTCTGCCACAGAAGTGTAGTATGTGATGACCACCTGCTGTTCACAATCAGAAAATCTGATGAGGAAAAGCCAACTGGTAACTATGAGTTTTCAAGAAAAAAATGTCTTCAAAAAAATAGAAGCCAAAGTTTAAGACACTATGGTTTTTAAAATATTTTCTTAAAGAGCCACTAATTGTGTAAATGTTTTAAAATGAGATACTGAAAAGTATAAGAGTGTCTCTTTAGCAGGCAGTTCAGTTAAAGCAGAGACTGAACTGTTCCCGCAATACTGTGTTTGCTTACTGTCATTTGTGACTGTCACCATTTCTCCCTTTTACTCATGTTTCTTTTCCAAATTGGCACTTTATTTAGGTCAAATGTCCTTGATTCAGTAGCACAACCAGAAATCCACTCAAAGGAAAGATGAAATAAATAAGAACGCAGAGGGCTTTCACTTATATTGTTAGGGAAGTAGGAAGAATAAACATTGTAAAAAATAAAAGCATTTGTCAGTTTAAAGTGAAAAGAAACACGAAGGTCTTAGAAAAGTTGTAATGGTGTAATATATGGCTGATGATCAGGAAAATGGATGTCTATAATTTATTTTCCTTTTTTTAATAAGGTATTATTGATATACACTCTTATGAAGGTGTCACATGAAAAAACAGTGTGGTTACTACATTTACCCATATTACCAAGTCCCCACCCATACCCCAATGCAGTCACTGTCCATCAGTGTAGTAAGATGCCACAGATTCACTATTTGCCTTCTCTGTGCTACACTGTTTTCCCCGTGATCCCCCACACCATGTGTACTAAACATAATACCCCTCAATCCCTTTCTCCCATCCTCCCACCCTCCCTCCCACACCCCTCCCCTTTGGTAACCCCTAGTTCCTTCTTGGAGTCTGTGAGTCTGCTGCTATTTTGTTCCTTCAGTTTTGCTTCATTGTTATACTCCAGAAATGAGGGAAATCATTTGGTACTTGTCTTTCTCGGCCTGGCTTATTTCACTGAGCATAATATCCTCCAGCTCCATCCACGTTGTTGCAAATGGTAGGATTTGTTTCTTTCTTATGGCCGAATAGTATTCCATTGTGTATGTGTACCACCTCTTCTTTATCCATTCATCTACTGATGGACACTTAGGTTGCATCCATATCTTGGCTATTGTAAAACGTGCTGCAATAACCATAGGGGTGCATATGTCTTTTTGAATCTGAGAAGTTGTATTCTTTGGGTAAATTCCAAGGAGTGGGATTCCAGGGTCAAATGGTATTTGTATTTTTAGTTTTTTGAGGAACCTCCATATTGCTTTCCACAATGGTTGAACTAGTTTACATTCCCACCAGCAGTGTATGAGGGTTCCCCTTTCCCCACATCTATGCCAGCATTTGTTGTTCTTAGTCTTTTTGATGCTGGCCATCTTCACTGGTGTGAGGTGATATCTCATTGTGGTTTAAATTTGCATTTTCCTGATGATTAATGATGTAGAGCATCTTTTCATGTGTCTGTCAGCCATCTGAATTTCTTCTTTGGAGAACTCTCTCTTCATAGCCTCTGCCTATATTTTAATTGGGTTCTTTGCTTTTTGGGTGTTGAGGCGGGTAAGTTCTTTATATATTTTGGATGTTAACCCCTTGTCGGATACGTCATTTACAAATATATTCTCCCATACTGTAGGACGCCTTTTTGTTCTGTTGATGGTGTCCTTTGCCGTACAGAAACTTTTTAGTTTGATGTAGTCCCATGAGTTCATTTTTGCTTTTGTTTCCCTTGCTCAAGGAGATGCGTTCAGGAAGAATTCGCTCATGCTTATATTCAGGAGATTTTTGCCTATGTTGTCTTCTAAGAGTTTTATGGTTTCATGACTTACATTCAGGCCCTTGATCCATTTCGAGTTTACTTTTGTGTATGGGGTTAAACAATAATCCAGTTTTATTCTCTTGTATGTAGCTGTCCAGTTTTGCCAACACCAGCTGTTGAAGAGGCTGTCATTTCCCCATTGTAGGTCCACGACTTCTTTATGATATATTAATTGACCATATATGGTTGGGTGTATATCAGGGCTCTCTAGTCTGTTCCATTGGTTTATGGGTCTGTTCTTGTGCCAGTACCAAGTTGTCTTGTTTACTGTGGCTTTGTAGTAGATCTTGAAGTTGGGGAGCATAATCCCCCCTGCTTTATTTTTCCTTCTCAGGATAGCTTTGGCTATTTGGGGTCTTTTGTGGTTCCATATGAATTTTAGGACGATTTTCTCTAGTTCGTTGAAGAATGCTGTTGGTATTTTGATAGGGATTGCACTGAATCTGTAGATTGCTTTAGGCAGGATGGCCATTTTGACAATATTAATTCTTCCTATCCATGAGCACAGGATGTGTTTCCATTTATTGGTATCTTCTTTAATTTCTCTCATGAGTGTCTTGTAGTTTTCAGAGTGTAGGTCTTTCACTTCCTTAGTTAGGTTTATTCCTAGGTATTTTATTCTTTTTGATGCAACTGTGAATGAAATTGTTTTCCTGATTTCTCTCTCTGCTAGTTCATTGTTAGTGTATAGGAATGCCACAGATTTCTGCATATTAATTTTGTATCCCGTGATTTTACTGAATTCAGATATTTGATCTAGTAGTTTGGGAGTGGATTCTTTAGGGTTTTTCATGTACAATATCATGTCATCTGCAAACAGGGACAGTTTAACTTCTTCCTTGCCAATCTGGATGCCTTTTATTTCTTTTTGTTGTCTGATTTCTGTGGCTAGGACTTCCAGTACTTTGTTGAATAGAAGTGGGGAGAGTGGGCATCCTTGTCTTGTTCCCAGTCTTAAAGGAAAAGCTTTCAACTTTTCACTGTTAAGTGTAATGTTGGCTGTGGGTTTGTCATACATGGTCTTTATTATGTTGAGGTACTTTCCCTCTATACCCATTTTGTTGAGAGTTTTTATCATGAATGGATGTTGAATTTTGTTGAATACTTTTTCAGCATCTATGGAGATGATCATGTGTTTTTTATCCTTCTTTTTGTTGATGTGGTTGATGATGTTGATGGATTTTCAAATGTTGTACCATCCTTGCATCCCTGGGATGAATCCCACTTGATCATGATGGATGATCCTCTTGATGTATTTTTGAATTCGGTTTGCCAATATTTTGTTGAGTATTTTTGCATCTAGGTTCATCAGGGATATTGGTCTGTAATTTTCTTTTTTATGGTGTCTTTGCCTCGTTTTGGTATTAGAGTGATGATGGCTTCATAGAATGAGTTTGGAAATATTCCCACTTCTACTCTTTGGAAAACTTTAAGAAAGATGGGTATTAGGTCTTCACAAAATGTTTGATACAATTCAGCGGTGAAGCCATCTAGTCCAGTGGTTTTTTTCTTAGGTAGGTTTTTGATTACCAGTTCAATTTTGTTGCTGGTAATTGGTCTGTTGAGATATTCTGTTTCTTTCTTGGTCAGCCTTGGAAGGTTGTATTTTTTTAGAAAGTTGTCCATTTATTCTAGGTTATCCAGTTTGTTAGCACATAATTTTTCATAATATTCTCTAATAATTCTGTAATTTTTTTAAAGTTATAAATACTGCTTCTTGAATTGCCAATGATAAAGTGACATCTGGCGTTGCGGGCGGCAAAATATTTGAACCTGAAGTACTTTTAGGAACACCAGCTCCCTGGTTCCACAGTGGAACTGGTGACCTTTGTGGTCACACTGTTAGTGGCAGAGCTGGGGATTGGAGGTGGTGAGGCTTTTAAAAAGCCTACCCAAATTGATGGCTTTTTATTCATTAGGATGTGACTATAAATTATTTTTGCAGGCATGTCTCATTCTTTGTTCTTTATGCTCCTCCCTGAAAAGATCCCCAAATAGGCTTTGACTTTTCCTCTGCTCCTACTGTTCCTTCCCAGTGAGACACCCAGTCTAAACCTAACCCTTTGAGTATCCGACCCTTCACAGAAGGGCACCTCTTTGGTATGTTTTCATTCCTGATTGGCCATTCTCTCTCTCTGTGCATTACCGTGACCCTGTGTCTTGTATTATTGAATACATATTTCACTCAAATTGTTTAAGCCCTGATACCAGTCCTTCACCTAGGGGATCATGGTTTGAAACTCACTTACTTTAGTAGTTTCCAACAGGAATAGTAGTTGCTTAGTGGGTGTTAGATGAATTGAAAGAAATATTGTAAAAAGAAGTCAGTGAGAAACACACTGAGAATCAATCCCCTAGTATAATAGGAGGGGGGAAGAAGCCTTCTATCAGATTATTTGGCCATATCATTAAATTAGATTTTATGGAGAAAAAAATTCAAATTTTAAAGCAGAAGTTTTACTTGCCCCCAAGTCTTTATGCCATTTACTTTCTCTCTAAGCCTGGTAGCATCTCTATCTCTCTGGAACATACATGACTTTACAACCTCCTTCAAGACTCAAATGCTTCTCAACGAGGCCTTCTCCAACCACCCTACCTGAAACACGACCCCTGGGACCTTGTACTCCTTTGTCTTTTCCTACTACAATACCTCTCTGTCCATATATAGGACCTAATGAATTTCTGTATGGTTCCCCCCTCCTTTTTTTTTCTGTTTTTGGGTTTCATGTTTCCTTCCAAGAGCTGCAAAGTAAGTGAAAGCAAGGTTGGGATTTTTTTTCTTGTTTTGTTTACTGCCCATTATAGTTGTTCAACTTGTTCAATAAATATGATTGAATGAATGAGGGAGCATCTTTGACTCATACCTCCTTTATATTTTAAATCCATCCTAATACTAGGTTGATTTTTTTTCTGCATAAAATTTACTAAACAAATCCACTCTCCATCTCTGAAGCATTTTCACTCTTGGGCTAATGCAGTATCTTCTGAATACAGTAGGTATCGTATTCCTTTCTTGAAATACTTCTATAGCCAAGATGCCATCATTATTCATGCTTATAAGACCAAGTTAGTCCCTTTCTCCAATCTTGCAGTAACACTCAGGTTGCTTTTAAATTAAATAAAAATGTCTCTCTTCTTAACTTTCCGACATAACTTCCCAACATAACTTCATCTTCTTTCCCAACTGCCAAAGGGTCATCTCAGCTGAGCAATTTCATTCCAAAGTTCACTGACTGTGTTCATCTCAGCCATTCCAGAAATGAATTTTCTATGCCAGCCAGTCATTCAAAACATGTGCACTGCAAGCCTGTTGGATGCTGAACACTAGTCTGGGTCCTGAGAATAGAATGGAGAAAAAGAAACACAAAGTCTCCACCAAATAGAAATTATGATGAAATTCCAGTTCTGTATTCCTGCCTTCTCACTGGGTAGCTAGGCACCATGTAAACCCACTGCATTGTTCCAAGTAAGGCAACTGCTCTCAGGTGTGGCTTGAGGTCTCAGTTTCTTTGAATTAGAGTCAACTTGCATTGGGTGTGTGCATGTGCATATGTATGTATATATAAAAATGTATATTTTTTAACTTAAACACATACATCTTCCTTATTTGCATATAAGCATAAGCTCCTGGACTGTATTCTTGCTCACCTTCCCAGCTCCCTATCTTCCAGTTTTACCCTGTCCTCCAGCAGTGTAGGGCTCTAAGGTTTGGGAGGGGGGCATATTGCTGGCCAGTCTTAGTATTGGTCTCTTTATGAGGGAAATTTATTAACAGTGAGAAGCTTTCTAACTAATTCCAGGAACCAGTTTTCACATGGTATTTCCTTTGAAATACTATGAAGACATTTTCATGGCTTGGTCAGTATGACCCATCATGCCATGCCAATGAGACAGCCAACACTTTTAGTCCTTGAATTAAAGTTTGAAATTTAAAGGTAATAGCATGATAGGGTGACAGCATGTGAGCAAGGTGCAACGTTCTTAGAGAGAAGATGCAATCCATAAAATATCCTCTGTAACCTCAGGTGGTGTGGGAACCTTTCCACAATTTCATGTAGTGCTTCAGGCCTGCTCAGTGTGTATGTGGGAGCATCTGTGTGTGTGTGTGTGGGGGGGGTGTGTGTGAGTGTGTGCATCTGTGTGTGTGCACGTGTGTGTGTATGATCACGCATATGAGCACAAACCAATTTCTCTCCACCACCATGACCAGCCCCTGAGTCTCTTTTCTCTTACATGCCTTCTAAGTATATTTTTGAGCTGTACAGAATAGGCAATGCATTGCCTTAATTGTCCAGTCCTATGCAATATCTGGATGGCTTGGAGGCAAGCAGATCATGATTGTGAGGGCACATGGAATAAACAAATAGCCACAATCAATTGATCAACAGTCATAGATGAAGTTGGGCTTTTCAACTTGCAAGAAAAAAAGTCAGAGTTGTGGGATTTGCATGAAATTTGTATAAATCTTGGCCGGTTTGGCCATTGCTTAATTTAATGGTTCATTCTGCTTTAAAGAGATGTTCTACAATTTGTTTTCTTTTGCTAAATTCATTCTCCAAAAATCATATATTTCAATTAGTAAAGTACCCTTTAATCTTTTTTAAAGTCAAAGGCCTTTACATTTTCTGCTCTTTTTCTGATGGTGCAGGGGTAAAAAAAGCACTGGCTGAATTGCCATCATGTATTTTTTTTTTTAACTCTTTCCTTTCTTCTGAAGGGAAATGCTTCAACCTTGAAACTCTCAGCATTATTTTTGTCACAATTTCTTTGCTATACCCCAAATCATTTTCCTATACTTAGTATTCTTATCAGATGACGAAAAAAGGTACATTGCTTCTCAGTTTGAACATAAAAAAAGAAAACTAAAAGAAAACCTATCTACAGAGCCTGGAATACTGGGGTTGTGACCATAATCTCTGTTAGTTTAATTAAATTAATCAGGTTAATGGTTTTTAACAGTGAACTGTCCAGTGTTGTATGTTTGAAGAAGTACAGAGGAACTTGTGTGGTAGCTCTTCTTTTTCCTTAAAAATATTTGTTAACCCCACCCTCACCCCCACCCCCACACATTCATTAATAGTTCCATGCAAAGAATAAACTGTTTGGTATTCTTTATTTCCTCATTAAAGATCATTACTATTAAGTCTGAAAGATATGATGAAAGTATGGGTGGATTCTTTCAGCTCCTCCTCTTTATAATTTATTACAATCCCATTAAAATTTTCAGTCACACTCTATGTTACCACACCCTGGCCACAATGTTGATAATATTAACTTTGGTTTATTTTACCACAGGTAAGTTTTGTATTGTGTCAGATGCTTTCCGTCATATCTTTGGCACTGCTAAAACTTAAGGGTTTCTTTTTAATTAAAACAGCCTTTGATGATCCTGCATATATCTCAGACAACCTGATCTTAGTTTATTGAACAAGTTGAATAAATATAGATCTCATTCAGAAGGTTCTAATATTTCTAAATCTTTATTGCTTACACAATTTGATTTTGAATTTGTACAGCTCAGTGAGACATGATTTAGGAGTTCATACATTGAAATACTTCATCTTTTTTCATTTTCGTGGTAATTTCTAACAGCACCAAAAACATCCTCTAAACCTACATAAAATTTACTTATTATGCTTTCTTAATCATAAATTGTTCATTTCAACCAAAGTCTACTTTTCTGACCATAACTTACATGAGCAGATGATAATTTGTTATGTCATGAAATGTAATTTGGCTTCACTATGACAATTTTTCAAATGTATTTTGCTTTTCATGTTTTCTGAAATCAGAAACACCAATGTCTTTAAAACCTTGGGATTTGCCTTAGTTTTTTTATTTTATTTTTAAGTTACATTTTCCTTAACACAAATTTTAAATTTTGATGTGCATTTTTACAATTCCAGTCATATATAGGATCCTGGTTTGCAAATGCCTTATTCTCTAATTATATTTTCATATCACATTAACTAATTATGGTGATGATAAAATGTTCTGCTGTTTCTCCATTACCTCCAGTAGCACCATGACTTGACTGTCCTAGTGAGCAACTAGACATCTTTGTGGAAAAATAAGAAAACACTCATTTTTATTTTGGAAAAGATTTTCAAAGCATAGAAATAGGAAAAAACAAACCTCCGTCACTTCTGAAATATTGATCAACTGGAGGTGAATACAAAATCATGCATCAAACAATAAAAACTTTGCAAATGTCCACATAGAAATGTATGCAAGAAATTGAATCTAAAATCAGTTTAGAAGAGATGACAAAGTTGTAGCATTTTCATGAGCTCAGTTTTACCTAAGTGTTCATAGTTTACCTTTGCTTTCAATTTCTGTTTTTATGAAAAATGTATATTTTTACAGTATCAGGAGAATAAATAGAAGCATGACACATTTCAATATTCATGTGGAAAATTTCACAATGTTTTTACCATTTAACTTTGTTTCTACTTTGAAAAATTGGCAGACGTCCCTGCACCTGAGACTTAATGCCCACGTGGACCCTGTGCTCCAGCCAGTGTGAAACATTAGTGCAGTTCCTGTGAAATGGCATGTCTGCTTCTGGTTCTGGCCTCCTGCCTGTCGGGCATCACCACCTGCAGATAGTTTCCCTTAATGCCCCATCTGCCCAGTGCTGGAGGAAGACACACTCAGAAGAGGGGGAGGAGGAAAAGGAATTGCTTTCTTCCCAACAGCATGTTCCTAGAACTCCAAATCTAGACTCTCATGGAACCACAGGGATTGGGAACACTTTGAACCAGATGACATATTCCAACTTTTAATCCTGTACTAGATTGGCCTAGGGCTTAATGTAACTGCCAGGAAGTTACAGAATCTGAAAAGAATTTGACAGAGTATGACTGAAGGTGGGATTGACAATCTTGCCAGTTTCCTATTTTTAACCCAGTGAGTTGAGAGTCCTAAAGGAACCTGATGCTTATCACAGTTTATGCAGATATACTTGGGGCTGCGTCAGATATGTGTTCAGGGAATCCTAGGGTGTGTGTTTTCTGTATTGTGAGATTAGGCTGGAGGGGTTGATAACATGCTATAACTTGAGGCCACTGGCCCTGAAAGTTGTGGGCATTCAAGAACAGAGGCAGTTAGGAGGGTTTATTAGAACCACCTCTATTTGCAAGGTATCAACACTGTTTATGAGAGTGGATGAGAAAGTGGAAAGGGCAGAAAACGTCGAGTAGTTTCTCTAGTTACACTTCAGAGAACATGGGACTGGCCCATGGGTTTGGATAATTCTCAGGTATAGTTTATTGGCCTTTCCCAGGTAAAAAGGAGTGGAAACTATCTGTTTCTAAGCTCCCTTTAATCTCTCTCTAGAGCCCTTATATGATGAGATTTTATTAGTTGATCTAGTTTGTCTGAGCTGAAAAGCAATTTTGTAGTATTCCTCTCCAGAGACCCAGGGAGCATCGTGCTAGATTTTGAACCTCTGGAGAGTTCATTGTGTTTAATTTCTGTATTTCTGACATCGTTTTCCTTTATTTTGTTCCTGATCAAGATATTAGGACTGGAAAACATGGAGGAAGCTCCAAAAGTAAGGGAGAAATTTTCTTAGAAAAATGCAATAGATACTAACACAGTCCATTGTACTGTATTTCTGTTCTATTGACCAGGCCCCCAGGCTTCAGGATGATGTGAGTCTGAGTTCTTCCAAATACATCAGATGGGGCCACCCCTATGGTAGTTTATGTTTCCCATCCTGACCCAAGCCATCTAAGCAGACAAACGGACCCACCCACAGGTTGAGATGTCACCATAAATCTGTTTCTAATGCTGACTTGTGCCAGTGTTATACAACCGGATTTTTACAACCAGGATCTCAGAGAATGACCTATTTTTGGTGAACATTTGTGTTTACGGTAATCGTTTTCCATGAAAAAGTTATTACCTCCATTACCCGTTTTGGTTGACTAACTCATATATGTTTACCTCCTCCCACTCACCCACAGAATAATTTCCATATGAGAAAGCAAAGATTGTCTTTTGGACATGATACTTGGTACTTATATAGTTCCTTTCTTCTGCCTCCGCACATGCTTTGAGCACAACACTGGAGGGTTAAGCAGTGAGCTTAGAGGCAGCCACTCAGAACTGTTGTTGACTGACAGCCTTCCAAGGACAAATACCTTTGTTTGACAAGGCAACTTGGCCTAATGCACTTTCCCTCTCCATCTAGACACCAAACCCCTCACTCTGTGTTGTAAATGTCATAGGCTCTGCTCCCTGTAACACGATCCTGGCCATAAGACTACTGTCTCCTTAACTGTGGGGCACATGACTTGGTTTTATTTTAAATGAATACTCCAGGGCACTAAGTAACTAGTGGGAGTGGGGCTGCGGGTTTGGGGAGTGCTTGCTTGAACTTCAGCGTCTCAGAGAAGCTGAATCAGGAGGTTCTGATGGACTTGGAATCAGACCAGGCTCACAGAGAATCTGAGACAAGCCCTGTGTGGTTCCTTGGCTTGTCCCTCCTTCTCCACAACAAGAGAGCTCACCCCAAAGCACAGGAACACTTCTGCCTGGACACCACCTGCCCACCCCGTGGTGTTCTCCTGGCAACCCCATCGGCTGGATGCCGTTTGTAGCCTCCAACCCCTGCTAATTCATCAGAGATTCACTTGGTCAAATCCAGTACCACGAAGAGCAGTGACTCCATCACTTGTCACTCATTATGAAATGGCCACTCCCTCCCTTCAAAGGGACTCAGTCCCTCCAAGTTGTTCCACTTGCTTAGGCCCTGCTGAGTAAGGGATTGTTACTGCTCAGCAGCTCAAAGAGGGCTGGGGGTCTGTGCCTGGGCTGCACATGGTGTGCTGGGGACAAAAGTGGGCATTTCCAGCAGCTCCTGAGTGGGGCTCTGCTCTCCCCCACATAGCTGACCGGCAACAACTAGGGCAGACTCTGGAGGGAACGCAAGTCTTATGGAGGAGCTGCTGGGAAACGAAGGTCGGTAACAGACCCATTGCCTTTGACTTCATAAGTCAGGGAAGGAGATTTCAGATGCGAGGCAGCTCCTGGGGCACAGCTGATGCCCCGTATGACACAAGAGGAAGCTGTTTTGTGGCTCGGCCGATGCTGCTCAGTGCAGTGCCGGCAAGGCCTGGCAGCCTGCATGCCAACCACACCATTCTGAGAAGAGACGTTTAGTTCCTTCCATGTTTCCTTTACTCAGTGTTTCTGAAGGTGGCCTAGAATAATGGGCCCTGCCTGGGCTGGAGGTCCAGACAGCTGGGTTTAGTTCTGTTGATTTTCATTCAATCAGAGTAATCTCTCTGGGCTTCCAAGGCCTAATCCCTAAAATGTGGATAATACTAATATTCCCAGCTACAGTCCTGGGACGTGGGGGAGAACTAAGATAAAACGTATTAAAAAGGAAAGTTGCTGTGAAACTGCTTATGTTTAGGTTGGATCTCAAAAATTATGTTGAGGGATTTACATTTGCACGGGCTAAAAAGGAACATGAAAATTGGTTTAACTACAGAATGATGAAGACAAATGATCTGAAAAGAAACAGAGTGGCAGTTAGGTTTAACTATGTATAGATTGCCTCAACTCTTTATTTTATTTTGCTGACTTTATGAATTAAACTGAACATCGATGATGAGAAGTGACAGTGAGGTCTTTTCTCTCTCCTACTATTTTAGTTTGAAGTGAAAACTGGAGATTTCTGAAATGTTCAGATCCTTTTTGGTGAAAAAACTTCTATGATTTATAACTGACTGTAGAATTGTTTAACCACCAGGGATGTTTTACATTTGAGGTTTGAGAAAGTTTCCATTCAGTCGCAAATGGATGAGAAGTTTACCACTTATTAGAAAAGTTAAAATTTAAATTCAGGCTAAATAGCAAACATGTTTCAGTTCTAGATATGACAAGTATATTTGCAAAATTTTATTGATAAATCTTTTGTTTTACAAACTGTCATTGACTTCAGAGATTTTTCCTTTTAGGGTATAAAACAGAATGATTTTTTAGAGAAATACTATATTCACTATGATTTTTCAGAGAAATACTATATTCACCAGTTTCCAACACACATATAATTTATCTGAATAGGATTCTGCCTGAATTGAAATTACTGATGATAAAACAGCTGGACTGATATTAAAATAGCTAAATTATGGTTTCACTGAAATCATTGTAAACAAAATTTAAATTCACATACCTAGTAGGAATTCAATTGACAACAATGGAAAGATGTATCACATTTTGGTAAACACAAGTTGATTTCTGTGTTCTCTTAAATTATGATAATTATAGCTAGTTTCCTCTGAAGAATATGTTTTCATGTATATTATCTCATTTGTTACTATAATATCCCTGTAAGGGGCAGATGTAACAGCCTTCAATTTACAGATGAGGAAAGTGAGCAACAGATGGCCAAATTTGCCTAAAGTGAATTTGGGTCACCATGCTGGCTTCCACTGAGGCTTTTATGATTTTGATGTTAAATTATTTGCTTAAAAGAGGGGTAAGGCATGCAGAATATATAGCAAATGATAATTGTCACTCTGTCTGCACCTTCCTTCCTTAGCTTTAGAAACCGAGAATAGTAGATGGTCATTTATCAGTCCATCCATGAGAAGGAGGCAAGCTCGACACACGCTGCTGTCTGTCTTATAGCCTAATTATGGATGGCGAATTAGCAGCAGGACTCCCTTGATTGCAAAAAATAGTCTGACTCAGGCTAAATTTTGGGAGTATCTGACACTTAGGTTTATAATCTTACTCAAAACCTTGTGGATCTCAATCTGAAGCAAGTAGCTAAGAGAAAGCATTATTTTTCTTATTCAGGGGTTTCAAACAGCTTTAAACTTAGATGTCAGCCCTTATGATTGGAAGGGGCTGACCAGAATCCTGGTTGAGAAGGATTCTGAAGTCAGGTCAGGACTCAGTGTGAGCGTTGTGATGCACTGCACATCATTTGTGATGGATCTGAGTCAGCTGGGGCAGCAGACAGGGTAGGAGGTGTGATGGGTGCATGCATCAGTTATCATGAACTGACCTGAAACTTAATGGCTTGAAAGAGCAACCATGTATTTGCTCACAGTTCTGCTTTTTGATTTGGGCTTAGCTGGGTAGTTCCAGTCCTGGCTTGGGGTTACTTAATCAAATGTGTTCAACTGTGTCTGTCCTGGGGCCGGATGATTCAGGATGGCTTGGCTCATGCCTGGCAGTTAATTGAAGCTATTGGCTGGAGCAAGGTCATTCTCTTCTTGTGGCCTTCTTGGTTGAGTAGCCTGATTTTTAAATTTTTTCTAAGGTGGTGGCAGTGTCCCTCAAAAACCAGCTTCATTGTACAAGTGCTCATCAAGCCTTTGTAGGCACAACACTTGCTAATGTCCCTTTGGCTGTGGCATATCACATGGCCGAGCTCTGCGTCAACCTGGGAGGGAAATATGCAAAGGCAGGCATACTGGGAAGGACGACTCTCTCAGTGTCATTATGTTTTTATGAAGGTCTGGAGGTTTGTAGCACCGGGTTCAGTCTTGACTCTGACATAAACGAGACATGTGTTTGAGCTTTGGGCTTGATAAAAGGACGTCATCACACTCGCCTTGCATTTACAGGATTCTTTTTTCACATACTATTTCAGAAAGCTTTATGAAAAGGTTCAACCTTATTATAATGATTCAGTTTCCTGAACACATAGTAACTACTAGGTATTTTATAGGGAATACTAAGGCACAAATGTCAAGTTCTGGCCTTTCGGGAGCTAAAGGTATAGTGAGAAAGAGGAGGCAGGTATAGACAGCAATAACGAAACCTAAGAATTTTATGAGTTCTATAGACAAAGAAGACTATACGATTTCCTAAGAAGAAATGTCCTTTTTGGGGAAATCAGAGAACCTTTTATGAAGGTCATTTGTAAAGAGGGCCTGGAATGAGGGATCAGATAAAGACAAATTTGTTTTGTTATAAAGGTAATACATTTTCATTATTAAAATATTTAGAGAAATGGAAAAAACATGCAAAAACTCATTTTTACCATGCTATAGACCCATACACATATATTTTAAAATATATGTATGAACACTATTTTGTTAATAACAATATATTGTGAACATTTTCTACAAAATTAAGTGGTTTTATTACTTTCCAGATAAATTGTTGCACTGAATTCCAACTGTTAGGTGTCATAAATAATTTAACTGTCTATTGATGAGTATTCGGGTTATTTATTTTCCTGTCTTAAGCAAGGCTGTAGTAAAAATTCCTTCAGGCAAATCTTTCCTAATAATTTCCTCAGGACAAATTCCAAAAGGTGAAGTAATTAAATCAAAGGGCATAGAGATCTATATTTAAAACCTCTTAGTATAATGTATATAATACCAAATTACACACTCGGAAAAGCTGAACAAATTTATGGTTTTATTATTATTAAAGTCACATTACTCTGAACCCTCACCAACATGGGTGTTATAATTGGGGCTTTTATTTTTCAGTTTGAGGTTAAAATAGTCATACATAATTTTAAATAGTGCTTATTTAATTACAAAAAATACTGACCTTCTACCTATGTATTTATTGGACATTTGTTTATTTCAGTGTTTTAGCTATTCCAAAGCCTTTATCCATTTTCCTTCAGTGTTGTTAATCTTTTCCAAGACATGTAAAGGCTCTTTATATATAAAACTAATAATCATTTGTCTGCTATATGTCACAATATTTTTTTTGTTTTTTTAAGTCTTTCATTTTTTTAAGTGATTTCCACATATATACTCTTTATGTTTCTCTATAATCTTTTCTTCTATGGTTTATGGTTTTGGTGCCATGTACCAAACCTTTCCCAAGAAGTACTAGCTAAACTTCCTATTTATTTCTTTTTAAAACTTTCATCGTTTTACATTTTTATATTTAAAATTTTAACCTTTTGGAATTTATTTTTATGTATGGTGTGTGCTAAAGTCTAATCTGTGTGTGTGAGTGTATGTATGTGTGTGTCTATACATCCAAACGGTTCATTAACTGAGCCAGCAATATTTATTGAACATTTTCAATGATAAATAAATTATTACAAGCAGAGAGACAGCATAGATTACCTGGTTATAAAAAATACAGTAAGAAAGCACAAATGGGTAGGTGGCATGCAAAATAAATTTAGGGGCTACTGTGTGAACTGGTCCATTCTTCTAAGTGGATTGTGGAAAATAAGTTGAGGAAAATAAGTTAGGTGATAAAAGGTCTTGAATGACTGACTGGCAAGCATAAGATAAATTTGGTAGGTGTGATGGGAAGTATTTTCCTCTGGGAATTAGAGGAGGTGCAGGGACCAGCGACCTTCATGGGAGTTGGCAGGGAGCTCCTGCGGCCATGGCCGCGCAGCTCTGAGGCGTCATTAGTGCTGAGACTGAACATTTGTGTCTCCTCATGGTGCACACACTCTAGAGGACAACGTGGCCCTGTGAACTCTGTTTCCACCCCCACCCTGTGTCACTGCTTCCAGAGCCATCTCAGAGTCTGGGTGTTGGTGTTCCCTCTTCTCTGGGTACCAGAGATGTCCCCCCATCCTTCTGCTCTGCCTGCTGGCCTCATACTGCACAGGTGCTGTTCCATTTTCCAGATACTGAAGGAAGATGCAAGACGTTGTATCATGCCATTCTCTGGAGTCCTATTCTTGGAGACATTTTTAATGAGGATTAGAAATAAAAAGCACTGGTTTTATCTCCCAGAGGATAGTCTGGAAATTTACTGTGCTTCACACCCATTGAGAACCAGCACAGCTTACTTGAAGAGAGTTTGGGCTCTGCAGTCACTTGACTTAGACTGAGTTCAAGCGCATCTCTGCCAAATGCTTGCTGTGTGAACTTGAGGTGATATTTGAATTCCCCTAAGCCTCAGCCTCCTCATGTATTCAATGCACATACAAATAGGACCTACCTGGGGCAGAAAGTGCTTTGTCAAGAGCTTCCCTTTATCACTAGCTAAGAGAATCAGATTTTGTTCAGGTTTTGAGTCACAGGTGCTCAGGGTAGGTGAGTTCTAGGTGTCAGGGTTGGTGTAGAGGATGAGACTTGAAAGGACTGAGTCAATGGTGGTAGTACCATTACCCTTTTCCAGGCACTGGTTAAGAGATGCATACATGATAACATTCTTCCTGATGGGACCTGGGACAACTCTGTTAGGGGCTTCTGGAAAAAATGGATCTTTTTGATAAAAAACATAAAACATATCCAGGAAAGCTCCCTTTCTTCCTTCTTGTTTTTGGAGATGTTGTCTGAAGACTGGATGCTTGGGGCTGCAGCAGCCATATTGTAAGCATGAGAGGAAAGACACAAGCTGCACAGAGAAATTTGATCATAAAAAATATTAAAATCTGAATATTAAAAAAAACCCTACTGCAATGACCACCATTCTTTTGTATCCACATATTACTTTAATTCATTCATTATTCTTGGACTTGCCTCAGATAAAGCATTTTGTTTTCATAAGGTGATAAGAAGCCTATGTGCCTGACAGTCCTCAGCAGATCTTAACTAGTACTGTTATCATTATTACATTGTATTGAATATTTAGTAATGAGCAGGCAGTGTGCTCAATATCCCAGAATGCCAGGAACTCATGTAGGACAGGGAAGATGGGAGATGGATTGGCAGGCTTGCACAAAACTATTTGTAATATAGGAAATTAAAATGTTCAGGCAAGACCATTGCTTAGTGGAGGATACACCCCCATTTTCAATGTCCAAGAGTGAAGATGAAGCATTGAAGGTACGAGGAGAGTTATTTTAGTTTAATTAATGGTCCAGATCAGAGACAGTGCCTGCATTCAGACCTGGACCCACTGGAAAGGTGGGAGTTAACATGAAATAAAGTATAATAGTGCTCAAATGAACACCAATTAGCCATGTCCAATATGACAATTTACCATGTTTTTAAGAAATAATTTTTTCAAGATTCTTGACTACACAGCTATTATAGGATCAAAAGGTCAAAATAAGCTATGACACCATTTTTCAAAAAAAAATGTTAATATATTTTTCTATGAAGAGATATTAATGACCAACAACTTCTGTAGAAAATTGGCTATTGGTGGTAAGGAGGTGGGGTCCATGGAGCTAATTGGTTTCTGAATTATTCTGAAACAGGACCAGTTTGTAAATATTCAAATTGTTTAGGAGGAGAAAAAAAATAAAAAAGGAAATATAACATAAAAAAAATGAGTAGGCATATTTTAACATCTGCAACCGCTAGGCCTGTGGTTCAGCATTAGTTGAGTCTGCTGGCCACATGCCTGGCTGAGACATGCATGCTTCTGGGTCCTCACACAGGCTCTCCCAGTCTATCCCAACTTCTCCTGAGAAGCTCGCATCCCATTTCTCACCAAGTAGGCTGTTATGTTTCTCACTGCCTCCCTCAGATTTACTATATTTTCCCATCTATGTCACCAATTCTTGTGTTTTCAGCATCACTAATTTTCCCTATTTGGATTACTTTTGCCAGCTTCCTGCCTACAACCTTCTTCTCAGCACCTCTACCCTTACTACACATGGCTACAGTTCTTTTATGCCCACATATTACTTCAATTAATTCATTTGGACACTGAGTTCTGCCAAAGGTTTTCTCTAAATATCAAGTGTGTATCTTCCCAGGGCAGCGTGCTGAGTCTTATCTTTTAGGCTAATTCTACTGAATAACATTCCCATTAACACCAGAGCTTCTGTCTTCAAGGTTGGAAAGACAGAGAAGAGGCTTCCCATGAACTTGGTATTAGAACTCTTTTCTTTCCACCCTTCTCCACCAAACCTTCACAAAGACGGTTGATGAGTTTTAAGCAGGATACATGTTGACTTATGTTTCTGAAACACTATTGTGGTTTCTTTGAGGACTGTTTAGGAAAGAGTGCACATGGAAACCAGAGGAGTCGTTAAGTAAGCAGTGTAAGAGAGGATGGTGACTTGAAAGAGACTTGGGTGGAGCTGAGGTGTAGTTTGGATGTAGAGTACTCAGCCTGTGGATTAGAGGTGCGTGTAACCGGACGGGAGGAAAGGAAGCTTCAGGAGCTGAACCTATAGCTGCACCAACTGATGCTGTGGGAACCAGGAGAAGAGCTATCTTAATAAATAGTTGCTTACATTTCTCAAAATACTTTTATTTTTACCTTCAGAGGTAACATAAGACTCTTTCCTTTTTGTCTCAAGGACTAGATAAAAGGTTAATCAAATGTAAATGGAAAAAGGAGGAGGAGCTAGCCTAAAAGAAGTTCATATGAAAAATGGTGTGGATGTTTGTCAGTTACAGTCAGAGCAAGATGGGCTCTGCATAAGAAACAAGAAAATTCTCTTTTAATTTGTAAATAAATAATCTCTTCTAATTTCAGTAGTGCAACAATAAGACAATTAGTTGTTCAAGCCCGTTAAATGGCCCTTCTCCTTGGGGAAGGAGAGACCTTTACAGTGGCCCCTGGAGTGGAAGAGAAAGATGGAGGAAGAGCAGCCAGAAAGTGACACACTACTTTTGTTTAGAGTCCTTCTGTCAAAACTAGTTGCAAGCTCCCAAAAAGAGAAAGTAGAAAATGCAAGGGAGCCATTGGACTACGTGGACAGTCTGTTCATGCTGGATGAGTCAACAGTGTGACACATTAAAACTGAAGGCTGAAATAATAGAAATACAGTCCAGATCAAGGTGGGGAGCAGGCTGGCTGACCCCTGCATCCCTTACCATGAGGGGTGTCCCTCCATACTGAAAGGAGTCCTATTTGAGTTCGCCGGGGGAAAGTGTGTGATCCGTGAAGGTTCTCTCACTAAGAGGGCTACGTAGAGGAATGTTTTCTGTGGAGATTAGAACCCTTGGAGATGGAGTGCAACTCTATTCAAATATCTGCAGATTTATTCCACAGTACTACAAAATAGGCTGGCAGATTATGTATGAATGGAGAGAGGAAACATCCTGTAGAATGGTGTCTCTACAAACATAGTTACTTACCATATTTGAAATCACTCAGATAGCAGCTGGGCAACTCTGTTAGTAATATTATGATTGAATTTCTCTGGGTGAAGTACATGAACTCTGAGTATTCTTAATCCAAGGATTCTCTGAGTCAATTATTTATTGTTGTCTGTGTTAACACATTTAGTGTCTCAGAATTGGAAAATATGAAGATAAGTAAATTTGAACATGGAAGAGGATGGTAACACATATCTTTTCTTATAATATTGTTTGCCTCAAAGATGCAATTAGTTCACTTTGATAATTGGCAGTTTGCTCACCTGTCTGCTGCAGATCTTGAAGTGTAATGAAACAAACTCTGCTCATTTTCCTTACAAGTCCCACAATGACCTTGATGCTTTTTGTCCATAATGCCCTTTAGTATGTTTTTACAATCTGCAGAAATGACAAAGGAAACTACACCTGATGAGGACATTGCTTTCTTTCTTTTTTTTTAAATTAGAGATTCTATATCCTTTTGGCCTCTTTTTTGGTCTTGCAAATCTATAGGTATTGCCTTAAGTTAGAAGAGCTCAACTATTTCATTAAATTTCAACCATTTAAATGCCTAAGGTCCATCTTTGTGAGTTCTCTCCTTCCTCTCTCTGTCTTGGAGAAGGAAGTTTCCTCACTTTTCCAGAAACTATATGCACTACCCAAATTTTGCTATTATTTCTTCCTGCCTCCTGTATGATTATTCCCTTGATTCCTTTCCTTCCTTCCCTCACTATCTTTTCACAGTTTTCTTCCCCCTCTATGTGACACAAGTGCAGCTTCCCTCAACTCTGCTGCTCCCTGGAGGCCCCTTTCTCCCTCTAACAGGGCTCATGCCAGGGCCACACACTCCCCTCAAAACACAGAGGCTCAAAATGTATATCTTTGATTCCTCCTTCTTTCTGGATCTTTCTGGAAGGGATCTCCTAATCCACCTGATTTGCATTGCCGTCATCAATCCATGTCCACGTAGTTAAATTCTACACCATTACAGCTGCCTTATTTCTCCTCTGGTTAGTGGCCAACTTCTGACTGTTGTGATCTGTTCTACATGTATTTGTCAGATTAATTACCCACAAAATACATCTGATCCTATGTTTCCCGACCAGAATCCTTTCCTGTCTACCCAGGAGACTACTGTCAAAAGTCTCTAAGCAGCAGGTTTTCTTTGAAGGTTTGACCCCTCCTCAGGCATCCCTATTAACCATTATCCAGAATGGGCCCAGAACAGCACCATTCCCCAAATATACTCCATACGGCAACTTCCTGCCCTTCCTTTTTCTCAGCTTGCCCTCAGTCCACTCACATTCCCTCATCCAAATTTTACTTACTGTATGAAGTCTTTTTCTGAAACAGATGCCCTGATCTCTGACTGCCAGCATTGTTTTGTTTGTATGCAAATATCTTCCATGTAATTTTTGCTTCACACCCCTTGAGGACAAGAATTCTATTAATTTGGTTTAAACACTTAGAGCTCCTAGCCCAGGACATTGCAATTATTAAGTGAGAAAAGTTACTGGGTGAAGGAGAGAGTATATCCCTTCTTTGGTTAATATAACTGGTTTATAAAACTGGGATAAATCTAGATCCTGTAAACTTGTTTTTATTTTTGTTCTTTTTTTGTTTGGTATCCAGTCTCTGATTTTGGATCTGGTAAATTTGTATACCTTTCTTTTCTCCTAATAAGTTTTAATAATTTCTTAACTAATAAGTTAGTTGTTGTGGCTGGTGGTGGTATTGTAGTTGTTACTCTGTAGGAGTGTTTACAATCTCACTATTTTTGGTGAAGGAACAGTTTCTGTGCGATTCTCCAGGATTCTCAGAAATTATCTTAAGTGCTTTCATCGTTACTATTAATGCTTGTTACAACTTTTATTCCTCAAAATGCCATGCTTATTTCCTTTATCTTTAAACCTGTATTCTGCAGGGGACTTCACTGCTTGTAGCAATAGAGTGTTGACTTCTATCACTGGGTTTAAAATTTAAGAGTTGAGTCAAAGCTGTGATTCTCACACCTCCCCAGCAATCTAATGACAGCTGGATTTTAACTAGACAAATTCAAAAGAATGCTCAGAAATTTATTCAAAACAGTTCAGCCCCAAACAACAAAGCTCCAGACTTATTTTCAACAAATCCGGATTATTCTGACACAAAATATTTCATTTCAAACCCAAATGGATTACCCCCATTTGCCATCTCGTATCAGTTTGCAGCTCTGCCTTCCTCCAAGGAGATCTCTAAGGATTTAAAATACATCATGACCAGTCCTCTAGTTAACTCTTCTACATCTCTGAGAAGAAATTTGTGCATACATGTTATTGTTTCTTTTAAAATATGAAAAACAATAGGATCACAATTTTATTGCAAGCAAATCAATTTAGAGAACATAACCCAATTCATCTAAGTATCATGGACTCCTGCACATAGTAGGGCCATCATAATATTTGTTTAATTCAGTCACTCGAATATTAATTCTGCCAGTCACATTCTTACATTGCCTGTCCTTGTGGGTTTTACTGTTTACTGGGCAGAGACAGATAAGTAAACAAGCAGTCATTTATAATACACTCTACAATAAAGCTTATGCTGTGAATACATAATGGAGGGAATGCCTAACTTTAGTACTGTCTTTATAGAGAAGTTAAAGAGTGAGTTGAATTCTAACTGATAAATAAGAACTTACAAGTTGGAAAAGGAAGGGAGAAAGGGTAGCTGGAGTAGAGAGTGGAGCACATTCCAAAACTTAAAGTTGTGAAAATCCATGAAATATTTATTTATTAGTCCATTCAAATTAAATATTAATTACAAACTATGATTGAGAGCCTTGAGTATTTATTTAATTTCTTTTTTAGAGGAACAAGAGGTTGCAGATGAGACTGACAGGAATGGCCCGAGAGATACAGGGAAAGGGGGAGGGAGAGCTGCTGCCAGGGGAATCCAGGGAGGAGCAGGCTTCAGGGAAAGTCATTTCATAAAGTGGGAAATGGGCATGCATACCAGGCAGTGATGGAAAAAGATGGGAGTCAGTTCCTGGGGAAGGCTTGAGAGATATCCGAAAACAGCTCAGACTGTAGACTCTTCTTGGCCAGGGTGGGCACTATCTGGAGCTTTAAACAATGCCTTCTGACTCAGATTTAGAAGCTCCAGAGTAGGGCATCTACACCTTCAAAAACCCTCAGAAATGAGCCTGTCATATATGACAGGCTATGATCAGGAGGTGCATGAGAAGTCATAGTGTGGGTCATTCAAGGTTAGCTTTTGAGGGGCATTTGTGGAAGGCCATCCTTCGGAGTAGAACACTGATTCTCAGCCCTGGCTGCACAGACAAACCTCGTGGAGACCTTTCAGACACACTGGTGCCTGGCACCCACTGTAGCCTGACTAAACGAAAACCTCCTTTGGTGGAGCCTGAGTGTCTGTACACTTTAAAGTGATTTGGTAATGAGAACTATTAGTATAGAGGGAGTAGGGTTGAAACCTGAAGCAGAGAAATCAGCTAGGGTTGGTTATTGACAGGAAAGTCCAGGCATCCTAACATATTTAGCCCATGAACGTACTGCTCCAGGAGTATTCACTATGTTTACAAACAGGTCAGATAGGGTTTTGCTGGGAGAGTACTATGAACCGTAAATCCTGTGCCTCCTGTAATTTCCTAGACAGCAACATTTGGTGTTTTGTGTCCCTTTACCCACTCCTTTATGTAATTATATAATGGTCTCCCTCCCAGGCACACCAGTTAGAGAAAGAGAAAAAAATCTGAGATAAATTCTAAGGATTCTGACACATTAAAATATGAAACCTGTTATAAAATAACAGCATTCTCTTTGTTTCAAAGTTAGGAAACCTTGGGATGGGGAATGAATGTAGAACTAGAGTTTGCTGCATGTCCAACCACTAAAGGTAGAACAATTGCAGGGGATCAGAAACAGGTGTGTGGCCAGGGACACACTGAGTTTCCTTTCATATGATTTCCAACTTATTTTTCTGGAGCTGGCGGCTTTTAAAAGGGTCTGGCTAACACACATGTGACCTCTTCCAAACCCTCTTTCCAATGCCCAATCCTCCTGTTGGAAGAGATAGGATTGTCAGAATGAAAAGACTGAAAGTTCACACGTGTGTGAGGTGATGTGGGTAAAATTGTAGTATTTCCAGAATATCTCGCCTGGCTTTGGTACATCTGCATATCAACAGGCGTTCAGAGGTGGAAAGAAGTATGGCTTTAGTGCATTTGCATAATTCCTCAGGGGTGGAGAGAAGTTCATCTCCATATCAATGGGAATTACCTGGGCAAGGAGGGCTTATCTGTACCCGAGAGGTGAGGGGGAGGGCTGGTTTTGCTGCTGCTTGAGCAGGAGACAGAGATGGGCTGAACTGCAGTTTTGTAAGGAATAAACTGGTTTTAAACTTTATTTCACCCTTTGACTGATTTTGGTTTTTAGAGGTATTTTGCCCCGGGATTTCCTTTCCCCAGACTTACAGGTGATAAGTGGGTTTCCTAGCATGTCATCCTCCATGGCTTACGAGCCAGGTTCAGGCGCCGACCTTCATGGCACTAAGAGAACAGGCACCCGTCAAGGTCTGTTCCTTTCCCGTGCCACTTCTGGGCAGGAGGGAAGTCACAGAAGAATCCAGGATGTCTGGGATAAATAAGTAGCGGGAAAATTTGGAGCATAGGGGACACGAGAAAGCAGTAGGACTTAGTGTCACAGCTAAAGGATGTCACAGTAGGTTTCCCACCAGGACAATCTTCCCCCAAGTGGTGTTGCTCAGAGAATGGACAGCACCCCTCAGCCTGCCAGAGGGTCCCTACTGCTCTTAATGGATGGGGTGTTAGAGTGTGCTTCCCATGATGGCTGCAACAGGATGGGCTTGTAAAACTTTAAACCTGTTCTTTTTAAAAATCTAAATGAAATTATTTATTTTGAGATAATTGTAGGATCACATGCAGTTGTAAGAAATATTACAGGGAGATTCTGGTAAAAATTTCCCAGTTTCCCTGAATGATAACATCTTGCAAAGTTATGCTGTAATATTACAGTCAGGATATTGATATTTATAGTCAAAAAAACTAACAGCTGTCATCCAAAAGATCCTTTAGGTCACCGTTTTATAAACACACCAACTCCCCTCACCACATCCGTGACTCTGACCCTGGTTCCATTAGTCCATTCACCTTTTTTATAATTTCGTTCTTTCAATAATGTTACATAAATAGAATCTCAGTATGTAGCCTTTTGAATTGACTTTTTAAAATTCAGTATAATTCCCTGAATATACACATTCATGCATGTAGTTGCATGTCAATAGTTAGTTTGCTGTGGTATGACTGTGCCCTTCCCCACTCTCCCTACTCCAATCCATATGTTGAATCCTAACCCTGAAAATAATGGTGTGAGGAGGTGGGGTCTTTAGGGGGTGATTAGTGCTTTATAAAAGGAGACCCCATAGAGCTCCCTCGCACCCTCTGTGAGGTCTACAAGAGGGCCCTCACCCAAGCACCTGGGCACACTCATCTTGGACTTTGAGCCTCCAGAGCTGTGAGAAATAAATTTTTGTTGTTTATAAGCCATCTAGTCTGTGGTATTTTGTCATAGCAGCCGACACCGACTAAGACATAGTTTCATTTTATTGCTGAGCAATATACCATGGTATGGATGCACTCCAGTTTAACCAGTCACCTATAAATAGAGCTGCTATGAACATTTGTATATAGATTTTGAATGCATATCAATGTTCATTTCTCTGGAATAAATGCTCAAATATGTAAGTGTTGGATTGTATGATAGTATAGATATTTAGTTTTATAAGAAGCTGCAAAATTGTCTGAGTGGCTACACCATTTTACACTTCCACCAGCAATAAGAGTGACCAGTTTCTGTGCAACCTTGTCAGTATCTGCTGTGTCATTAGTTTTTACTTTAACCATTTTGACAGGCATATTGTAGCATCTCACTGTGGTTTTAATTTGCACTGCCCTAAAGGCAAATGAAGTCGAACCTATTTTTATGTGCTTGCCATCTGTATATCCTTTTTCTGTGAAATATCTGTTCATACTTTTTGTCCATTTCCTAATTGGATTTTTTTACTCTTGCATTTCAAGAGTTCTTTATATATTCTAGATACTGGTCTTTTGTTGGATTCATGTTTCGCAAGTATTTTCTCCCAGTAAGTTGTCTTTTCATCTTCTTCACAGCATTTTTTGCAAGCATATTTAATTGATGAGGTCCAATTTATAAAGTTTTTTCTTTTTAATCATGCCTTTGGTGTAAGTCTAAGAACTCTTTGCCTAGCCTTAGGTTCCCAAAGATTTTCTCATCCTTTTTCTAAAACTTTTATAGTATCAGTGATTCATGCTGAGTTAATTTCTGTATAAAGTGTTTGTTGCCTGTGGATGCTCAGTTGCTTCACCCTTATTTGCTGAAAAGGCTATCTTTTGTCCATTAAATTCCTTTTGCAGCTCTGTTCCGTTCTGGATGGAATAGTTCTGGTAGATCAGAAAAACAAGGTTATGATCAAGGGGTACACAATGGAGTTCCTTTCATGCTACATCCTGTTTGTCCTTCTGGTGCTAGTTAGACATAGTTGTGTGAGTCCTTTTCTGGGTTCTCCTTTCTGTGGCACTGATCCATGCGTCTCTCTCTCTCCACCAACACAAATACAGTCCGGATTGCTGTATCTGGGCAGTTAGCCTTAATATGAAGTACAGTGACTCCTCCCACTTTACTTTTATTTTTCAATATTGTTTAGCTATTCTGGAGTTTGTGTTCTGCCATATAAATTTTAGAATATGCTTATCTATGTCAACAGAAAAACCTTGTTGGGATTTTGACAGGATTTGCATTAAACCCACTGATTGCATAAATCGATTTGGAAAGAACAAACATTTTTATTATGCTCACTATGAGTCTTCCAATATATGAACACAGTACGTCTTTCCACTCCTTTAGGTATCGTTTGAACACTTTCATCATGATTTTGTAAGTTTCAGCATACAGACCCTGCACATGTTTTTTGAAGTTTATGCCTTTCATTACTTTTGGAGTGATTATAAATTGGATTATTTTTAACTTTGGTTTTGACACACTCATTATTGCTATATAGAAGGTGCAAATAATTTTTGTACATTGAACTTGTATCTCCTGCCTTCATCAAACTTACTTATTAGTCCTAAGAGATTTTTGTAGATTCCCTAAATTTTTAAAATAGAGTATCAGGTCATCTGCAAATAAGGATAGTATTATTTCTTACATCATAATCTGTATTTCTTTATTTATTTTTCTTGCTTTATTTAAGTGGCTAAAATTTCCAGTTCTATGTTGACTAAGGGTGACGAGAACAGATGTTCTTGTTTGTTCCTGACTTTAGGAGATGGCAGTCACCATTATGTATATTGTTAGCTATAGATTTTTTGGTAGATATTCTTCATCAGATTGAGGTAATTCCCTCTATTCTAACTTGATGAGGGTTTTCATGAATGGTTGTTGGATATTGTCAAATGCTTTTTCTGCTTTAACTGATAGGATCATATTATTTTTTTCTTTTCTAGCCTGTTAATATGGTGGATAACATTGACCCATTTCAGAAGTTGGACTAACCTTGTATATCTGGTATAAATCTTACTAGTCGTAGTGTAAAATTCATTTTATACAATGTTGGATTTGATTTGTTAATATTTTTGTTGAGGATTTTCTTCATCTGAGTTTATGAGAATATTGGTACGTAGTCTTTTTTTGCCATCTTTTTCTAGTTTGGAAATTAGAGGGTAGTAGTCACCTCATAAAGTAAGTTGGGAGGTATTCCCTCTAATTCTGTTTTTGGGAAAAAAACATGTAAAATGATGTTAATTGTTCTTTAAGTGTTTGGCAGAATTCTCCAGTGGAGTCATCTGGGCTTAGAGATTCCTTTCTAGGAGATTTTAAATTGTAAATTCCATTTCTTTAGTGGCTGTAGGACGATCCAGATTATCATACTAATCCTTGGTGAGTTTTGGTTGTTTGTGATTTTGAAGAATTGATACATTTCTTATAGTTGTCACCTTTATGAACATAAAGTTGCTTATATTCCCTTATAATTATTTTAAGAGCTGTTGGATCTGTAGTAATGGTCAATATTTAATTCCTGATAGTTTGTTAGTCTTTTTGGAGTTTTATCAACTTTATTTTTCTCAAAGATGTTTTTTCAAAGAAATCGGTTTCACTGATTATCCTTATTGTTTTCCTGGTTTCAATTTCATTGATTTCTGCTCTTATGTTTATTATTTCCTTCTTTATGCTTGTTTTGAGTTTACTTTTAGTTTCCTGAGGTAGGAGCTTAGAGTATTGATGCAGCACTTTCCTCTTTTTAACTGTAAAATTTTTCCTATCACTACCGCTATGGCTGCATCACACATATTTTGATATGTCATATTTCCATTTCCATTAAGTTCTAAGTATACATTGATTTATTTTGAGACAATGAAGCTTCCCAGACTGGGCTGTTTGTTGTGGTGGAAATTTCCCTTGTTGGCCAGCTCAGACACTTCTTGTGTCTTGGCCAAAGTTCCGCAGCTGCGAGTTCTCTCTCAGTTGGTGAGGGAGTCTCAGGCCCAGTTGGATGGGGAAGGAGAGCACTTTTGGCTGTTGATTTTAAGCGGGATCCACAACTGTTCCCCATTGCCCATGCTGTTCGGCTCACCTGGTGTTGTCAGTGGGACTCCAGTTCAGTCCTCTGGAGGAATGAGCCTACCTAGACCACCTTCTGTTACCAGGTGGGAGGTTGGAAGATACTAAGGCCTGTTCCACTTCTGCTATTGGGTGGGTGCTTCTAGATAGCCCACTTGTGCTGCTTGTCCTCTAGTCCTGGGGCCCCTAACAAGGTCTCCTTCCTCTTTCTATCTTTGAAGGTTCTCCTTTGGTTTCCTCCTGTGCTATTCCAGGGATTATGGTTGAACTTAGAGGGGGAAGATCCAAGAGAAATGAATCTGCTCCATCTTGTATAAACAGAAAGTCAAATAGCTTATTTAAAGTCTTCATTAATATTTCTTTTTCATGTCCAAATAGCAGATCAGTTAACAGAAAGGTCATTTGAGCTGTGGGATCAATGATAACATCAGTATTATTATCATGGGCTTGTATTATCATCAACTATTAGACAATGTGTGCTACCCTAATTCCCATGTCAAAGCATGCCCAATGGTCACTAAGAACCACACAGAATGCTTTGGAATTTAGGGACTTGTATAAAAATACACTGCTACCAAAGGACTTTTCAGCCAAAGAGAATGGCAGAACCCTCTCATCTTAATGGCCCTGCTTTCCATGACTGCAGCCACGCTTTCGAGTTTGAGGAGGCACTCTCCATGAGGCAACATGCCTCAACCATTGCACCATCCTCCTTCACACAACAATCTTGGTTTTCAGTAGTTCAGCTCTGAAGTTCTTTAGGTTTGCAGCATTTCATGAATAGGTCAGGGATAATCATTCCAGTTTCAAATAAAGAAGTCACCAAAGAGCCTTACTTATTTAGTGGCATGTCAAATGACAGAACTCTGTTCTTTTGTTTTGTACATCTCCTAGGTTTATTCGGAACATATAGTGATTTGTTCAGGCATTTAAAGATTAAAATATGATTACATACCAGCATATATTTGGAAAAAGTATTATGAGTGATTTTGCTTAATTTTGTGCCATATGCCATGCTTCTAAAATGCTAAAATGACAAATAGGGTTCTGTGCTAGGCACGCTGGTGACTCCAAAACAGAAGGTAAAACCTCACATTCAGGAAAAAACTCTACTTGAAGGGATTTTACTAACACACCCAAAAAAGAGCCCATAACACAAGATAGCACATAATTGTCAATGGTTGGGAAGGAAAATTGCTACAGTGATGCAGAAGACAGAGAGATGACCATGGGTTGGCCTCATGAAAGAAAGTTTCTGGAAGGTTAAAGACATAGGACAGGTAAGATTGAGTTAGTGGGAGGCAGACACCTAGCAGAAAGGCATGAGAGCTCATGTAGACAAATGACATGCAGAGACCAGGCTGTCAGCTGTTTTGTTGCAGGAGTGGACTTGCTTCAGACAGGAGTTTCACTGAGGCCACATTCTGATGACTTGAGTATCAGGCTGAGGAGATCTCTATTCTCTGAGAAACAGGGACTTTGTGATATTTTGAACTGAGGAGCAGTGTGAGTAAATACAGAGGTTGCGGATATAAGTTTGCAAAAAGAGGTTGATGCCTGGAGCATGGCGAGGACCAGATGAGGGTGATGAGAGGGAAGTGTGTGTGTGTATGTGGTACCTGGAAGAGACCACTGTGAAACTTGGAATAATAAAGTTTTGAAGAATAAATTTACTTTGTAAGTGCACGTCTGTTAGCAAGTAAAGCACACACGCATATATACATGCACATGAGTGAATCTTTAAAAAGCATGTCAATTTGCATCCTGTGGATCAGTAACATTTTCCACACTAAACTGCTTCTTCCAATAATACTTTAAGTATGATTTCAATTTATTCATGGTTAGAAGTAAATAATATTGAGACCATAATTGTGAAATCAGTAGTTGTCTAGGCCTTGCTATCTGACCCTGCCTGATGTCAGCCCTTAGAAAGCTTAATTAAATATATGGGATGAGAGAGAGAAAAGAACCAAAGGTAACACCAAAGTAGCTACTCTGGTCGATTGGGAGAACAATGACAAATGCATTAGTTTTAATTTTTAAAATTTATATTGTTTTTATATTCATAGATAGAGTTAATATCACATACATGGTATCTAAAATATTGGAAGTAATATGCATTATAAATGAAAAAGCATAGATAAAATCCTATAATATGTAGGATTATTAAGCATATGCTGGAATTATGAGAGAAAAAGCAGGTAAAGTGATGGGTTCTTAGGAGAAATGAAAGTGGGCATTATAATCCAGAGAGATCATCTAACTAGCATAAAGGTAGATTTTATTTATTTATTTATTTACTTTTAGTAAAGTATCATTAATATACAATATTATGTTAGTTTCAAATGTATATTACAGTGGTTCAGCCATCTCTGTGATCAACTTATATTGTGACTGAGAATTATTGTGCCATTTTATCCCCCTCCCCTTTGGTAACCACTAGTCACTTCTCAGTGTCTATGAGTTTGCTGCTGTTTTGTTCTTTCTATTTTGCTTTGGTTTAATATTCCACAAATAAGTGAAATCATATGGTATTTGTATTTCTCTGCCCTGGCTTATTTCACTGAGCATAATATCCTCTAGATCCAACCATGTTGTTGCAAATAGCAGGATTTCTTTTCTTTTTATGGCTGAATAATAAATATTCCACTGTGTATATGTACCATATCTTTATCCGTTCATCTATTGATGGACACTTAGGTTGCTTCCATATCTTCACTATTGCAAATAGGGCTGCGATAAACATAGGGGTACATATGACCTGTTTGCTTTCCTTGGGTAAATTTTTAGTAGTTGAATTACAGGACCAAGCGGTATTTCCATTTTTAGATTTTTGAGGAACTGCCATAAGCTTTTCACAGTGGTTGCACAAATTTTCAGTCCCACCAACAGTGTAGGAAGATTCTTAATCCTCGGCATCCTCTCCATCATTTGTTGTTTCTTGTCTTCTGGATAGTGGTCATTCTAACTGGTGTGAAGTGGTATCTGACTGTGGTTTAAATTTGCATTTCCCTGATGATTAGTGATGTGGAGCATCTTTTCATGTGCTGTTGGCCATCTGAATTTCTTCTTTGGAGAAGTGTCTGTAAGGGTCCTCTGCCCATTTTTTGATCAGGTTATTTGTTTTTGGGTGTTGAGGCATATGAGTTCTTTATATATTTGAATGTTAACCCTTATCAGATGAGTCATTTACAGATATATTCTCCCATACTGTAGGTTGCTTTTTTGTTTGGCTGATGGTGTCCTTTGCTATACAGAAGCTTTTTAGTTTGATGTAGTGCCACTGGTTCATTTTTTATTTTTTTCCCTTACTCAAGGAGTTGTGTCCAGAAAAAAGTTGTTCATGTTTATATTCAAGACATTTTTGCCCATGTTTTCTTCTAAGAGTTTTATGGTTTCAAGGGACTTTTGGGAAGATGGCGGTGTGAGCAGGGTGGTGGAAATCTCTTCCCAAAACCATATGTATTTATGAAAATACAACAAATACAACTATTCCTAAAAAAGAGACCAGAAGATACAGGACAGCACTTAGCCTGCATCTACACCTGAGAGGACTTGGCACCCCACGAAGCAGCAGTCTTAAAAAGACAAGGGCCCAGGATCATCCCAGCACACTCAGCCCAGCAGGCTGGGAGTCCTGGGGAATTTTGGACCCCTTGGCTGGTGACTGGGAAAGAGTAGCCAGACTCAGACTTCCCACAGAGATCAACAGACTTCATTCGTTCCTGCCCCAGCCAGAGCTACAAAGGGCCCTGCGGAGCAGCGCGGCCACGGTGCAACAGCGCCACCTACAACATCCTCACAGAATCTACTCTCGTCTTAAAGAACCCAGCGGACATACGTGACACCAACAAGCGACCACTTCTATCGCCATGAAAAGACAGAGGAATATGGTACAAACAAAACTTACCCAGACACAGACAACACCAGAGAGGGAAGCTGAAGGGATGGAAATGCACAACCTTCCTGAAAAAGAATTCAGAACAAAAGTCATAACCATACTGATGGATCTACAGAGAAATATGCAAGAGCTGAGGGAGGAAGTAAGGGAAGTGAGGAAAGACAATACAGAATTGAGACAAGCAATCAACGGGCTTAGCAGCAGACTGGATGAGATGGAAGAGACTGCTAATGGAATAGAAATCAGAGAACAGGAATACAGAGCAGCTGAGGCAGAAAGAGATAAAAGGATGTCTAGGAATGAAAGAATATTAAGAGAACTGTGTGACCAATCCAAATGGAACAATATTCGCATTATAGTAGTACCAGAGGAAGAAGAGAGAGAAAAAGGGATAGAAAGTGTCTTTCAAGAAATAGTTGCTGAAAATTTCCCCATGCTGGGGAAGGAAATAGTCTCGCAGTCCACTGAAGCCCACAGATCTCCCAACACAAGGGACCCAAGGAAGACAACACCAAGACACATAATAATTAAAGTGGCAAAGATCAAAGATAAAGACAGAGTATTAAAGGCAGCTAGAGAGAGAAAAAAGATCACCTACAAAGGAAAACCCATCAGACTATCATCAGACTTCTCAACAGAAACCTTACAGGCCAGAAGAGAATGGCATGATATATTTAACATAATGAAACAAGGGCCTCGAACCAAGAGTATTGTATCCAGCAGGATTATCATTTAAATATGACAGAGGGATTAAACAATTTCCAGACAAGCGAAAGTTGAGACTTTGCCTCTAATAAACCACCTCTACAGGATATCTTAAATGGACCGCTCTAGGGGGAAGCACTCCTAAGGCTAAAAAGATGACATCAGAGAAAATAAAATCATAGCAAAGAAAGCAGACCATCCAAAAACTAACTAAAGGCAAAGAATAAAACACCTAGTACATAAAGAATGAAGGAGGAAGAATAAGAAGGGAGAGAAATAAAGAAACATCAGATGGTGTTTACAATAACTTAACAAGAAAGTTAAGTTAGATTTTTAGATAGTAAAGAAGCAACCCTTGAACCTTTGGTAATCACAAATTTAAAGCCAACAATGGCAAAGTACATATCTGTCAACAATCACCCTAAATGTAAATGGACTGAATGCACCAATCAAAAGACACAGAGTAACAGAATGGATAAAAAAGCAAGACCCATGTATATGCTGCTTACAGGAGACTCACCTCAAACCCAAAGATATACACAGACTAAAAGTGAAGGGATGGAAAAAGATATTCCATGCAAACAACAAGGAGGAAAAAGCAGGTGTTGCAGTACTTATATCAGACAAAATAGACTTCAAAACGAAGAAAGTAGCAAGAGATAAAGAAGGACATTACATAATGATAAAGGGGTCAGTCCAACAGGAAGATATAACCATTATAAATATATATGCACCCAACAGAGGAGCACCAGCATATGTGAAACAAATACTAACAGAATTAAAGGAGGAAATAGCAATGCATTCATTTTAGGTCACTTCAACACACCACTCACTCCAAAGGACAGATCAACCAGACAGAAAATAAGTAAAGACAGAGAGGCACTGACCAACACACTAGAACAGATGGACCTAACAGACTTCTACAGAACTCTACACCCAAAAGAAACAGGATACACATTCTTCTCAAGTGCACATGGAACATTTTCCAGAATAGACCACATACTAGGCCACAAAAAGAACCTCAATAAATTTAAAAATATAGAAATTCTGCCAACCAACTTGTCAGATCACCAAGGTATAAAACTAGAAATAAATTTTAGAAAGAAATCAAAAAGGCTCACAAATACATGGAGACTTAACAACATTCTCCTAATTAATCAATGGGTTAATGACCAAATCAAAACAGAAATCAAAGAATATATGGAGACAAATGACAACAACAACACAAAGCCACAACTTCAGTGGGAACTGCAGCAAAAGCAGTCCTAAGAGGAAAGTATATTGCAATCCAGGCCTATTTAAAGAAGGAAGAACATTCCCAAATGAATAGTCTAAAGACACAATTACTGAAATTGGAAAAAGAAGAACAAATGAGGTCCAAAGTCACCAGAAGGAGGGACATAATAAAGATCAGAGAAGAAGTAAATAAAATTGAGAAGAATAAAACAATAGAAAAAAATCAGTGAAACCAAGAGCTGGTTCTTTGAAAAAATAAACAAAATAGATAAACCCCTAGCCAGACTCATTAAGAGAAAAAGAGAATCTACACACATAAACAGAATCAGAAAAGAGAAAGGAAAAATCATGACAGACCCCACAGAAACACAAAGAATTATAAGAGAATATTATGAGAATATATATGCTAACAAGCTGGAAAACCTAGAAGAAATGGACAAGTTCTTAGAAAAATACAATCTTCCAAGACTGACCAAGCAAGAAACAGAAAAACTAAACAGACCAATCACCAGCAACAAAACTGAATAGGTAATCAAAAAACTACCCAAGAACAAAACCCCCAGACCAGATGGATTCACGTCTGAATTCTACCAGACATATAGAGAAGAAATAACACCCATTCCCTTAAAGTTTTCCAAAAAATAGAAGAGGAGGGAATACTTCCAAACTCATTCTATGAAGCCAGCATCACTCTAATACCAAAACCGGGAAAGACCTCACCAAAAAAGAAAATTACAGACCAATATCCCTGATGAACATAGATGTAAAAATACTCAAAAAAATATTAGCAAACCGAATTCAAAAATACATCAAGAGGATCATACCCCATGATCAAGTGGGATTCATCCCAGGGACGTAAGGATGGTACAACCTTCGAAAATCCATCAACATCATTCACCACATCAACAAAAAGAAGAACAAAAACCACATGATCATCTCCACAGATGCTGAAAAACATTTGACAAAATTCAGCATCCATTCCTGATTAAAACTCTCAACAAAATGGGTATAGAGGGGAAGTACCTCAACATCATAAAGGCCATATATGACAAACCCACAGCTAACATCATACTGAACAACGAGAAGCTGAAAGCTTTTCATCTAAGATCGGGAAAAAGACAGGGATGCCCACTCTGTCCACTGTTATTCAACATAGTACTGGAGGTCCTAGCCACGGCAATCAGACCAAACAAAGACATACAAGGCATCCAGATTGGTAACGAAGTCAAATTGTCACTATTTGCAGATGACATGATACTGTACATAAAAAACCCTAAGGACTCCACTCCAAAACTACTAGAACTAATATCTGAATTCAGCAAAGTTGCAGGATACAAAATTAACACACAGAAATCTGTTGTTTTCGTATACACTAATGATGACTAACAGAAAGAGAAATCAGAAAAACAATTCCATTCTCAATTGCATCATAAAGAATAAAATACCTAAGAATAAACCTAACCAAGGAAGTGAAAGACCTGTACTCTGAAAACTGCAAGACACTCCTAAGAGAAATTAAAGAGGACACTAACAAATGGAAATGCATCCCATGCTCTTGGCTAGGAATAATAAATATTGTCAAAATGGCTATACTACCTAAAGCAATCTACAGATTCAATGCAATGCCTAACAAACTACCAATAGCTTTCTTCAATGAACTGGAATAAATAATTCTAAAATTCATATGGATCCACAAAAGACCCTGAATAGCCAAAGCAATCCTGAGAAGGAGGAATAAAATGGGGAATTATGCTCCCTGACTTCAAGCTCTACTACAAAGGCACAGTAATCAAGACAATTTGGTATTGGCACAAAAACAGACCCACAGACCAGTGGAACAGAATAGAAAATCCAAACATTAACCCAAACATATACAATCAGTTAATATTTGATAAAGGAGCCTTGGTTATGCAATGGGGAGATGACAGCCTCTTCAACAGCTGGTGTTGGAAAAACTGGACAGCAACATGTAAGAGAATGAAACTGGACTACTGTCTAACCCCATACACAAAGGTTAACTCAAGGTGGATCAAAGACCTGAATGTAAGTCATGAAACCATCAAACTCTTAGAAAAAACATAGGCAAAAATCTCCTGAACATAAGCAAGAACGACTTCTTCATGAACATATCTCCCCGGGCAACGGAAACAAAAGCAAAAATGAACAATTGGGACTATATCAAGCTGAAAAGCTTCTGTACAGCAAAGGACACCATCAGTAGAGCAAAAAGACATCCTACAGTATGGGAGAATATATTCATAAATGAAGTATCCGAAGAGGGGTTGACATCCAAAATATATAAAGAACTCACGCACCTTAACAAACAAAAAGCAAATAATCCAATTAAGAAATGGGCAGAGGACATGAAGAGACACTTCTCCGAAGAAGAAATTCAGATGGCCAACAGGCACATGAAAAGATGTTCCACATCACTAATCATCAGAGAAATGCAGATTAAAACCACAGTGAGATACCACCTCACACCAGTGAGGATGGCCAACATCCAAAACACAAACAACAACAAATGTTGGCGATGATGTGGAGAAAGGGGATCCCTCCTACACTGCTGGTGGGAATGAAAATTAGTTCAACCATTGTGGAAAGCAGTATGGAGGTTCCTCAAAAAACTCAAAATAGAAATACCATTTGACCCAGGAATCTCACTCCTAGGAATTTACCCTAAGAATGCAGCAGCCCAGTTTGAAAAAGACAGATGCACCCCTATGTTTATCGCAGCACTATTTAAAATAGCCAAGAAATGGAAGCAACCTAAGTGTCCATCAGTAGATGAATGGATAAAGAAGATGTGGTACATACACACAATGGAATATTATTCAGCCATAAGAAGAAACAAATCCTACTATTTGCAACAACATTGATGGAGCTAGAGGGTATTATGCTCAGTGAAATAAGCCAAGCCGAAAAAGACAAGTATCAGATGATTTCACTCATATGTGGAGTATAAGAACAAAGAAAAAAACTGAAGGAACAAAACAGCAGCAGACTCACAGAACCCAAGAACGGACTAATAGTTACCAAAGGGAAGGGACTGTGAAAGATGGGTGGGAAGGGAGGGATAAGGGGGAAAAAGGGGCATTACGACTAGCAGATGTAATGTTGGGGGGCACGGGGAGGGCTGTACAACTCAGAGAAGACAAGTAGTGATTCTATAGCATCTCACTACGCTGATGGACAGTGACTGAAATGGGGTTGGTGGGGGGACCTGATGAAGGGGGTAGTGTAATAATCATAATATTGCACATGTAATTTTAGATTAATGATACCAAAATAAATTATTAAAAAATAAAAAAATAAAAAAAGACATTCAGGTAACAATAAATAGTAGAGATAAAGTGGTTTGCTCCAATTCCTCAGGTAGATATCAGTAATGCATCAATTTCCCCTGCTGCCAAGTATATAAAGGTCCACGTGGGAACCCCTTCAAGTCCCAGGCAAACGGGGATGGTTGGCTGTGATACAGAGGGCAGAGGTCTATGAAGTTCTTAGTTATTGAGAATAGGCATCTAAAAATAGGTGAGTAAGAAAGAGAATTTTTCATATGCCAAAGCGGTTGTTTCCTTATGCCAAAAGATAATCAGTGATATAAAGATATAAAGGATATAAAGATATGAGCCACAAGATAAATACACTTAACCTGATGTTCAAGCCTAAGAGGACATTGCAACAAATGAACTCTGTTCAGAGACTCACAGGAAGTCCCAGGAAGCACACAAGTCAAAACCAAGCAAGTGCTCTTTGACCCCAGTGCAACAGGGCTAGAAACCCACGCTTAAAAACTTTGATAAAACCATACACTTTGGTACAAATGAAAATACTGAGAAATGGATTAAATAATAAATAATAAAGGGAATGAGAAGAAAAAAAGAGTTTTATGGTTTCATGACTTAGATTCAGGTCTTTGATTTTGGTTGAAGTAGTTGTTACCTTAGTATGATTCCCAAATCACAACAATATTTCTAGTTGCACATAAGTTATGACTTAAGAATGATCTGACAGTTAGATATGTGTGTGAGGCTCTGGCAGAAACTCATATTGAATAAAACAAAGTATAGTTAATTAATTCTGTTTCTTATTCATTACATCATTGTCCTAGTGGTAACTTTCTATCCAATATAGTAAATATCAATTTTTTGTGTATTCATATATAGTGGCAGTGATGTAAAAATTGTAAGGGAAACACTAATGAATGTTTCTTGAATGGCAATACATTAATGAGTGAATAAATGAAGAGCTCCCATCTATTTCTCTTTCAGAGAACCTGACACAGGAAAAGAAGTGAAGCAAAGGAGACAATCCATGGAAATGGCTGTGGAAAGCCAGCTCACCTTCAGTCTAGGCTTAAACTGGATCATCCTGTCAGTTTTGCTTATTCCCTGAAATAATCTTTCCTGCTAGTATATAATTGACATGAAGCACACAAGAACAAATGATATGACAGTAAAATGCTAAACCTTGCCTTGTGGAAATTCTATGTGTATCTCATTTAAACTCATTTGAGCACTATTACACTCATTAAACAATGACCAGTATGTGCGCGATTTAAATGACGAAGCTCTAGGTAACTGCTCTGCAATTCCCATGAACCATAAAATCAGGAAGGTGAATTTTTCAAAATAAGTAGATGATGAGATGTGAAATCATTATAATAATGTCTTTCTGGGGAAAAGCAGCCAACTCGCTGACATCAAAATTGTGCCATCCATAGTTTAAGTGGAGTGGATGCATTTCCTGAAGCCCATCACTCTGCCATTGCATTCACTGGCCTTTTTAAAACCCAGGGTTTATCCCACCTCTTAAAAGTAATTATAGGCTGAGAAGTCACACACTTTGCCTCCAAGTTCCTCACCACCTTGCTGGCAGCCACATTGATGTGGAGAAGGCCATGGTTTAAAGGATGAAAACGCAACCGAGGTTATGGTGTTCTGGGGTGGGAAGGGCCCTGAGGGGTTCAGCTAACTTCTGGGCAAATGTCTCAGTTTAATTATATTTAGTGCTCATATCATGTGTGATCTTTGGTTTACCAACCCATGACTCTTTTCCTTCCTGTAAAATCTAAGATTTAGATACAAGGAAAAAAAGAAATGGAGATGAGGTGAAGAAAGACTTCAAGTAAGAACTTTTCCATCACTCCTAAACTAACCACAAAATCCACTTAATGCTGAAAAATCACGGATAACTGGTTGGGCAAACTCATGGTCTGTTGAGATGGCAGAGCCCTTAGCTTGCCATGTACGTGGTCACCAGCCACTGACTGGGCACCCCTCTTGTAACAGGAAATACATACTTTTTCTATGTGCCACTCTTCTACTGGATGCATAAAAACCACCCTGAACTCAGTGGCACAGAACAACCACTCCTTCATTACACTTGTGGAACTTGTGGGTCAGGCGCATGCCATGTCTCTGCCATTTGAATATCCTGATTTCAAGGAATTGGCTCCTAGTTACATAACAGATATGGTATTAAATTGTAGATATTGTTATAGAATAAAGACAGATGGAGCAAGATCACAGAGACTGGGAAGTATTCAAGGAAGGCAGAAGAGGTTACTAACTCTTTGAATGCTCCACAGGTGAGATTAAATTTTTGGCCACAAAATATAGTTTCAATAAAGGGAAAAGAAAAAGAAGGGGCAGAGAAATTAATCCAGGGATAGATGGGCCTGGTAATGTGCTGTGGACTTGGCGTGGAAGTGATTCCTGCAGCAGGCTAGGGCCTTGGCCCAGAATCTCTTAGTCTACTTCAGAGCTCAGATGCATCCCAGGAGCTCAGTTGGGAGGCTTAAGGAGTGTCCCCCCACTGACCCCCCCAGCCCCCTGCACTTGTGTCTCTCTGCTTCTCTGCCTGAGGGCTTTTTCTTGTGTCACATGGGCAGGGCATTCAGGGAGTGCCTGAGAGTTTAATGCCCCCAGGACAACCCTTGACCGATCAGGAATGGAAATCCAATGGATAAAGACCACAGCTTTTTCACCCCTCATTCTACACAGCAGTTCCTCAGAAGGTCCGCAAAAAGGAAAGGGATGGTGGAGTAGGCAGAATAATGGCCCTAAAAGACATCCACTTTCCAATTGCCAGAATCTGTGACTGTCACTTTATGTGGCATAAGGGACTTTTCAGATTTGATTAAGCTAAGGATCTTGAGTTGGAGAGGTCATCCTGGATTATCCAGGCAGGCCAATGTAATCACAAGAGTTTTATAATGAAAGAGGGAGACACAGAGGTCAGAGTCAGAGAGAGATTCGAAGATGGTACACTGCTGGCTGAAATTTACATTCTTCAGTCTGGTGTAAGGCTTCCCAGTTTGGTTTTAAAGTTCCCATTGTTTAGGATGCATAAAAACCACCCTGAACTCAGTGGCACAGAACAACCACTCCTTCATTACACTTGTGGAACTTGTGGGTCAGGCGCATGCAGTGTCTCTGCCATTTGAATGTCTGAAATTCTCAGCTGAGAAGATTCAAATGCCTATGCTTGGAATCTTCCAGAGGCTTGTCACCCACATGTCTGGTACCTGGACTGGGATGAATGGAAGGCTGGGTTCATTTCAGGGTGTTGATTACAGCATTTCCATGTTGCTTCTCCATTTGTCTTAGGCTTTTTCTCAGCAAGGTACTGGGTTCCAAGATGGAGTGTTGTATAGGGATTATGCAGATAGTGAGTGTTTCAAGAAATCCAGTCTGAAGCTGCATAATCTTTAATGAACTAGCCTCAGAAATCTCATGACCTCACCTCTACTATTCAGTAAGTATATGAATGAAAAAATGAGTTAAAGAAAGAATGAATAAATTGAGGGCATTATTTTTTATAAGTACTGTTTTAAGTTCTTTTTCTAAAATATCAACAGTGGTCTTGAAATTGTCGCATAATAATTTGATACAAAGCAAGATTTGGGACCATTTCTAGTGGTTGCAGTAATTATTTCAAGAATCATCCTTTACAATCTGGTCCTCCAAGGGCCTGAAGCTATCAGTCCTGGTCCACCACCAGGCCCAGGCCCAGCTCCACCAGCACACCGTGGGAGGGGCCATGCTGCCTGACAGCCCCACAGTCCCAGGTCTGGCTACAGCAGCTCTCTGGGGGCTGCTGTAGGATAGAAGGATTCAGACAACCTGCCTAGATGCTACGGTCCTACTCCATGAGCCTAGCCCAGTGCCCACTACTCTAGGAAGTCTGGAGTGGTACCATCTGAGGTTTTTTTCCCTGATTGAATGGAAGTTACTGAGCTGACTTCCAGGTCAGGCAACCATCATGACCATTTGGAAATAATTCAAAGGACTAGAGATCAGAGACCTGTCCTGGGGGAGAGAAACATCTGTTAAGCAGAGCTACGCACCATTTGCATAGCTGGATACAGACTGCTTTTGAGAACAAGTCTTGTGAAGTCCTGCACACCATGCAGAGTTCTTTAGGAGCTATTAAAATATCGTGAAGGGAATTACCCTGGAAGGTAAGACTCTAGTCAGAGAAAGACTAAGCCAATACCCATGATGGAACTAAGCAAAAGCATTGAGATATAAAAGTGGCCCTCTTTGTGATATGGGAAGTTCAGCTGGACGAGAGCTTCAGGGGATACTAGAGAGAGTACATATCATCAGGAGAGCAGAGATGAGTAGAATCACAGAATTGTACTCTGTCCTTATGAGATTCACATAGTGAAGCATCAGCCCAAAGGGATGAGCCGTAGGGGATTGTTAGCTGACTACTTTCTGGAAACATCATAATCTTCAGGGCAGACTTCAGACTCATTAGATGACCTTCAGAGGCATTAGATGTCCAACTGAAGATGTTTCTGATCATAATCAAGAATTAGTATATTCAGACATAATTCAGACAGACCATGGCCCCTTTCCTGCTCAGATAGTACAACAGTGGGTGATCCTGTGGGATACAATGGCCCTTAATGCTCCCATAGTGGGAGAGAAATTGAATCTGGGGCAGCCAAATCCAGACAAATTGCAGTAAATCAGTGATTGTCCCAAACTGGTATACTGTCTGGACCACTTGCTTAAAATAACGCAAGCCCTGGATATACCGATGGCTGTCAGAGCCCATCCTCTTCCTTCTGTCATCTCTCTCTTAGCAACTCCAGAGTCAGAATTGGGGAAGGGTTTGACTCAACACTGTTGCAGAAAATATTTTTCCCCACAATTCTGGCTTCCTCAAGCAGTCGGATGGCTAGACTGCAACCTATGCCCAAAGCTGGGTGGACACTGACCTGCAGACATTTCTATCTCCTGGCTGCGTGCTGAGGGAACTGTGTGTGAAGGTCTTTCTTTTCTCAGGATGACAGTCCCCAAGCCACTGAAAAAGATTGGGAAGTAGAGTTTCCAAAGAGGCCACAGATGCTGGCCTCAACACTTTCTAGGATAAGGTGTATTTCCCGGATTGTCCTTATGAATGACCATCCCCTGTCTGCCCCGACAGTCACCAGCCACTTCTTACCAAGTGTTAGTGTCTTCTCCGGCTATGTCAGCAAGTGGCCTCATACATCCTAGAGATTTTAATGGTGTAAATGTAGATAAGAAGGAGTTAACACTGATAATGAAAGTAACTAAAATACTGTTGGGTCAGTAAGGAAACTCAGTCTATGCATATCCTCTTCTCTGAAACTGACTATTCTATGAAGAACATGAAGCTTTGCATTCTGTCAAACTGTAAACATCCTGGACAAACATCTGCCACCTGCAACAAATGTATCTGCCTGGTGAACAGCCCAGCAACCAATGGGTATAGCTAATTGTAGTTGCAGTACCTTTGGCCAATTGTGATTCTTCCAGAATAACTCATAAAAGCCCCTTCAATGTTCCCCTCTTTGCCTTTAAAAAACCCTATCCTTTTTTCCATCTTCAGAGGATTTGGATTTCCAACTAAGTCTATGTTCCTAGATCACAATCCCTAAGACCCCAGATAAATGCAATTGTTTTACAGCTTTGTCTTTTTTTTTCTTTTCTTTTTTTGGTTGACAATGGTGAGGGTTGTAAATAGTCTGTGGTATTATGGCTAAGGACATTCTTTGGGTAGGCAACATAGACAAAGGGGTAAAAGGTATCTTACCCAAGACAAATATCAGAAGAGTTGTCCTCTTGGAAATCTCATACAAACTGACTCCTGTCCAGAGTTTACTGCAGTCAGCCCTAGTCCACAGCAAGCTCTGGACTCTGGTTCCTCCCTTCTCAGTCTAACTCCTTCATTCAACATGATGAGAAGGGGAATTAGCACTACTCCAAACCACAGCCACTGAGCTGGTGGCATAGGGCAGGAGCCAAGGTTCTGCCATGTCACATCACTTTTGCCTCCTGGCCCCCATCATGTCAGGAGCGGGGCTGGCACTTTCTTAATCACACATCCTAAAAGCTGCATAGCCCAAGGGTTGAGCACATCTTCAGCAACGACCTTAGTCCTGTTAGATCTCAGGGCTGTGCTTGCACAAAGGGCAGTGAGAACCCCACCTGCTACTGACACGTCCACATGAGTTTCCGGATTTTTGCTACGCAGCAGGCCTGCATTGTCTGCTGCCTGTCAGTGCTCAAGACGCCATTGGCTGATGATACATTTGGCTTCCTAAACATTGCCTCTGCAGGCAGGATTACAGAGGCAAATTGATATTAACATGGAAATCAAGTCCAGGCTCTGACATGTAGGGGAGCTTCTCATTTCAGGCCACCTAAAGCCTGATGATGCTATTGAAACTCTGATAGTGTGGAAACCCTGCTGAGGATATCTGCAGCCACTGAAGATGTAGCCCCTTTGATCCAACCTAATTGTTGGTCTACAATTTTGCTTACTCTAAGTATAGAGGACTTTTTGAAGTAGGCTAGTTGTTCTTTGCACTGCATTTTTAACATTTCAGAACCTGCCCATGAAACAACAAAAATGATTTCAGTGCTTTTTACTTCAGGGGACTTGTCAACAAATATTTATTGTATATCAAGCAACTAGTATGCCTTGCAAACTTGTTATATACTATCAAATATCACAGCATGATGCTTGAGCTCAATCTCACCCTCAACTTTCTGACTTTCCAGAATAGGGAACATCATATCCACTACTAAATACTCATTCTGCTGTCTTGCCATCTGATACCATTGAATCCTTCCTTGTTCTGGAAGATATTTTGAGATGTGCATACTTGGAAGGGCGATGACTTACTTAGTAACCCCTGGGGGACAACATGTTGGAAGACATGTTCACCCACAGAAACTGTGTTATTTGTAATGATGAAGAGCTGTGCCAGGAGCAAAGAGTGGAACCACAAGGTATTAAATTAGTCTTAGGCTTCAAGGGGCTCATGACTTGATTGAAGAGGCAAGATTTGTATGCAAAAGTGAATTAAAGAATGATATAAATATTTCCAATCCAGTGTTAGATTGAGAACAAGTAAATTACAGCAATCAGAGGTGTTTTATGTTGAGAAGAAAAAAAATGATTCAATGTCCCTGTTAGATGTTAAGACATGCACTAGCCAGCATGACATTGAAGCCTGTAATCAAACTATTACAGATTTCCATGTATACTATTAAATAGATATTGACTTTCATGAGGTTATATCAAGATTTATTGGCCCGAGAGGTAAATATTGACTGATAAGATGTTGAGGTCAATAATTACCTCCAGGGACAATAAATCTTTATATTCCCAGACACACAAATTCAATAATCAGTGTGGTTTGTTAGATTAAACACAAATTTCAAGTCATTAGAAATATCTGGAAATCCCTTTTCATAACCATGAATTCTGACAGTTTATAATTCATTTTAAAGCAGCATATTTTAAATCAGATATGATATAACTTTAGGAGAGAAAGTTAGTTTTATTTTTAATCATAGCCTCATAAAAAAAATTATTTTATGTATGTCTTCAGGTTGGCCAATTCTATTCCAGTAGCTAACCTGGTAATTGCTACATAGTAGGTACTCAAAATACATTTTTTTGAAAATAAAATTAGTTTCTGCAATCTGGCATTTCAATTCTTAATCAACACAAAAGCTGATTTTATATATATATATATATATAAAACAATCAGCAATGTTTTAAATTCAATCATTCTTTCATTACAAAAATACTTATTCATAAGTTATTTTAGGGTAAAGGGATTTATCAGGCAAAAGATGTATGCCACTGATCAAATTAGAAGAATTTGGATTGTTTATATTAGTTCTTACTCTGAAATGTATTCAGAATTTATTTTTATTCACAAATTAAAATTTCATTACATTTAATTTTGATGTAATTGAGAGTTTAAGTTTGTAAAGCATGAAAATACACCACACACTGTCATTTCAAAGAGCTGATTCCTACATAGGCAATCAATTGTTTTGAGAGGATGTACCTGAACACTGATTGTATCCAGGCCAAGACAGCACTGCCTTAGACCAGGCAGATGGCATAAGCATGTTCTTACATGCATAAAACATGGCCTGTCCTTTGCCTCCACCTCCAGTGCCTGCACTGCTGACCGCTCACATCAGCTGGCCTTTGGCCCCTACAACCATGCCACAGGTTCCCGCTCTTATCCCCACATTCTCCCTCAGCAAGAGCAGGGAACTGGTCATGAGAATGACCGTATGTGTCAGTGTACACTGGACCTTGGATCCTGCGGAGGAGATTAAAAGATGTGACCAGATGATACTATAAAACCAACCTTCCTGGATTAATAACTGTCAATGATGTGTCAAGTTTCTGCTGTCCTCTTGTATAGAAATAGGGGTGATAAAGATTTAGTTATTTTAATTGTGATTCATCTCCCTCATTAAGGATAACTACTAATATGAATTTGGTGCTTCTCCTTTTAATATATTTTGTATACTTTAAAGCATACACATACATATATATGTCTATAAACAGGTGCAGTACTACTTAAGTGCTTAAAGTTGCTTAAATTTCTCACATATGTCATATGTATCACTCTGCACCTTTCATTTTTTACACATTGTGTTTTCAATATCTAGTCAATAGGCTGAATTAAACACAACTTAAGAGTCTTGGAAATGGACAGAGCGAATAATCACATTCTAATACTTCCCCTTTTTCAGCAAGTATCAGTCTTTAGATCAGAATTTCTTAAACTGACATCCATATGCACTGTGAAAATAGAGCTGGACCTTGGGGAATGTGTCCATGTGTCCATGAATTTATGGTGTGTGTTTGCGTGTGTGTGTGTGTGTGTGTATGTGTGCTTATAAATGTGTATTTATGTATAAATGTATTATTTCTGGGAAAAATTCTCCATAACTTTCATCAGATTCTAAAATGATTCTGTAAGTTACAATTTTTGGAACCACTTACTGAGAGTCCTAATTAATTGCAGGACCATGACTGAAGTAAAAATTTTTTGGCACTAAAATAATGAGAATAGAAGGCTATGTGTCTTAGTCCCTTCAGTCTGCTATACAAGACATCACAGACCACAGAGTCCATACCCAACAGAGTAACTGAACAATAGGACCTGATGCTCACAGTTCTGAAGGCTGGGGAGCCAAAGGTCAAGGTGCCAGCAGGGTGGCCTTCTGGTCAGCATCCTCGTGGCTCAGAGATACCTGGTTCAAGCCACGCTTCTCCTTGTGTCCTCATGTGGCAGAAGGGGCAGGGAGTCCTCTGGGGCCTTTTTTACAAAGGCACTAAATCCCGTTCACAAGGGCTCCACCCTTATGACCTAAGGACTTCCCAAAGGCCCCATCTCCTACATATTATCATCTTTGGGGGTTAAGATTTCAATGTATGAATTTCAGGGAGACACAAGCATACAGACCAGGCACTGTGATGAAATCTCCTATGTTAGAAAAGATAGAGATGAGTTTTGAAATCGTGAATATAGCTTCATTTTTATGTAATTAGACATTTTATGCAAAAACTGTAAACATTTAACCCACAAAATGTAATAATTAAAGCAACTATGGATCTTTGAGTTTTAGAAATGGTAAGTATCCATTACTAAGGAGTTTATACATGGGATTCAATGACCAAGAGTTGGTTAGTCTAGTGACCTTTAATGATTCTCACAGATTATCTAATCCAACCCCCCACCCCACTTTTTTTTTTATAGATAGGGCAAGCTGAGGCCCAGAGAACCGAAGGGGCTGATGTATCTTTTTCAGATTCAAGATCTGAAAAGTGTCATGAAGAACTGCAAAGGTCAGTTTGGCTGAAGGATGAGAAGATTGTCTTTCTTTCAAATCCTTGTAAGACATTAGGATAGGGTCCAAAAATGAAAATGAATTTTCTTGTTATTCTCTAGAACTAAGTGGCTAAGAAAAACCCAGAGCTGTAAATCTGGAAGCATGATGCAAAAACAATTTTTACAAATGTTGGGTACTTGATTAGTTCAAAGTTCCAGACATAGATAGAAATGCACGCATCTAACCATGCACGTTGTGGGAATCCTGGAGAACAGAGATGGAGCTGGCCTCACTTGGAGTCCAGTAGCAATGGGGTATCAGTAAAATATTGACCTTGTGTTTTTGTTTCTTAATTGCTGAAAAGGAGCTTTGAAAAAGAGCTTCTTCCCTCACTGGAATCAATCATTCAGCTACTGTTGGAAAAATAACTTTAGAGGTAGAAAGGGTGGAAGTTAATATTGCCCTATAATTTTACAGGTGAAAAATGAGATAAAAAGAAGTTGAAAATTTTAGCCAGAGGTAAATTGGGGTTAATAGTGGCAGGAGAACCTTGAGGTTTCTCTTTTCTGTAGAAGTGTGTGTCTGTGGAGTGGGGGTGGAGTGTGTCTGCAGTTACAATGTTACTCTGAGGAGAGAATTTTTAGCTAATGCTTCAAAGTCCCACTTGAAGGGTACAAGTAGAGTCAAAGTCCTGATTATTCATAGAGCAACCAGAGTCATAGCATTTGTGGTTAGTATTGGAGAGACTACAATTTCCAAAACTGTGAATGAACAGAACAGCAACAAAGGTGGCTATTTATTATGGCCAACTTTATTATGGCCTTCCTTGCAGGCATCAGCCTCTCTCTGGGATTTATCTATCTTACTCTCTTATCCTTATTTTCACTTTAAAATTTCATTTCTAAGACAGTTTTAGATATATAAAAATGTATACAGATAGTACAGAGAGTTCCCATATACTCTACACCTGTCCCCTATTGACACCTGGGCTTAGTGTGGTGCCTTTGTTACATGTAGTGAGCCTGTGTCCATGCATTACTCTTAAGAACAATTGATACTTTGTTTTCATTTCCTTACTTGTTACCTTATGTTTTCTCTCTCAGGCTCCTATCCAGGACACCACATTTCGTTTAGTTGTAATGTTTCCATAGCTCCTCAGTTTCTCACATGTTGCTTGTTTTTTATGACCTTGACAGTTTCGATGGATACTGGTCAGTTATTTTATAGAATGTCCTTCAGTTGGGATCTGTCTGATGTTTTTCTCAGGATTAGACTGGAGTTAAGGGTTTGGGGGAGGAAAACCAGAGAGGTCAAGTGCCATTTTCATCCCATTATATTAAGGATATGTACTATCAACATGACTGAGCAGTTGACGTTGAACTTCATCACTGGCTGAGGTTTCAGGCTCCTCCTGTGTAAGTCCATTTCCACACTGTCCCCTTGTGGAAAGAACTCACTGTGTACAGCCCACACTTAAGGAACATGTGTGTGTGTGGGGGGGAATTTCTACCTACTTGAGGTAAAGAATCTACTAAATTATATGGAATTCTTCTACAGGGGAATTTGTTTCTTCCTTCTTATTTATTCATTCATTTTTTTACATCACTATGGACTCCATATTGATTTTGTTTTGGGTTATAATCCAACAACATTTTGTTGCTCAAACTGTTCCAGCCTTTATCATTTGGAGCTTTTTCAGTTGTCTCCTGGGTTCCTTTGGCTCCTCCCCACCACTGTGGGGTTTTGTTCTTTTGAGCACTGTAACTCCCGGATGGGGGCGCGGATAGGTTCCCAGCCAGGGGCAATTACCTTTGAAGCCAAAATCAGTCAAAGGGAGAAATAAAGTAGGAGAAACCCATTTATTGCTTACAGGCAGTTGTCCACTTCTGCTCACCTGTGTATCTCGCGACCTTGCTGCAAAAAGGGACTCCACCCAACCTCTCCAGTCCAGATATATCCTTGCTTCCCTTTGTAATCACCTATTGATATGGAGATGGACTGCTTCTCTCCACCCCTTGGAAACACCTATTGATATGGAGATGCACTAAGGCCAGGTGAGAGATTCTGGAAATATTACAATTTTACCCACAGCCACTTTCTTACTTTCTTGAACTACAAGTTGCTCCAGGCTCATCTTATACATTTTCTGTTCCAGTCCTGGAATCTAGAACTTAGAATTCTGACTCACTTTTTATAATTATTTTAAATGTATTATATAGTGTGGTAATGTGTGTGTGTGTGTGTGTGTGTGTGTGTGTGTGTGTGTGTGCAGGTTTGAAACCACTGGCTGGATGGCCTCTTCTCATAATCACTGATCCCATAATAATGATAGTGAAAAATCTTGAAATATTGTGATAATTACCAAAATGTGATAAAGAAACACAAAATGAATAGACGCTTTTGGAAAATGGCACCTGTAGACTTGCTCCATGCAGGATTGCCACAAACCTAAATTTGAAAAATATGCAATAGCTGCAATGCACAATAAATCAATAAAACAATACACTACAACATACAAACTTTCAGAGAACAAAGTATGCCTGTATCTTTTCGAATAAGGTAAGAGTGTTCAAGGAAGATAGGAAGGAAACTAAAGAGGAAAAAGGCAAGTGAAAGAGAATCAGAGAAGTGGCAAGAGTGACAGAGAGATTAAGAAAAAATGATCAGGACATAGCAAGATTAAAGATGGGAGCATGATAGGTGAGACAGAAACCTCCTCCCAAAACTGCATATAATGTGAAAATATAGAAAATTCATCAAATCCTGAAAGAGCAACAGGAAAAAGGCTATTGCAGACTGTCTACACCTGGGGAAACCAGGAAAATGGTAAAGTACCAAAGCCATGACACAGAGGGACCCAAAGCCTTCCCCCACCCCAGCTCATGGAACGGCAACTGGGTGGAGGCCTGGGACTGCTGAACACCAAGCCCTGGAGATCTGCTCTGGGAGAAAAAACCTACATTACATGATGCTGTGGAGATTAGTGGGGTTGGGAAGCTAAGTCAGGCAGAATACTTGGAGACTGAGATTTCAGCCATTTGTGGAGGACAGGGATCCACATCCAGCTGCTCTTGGACAAAGGAAAGGTGGGCGGTCTGAGAGACTTCCTAACTGTGAGCGCTGCTAAAGGGGTAAGGATTGCACAGAGTTTGCTCCTCAGGAGAAAGGACAGGCAGACAAAATAGTCTGGGTGCACTCTGCCCAGCAGGTTGGGAACTTTCAGGAGCTTTAGACGTGCCATCCCCCTGGGTAGCTACATAGCTCTAAGGCCACCCACTCTGATATGCAGCCTACTGTGTCTTCATCCTGGCCAGCACACGGCTCACAAAGTAGCTGACCCTGCCATTGCACCAGGCCAGCCAGAGGGTAGCCCCACCTACAGCCGCTACAAGGGCAAAGCATAGAGGCTTCTCCCTGCATGCATGGCCCACTGGCCCTGGCAATGGAGACAGGCACTGCAGACGGGAAGCAGGAAAGACCTCTTTCCTCCTGACAGGCACCAGTGCACTTGCCTGCGACCCCCGCTACCACTCCAGAGGCAGAACAGCTCCAGAGAGTAGAGCCTCTGGGCACTAGAGGGCACCACCTACAAATATGAAATGTCAAAGCAACCTTGTTCAAACCAAAATCCCACATCACCATAAAGAGGGCCAAGTGAAACTGAACTCATCATTCTTTCTGAAAGAGATTTCAAAATAAAAATCATAAACATGACATGGAGCTACAGCAAAAATATTCAAGAACTCAGGGAGGAATTCAGGATTGAGATGCAAACATTGAAGAATATGGTATCTGAAATAAAACATACAATGCAGGGATTTAAAAGCAGATTAGATGAAGTAGAGGAGTCAATAAATGAAATAGAAATGAGAGAACAGGAATACAAATAAGCTGAGGCACAGAGAGAAAAAAGGATCTCTAAGAATGAAAGAATGTTGAGAGAACTGTGTGACCAATCCAAATGGAAAAATATTTGCATTATAGGGGTACTAGAAGATTAGAGAGAAAAACGGATAGAAAATGTCTTTGAGGAGGTAATTGCTTAAAACTTCCCCAATCTGGGGAAGGAGATAGTCTCTCAGGCCATGGAGGTGCACAGATCTCCCAACACAAGGGACCCAAGAAAGACAACACCAAAAGATATAATAATTAAAATGGCAAAGGTCAAGGATAAAGACAGACTTTTAAAAGCATCTAGAGAGAGAAAGAAGATTACCTACAAAAGAAAACCCATCAGGTTAGCATCAGAGTTCTCAACAGAAACCTTACAGGCCAGAAGGGAGTGGCATGATATATTAAATGCAATGAAACGGAAGTGCCTCAAACCAAGAATACTCTATCTGGCAACATTATCAATAAATTTGAAGGCAGGATTAAACAATTTCCAGATAAGCAAAAGATGAGAGAACTTACCTCCCACAAACCGTCTTTACAGTATATTTTGAAGGGACTGCTATAGATGGAAGTTTTCCTAAGGCTAAATAACTATCAACAAAGGAAATAAGACCACAGTAAAGAAAGTAGACCAATTAGTTACAAGCAGTTGCAAAATCAAATCAACCGCCCCCAATGTCACTCAAGGGATAGACAAAGAGTATAGATTATGATACCTAATATATAAAGAGGCAGAAGGAAGAAAAAGGAGTAAAAAAAAATCCTTTAGATCATGTTTGTAATAGCATACTTAGTGAGTTAAATTAGACTGTGAGATAGTAAGGAAATTACCCTTGAACCTTTGGTAACCAGAAATCTAAAGCCTGCAATGGCAATAAATACATACCTATCAACGATCACCCTAAATGTAAATGGTCTGAATGCACCAATCAAAAGATAGAGTCACTGAATGGATAAAAAAACAAGACCCATCTACATGCTGCCTGTAAGAGACTCACTTCAAACCTAAAGACTTACACAGACTAAAAGTGAAGGGATGGGAAAAGATATTTCATGCAAATAATAGGGAGAAAAAAGCAGGAGTTGCAGTACTTGTTAGACAAAATAGACTTCAAAACAAAGAAAGCAACAACAGACAAAGAAGGACATTACATAATGATAAAGGGCTCAGTCCACCAAGAGGATATAACCATTATAAATATCTGCACACAACACAGGAGCACCTACATATGTGAAACAAATACTGACAGAATTGATGTGGGAAATAAAATGCAATGCATTCATTTTAGAAGACTTCAACACACCACTCACTTCAAAGGACGGATCAACCAGACAGAAAATAAGTAAGGGGACAGAGGCACTGAACAACACATTAGAGCAGGCGGACCTAACAAACATCAACACCTAAAAGCAACAGGATACACATTCTTCTCAAGTGCACATGGAATATTTTCAAGAATAGATCATATATTAGGGCACAAAAAGAGCCTCAGTAAATTAAAAAATATTGAAATTGTACCAGCCAGCTTCTCAGACCACAAAGGAATGGAAATAGAAATAAATTACATAAAGAAAAAGAAAAAGCCCACAAACACATGGAGGTTTAACAACATACTCCTAAATAATCAATGGATCAATGACCTAATAAAAACAGATCAGCAATATATGAAGACAAATGACAACAATAATTCAACAACACAAAATGTGTGGAATGCAGCAAAGGCCGTTCTTAAGAGGGAAGTATATTGCAAGACAGGCTTAACTCAGGGAAGAGGAACAATTCCAAATGAACAGTCTAAACTCATTATTAATGGAACTAGAAAAAGAAGAACAAAGGAGGAGGCCCAAAGACGGTTGAAGTAGGGATAAAATAAAGATTAGAGTATAAAGAAATAAAATCAAGAAGAATAAAGCAAAAGAAAGAATCAATGAAAGCAGGAGCTGGTTCTTTGAGAAAATAAACTAACAAAATAGATACACCCCTGGCCAGACTTATCAAGAAAAAAAAGAGAATTTATACACATAAACAGAATCAGAAATGAGAAAGGAAAAATCACTCCGGACCCCTCAGAAACACAAAAAAAATATTAGAGAATACTATAAAAAATAATATGCTAACAAACTGGATAACCTAGAAGAAATGGACAACTTTCTAGAAAAATACAACCTTCCAAGGCTGACCCAGGAAGAAATAGAAAATCTGAAGAGACCAATTACCAGCAACAAAATTGAGTTGGTAATCAAGAAACTACCTAAGACCAAAACCCCTAGACCATATGGCTACACTGCTGCATCTTATCAAACATTTAGTGAAGAAACATCCTCCTTAAAGTTCTCCAAAAAGTAGAAAAGGAGGGAATCCTTCCAAACTCATTCTATGAGGCCATCACTCTAATACAACAACCAGACAAAGACACCTCAAAAAAGAAAATTACACACCAATATCCCTGATGAACATAGATGCAAAAATACTCAACAAAATATTGGTAAACCAAATTATAAAATACATCAAAAACATCATCCATCATGATCAAGTAGGATTTATTCGAGGCATGCCAGGATAGTACAATATTCAAAAATCCATCAACATCATACTCCACATCAACAAAAAGAAGGAAAAAAACGAGATCTTTTCCATAAATGCTGAAAAAGCATTTGACAAAATTCAACATCCATTCATGATAAAGACTCAACGAAATGTGTACAGAGGGCAAGTACCTCAACAAGATAAATGCCATATATGACACACCCACAGCCAATGTCATACTTCACAGTGAGAAGCTGAAAGCTTTTCCTTTAAGATTGGGAACAAGACAAGGATGCCCACTCTCCCCATTTTATTCAACATAATTCTGGAGGTCCTATCCATAACAATCATTCAACACAAAGAAATAAAAGGCATCCACATTGGTAAGGAAGAAGTTAAACTGTCACTGTTTGTAGATGATATGATATTGTACATAAAAATCCCTAAAGAATCCACCCCAAAACTACTAGAACTAATAACTGAATTCAGCAAAGTTGCAGGATATGAAATTAATACACAGAAATCTGTTGCATTCCTATATACTAATGATGAACTAGCTGAAAAAGAAATCAAGAAAACAACTCCATTCACAATTGCATCAAAAAGAATAAACTACCTAGGAATAAACCTAACCAAGGAAGTGAAAGACCTATACCCTGAAAACTACAAGACACTCATGAGAGAAATTAAAGAAGATACCAATAAATGGAAACATCCAATGCTCATGGATAGGAAGAATTAATATTGTCAAAATGGCCATCCTGCCTAAAGCAATCTACAGATTCAATGCAATCTCTATCAAAATACCAACAGCAAATTCTTCAACAAACTAGAGCAAATAGTTCTAAAATTCATATGGTACCACAAAAGACCCCGAATAGCTAAAGCAATCCTGAGAAGGAAGAATAAAGTGGGAGGGATTACATTCCCTGACTTCAAGCTCTACTACAAAGCCACAGTAATCAAGACAATTTGGTACTGGCACAAGAACAGACCCATAGATCAATGGAACAGAATAGAAAACCCAGACATGAACCCAAGCATATGTGATCAATTAATATGCTATAAAGGAGCCATGGATATACAATGGGAAAATGACAGCCTCTTCAGCAACCGGTGTTGGCAAAACTGGATAGGTACATGTAAAAGAATGTAACTGGATTATTGTTTAACCCCATACACAAAAGTAAACTCAAAGTGGATCAAAGAACTGAATGTAAGTCATGAAACCATAAAACTCTTAGAAGAAAACATAGGCAAAAATCTCGTCAATATAAACATGAACAACTTTTTCCTGAACCCATCTCCTTAGGCAAGGGAAACAAAAGCAAAAATGAACATATGGGACTACATCAAGCTAAAAAGCTTCTGTATAGCGAAGGACACCATCAGTAGAACAAAAAGGCATCCTATAGTATGGGAGAATATATTTGTAAACAACATATCCAACAAAGGGTTAACATCCAAAATATATAAAGAATTCACATGCCTCAACACCCTAAAAGCAAATAACCCTATTAAAAAAATGGGCAGAGGATATGAACAGACAATTCTCTAAAGGAGAAATTCAGATGCCTAACAGGCACATGAAAAGATGCTCCACATCGTTAATTATCAGGGAAATGCAAATTAAAACCACAATGAGATATCACCTCACAGCTGTTAGAATGGCCAACATCCAAAAAACTAGGAACAATAAATGTTGGTGAGGATACCGAGAAAGGGGAAACCTTCAACACTGCTGGTGGTAATGTAAATTAGTTCAACCATTGTGGAAAGCAATATGGAGGTTCCGCATAAAACTGAAAATAGAAATACCGTTTGACAGAGGAATTCACCTCCTAAGAATTTACCCAAAGAGAACAAGTTCTCAGATTCATAAAGATATATGTACCCCTATGTTTATCAAAGCACTATTTGCAGTAACCAAGATATGGAATCAAGTTAAGTGTCCATCAGTAGATGAATGGATAAAGAAGATTTGGTACATGTACACAATGGAATACTATTTAGCCATAAGAAGAGAACAAATCCTACCATTTGCAACAACATGGATGGAGCTGGAGGATATTACGCTCAGTGAAATAAGCCAGGCAGAGAAAGACAAGTACCAAATGATTTCCCTCATTTTTGGAGTATAACAATGAAGCAAAACTGAAGGAACTAAACAGCAGCAGATTCACAGACTCCAAGAAGGGACTAGCAGTTACCAAAGGGGAGGGGTGGGGGTGGAAGAGAGAAGGGGATTGAAGGGTATAATGATTAGTACACATGGAGTGTGGGGTCACGGGAAAGACAGTGTAGCACAGAGAAGACAAGTAGTTACTCGGTGGCAGCTTACTACACTGATGGACAGTGACTTCAGTGGGGTATGGGGGTGACTTGGTAATATGGATGAATGTAGTAAGCACAATGTTTTCCATGTGAAACCTTCATAAGTGTGTATATCAATGATACCTTAATAAAAAAAATAATAAGAAAGAAATTACCAGAACTTACAGGTATGCTTTATGCTAACTTGAAGGAAAATGCTTGGATCAATGGCAGAGGATAGGTTTCTAACTTACAGTGTATACATTCTTATTTCTCTTACACTGAAGAATAATTTTGGGTACATGTGGGACTAGACAATTTTGTTTTAGAATTTAAGTTAAGAGCTAATAATTTTAATATGTGGTGTTATTAATAACTCTTATATGATATCCTGACAATGTGGTAGACACTGAATTCTCAAGTAGATTAAGAGCAAACATTTCTTCTTAATGCAAGTTCCGTATTTATGCATTTGTGAGGTTTATATTTTCACTTGCGTTACCTTGGATATCTTCTTAAAGAAGAAAAGTCTTATCATAGAAAAATCTTTAGAGTTTGAAGTAAACATGATGGAAGAGCCTTCTTGGGTAAGAGAATCATGAATCTCCAAGTTGTTTCATATGATTGAATTGCATTATAAATTTTCTGACAAATACTGGAACACAAACATATCTATGTATAACAATCTGTAGTTGTCTCATTTATTACATGCTGTGTATGTAGGCACTTAATATGTATTACTTGATTTAATTCTCAAAACAATCCATTCTGTTAGAATTTTGTGTTTTATAGATAAGCAAATTAGATGGAGAGACTAAGATACTTTCCAAAAACACGTAAAAGCTACAAAGACAGAAATCACACCATGGGACTGGAACCTGAGTCCTCCAAACAAACAAACATTCAACCCCATGCTTTTAAAATTACTCTATTAGTTAATGTTAGCATTTCCTCTGTGGGGACCATTAATGAATAACTATGCAGTACACTAATATAGGAAAGTTGATTTCTGTGAAGTTTTCATTTTACCATATGCACTAACTGTTTAGTTAGTAATGAAAATGGTTTTACTCTGTATGCTGTTTTAAATAAACTAAAACTTTTTTTTTCCTGAAAACATCTAAAATAAAAGTCTATTACTGATACGTATTACTGAATAAAACAGAATATCTCGCTCAAACATGCTTTCACGGTTTTGATTACCATTTGATGCCAAGGTATTTAATTTTGGCTTTATTTCAGAGAAACAAATAGTCAATGTTATGTTTGTGGGAACAGAAATAAAGGCAACATCTTTTTCTCCTTCCTAAGTTTTGAACTGTGGTCATTTATTTAACCTGATCAAGCTTTGCCTGGCAAAAGAGAATGGAGACACATTGTTTTAATCTGAGGAAAGTAGCTGATTTGCATATATATTCGGTATGAGAGTTCACACAGCGTTAACAAAGACTGTGTCTTGGACAACTCCTTCTCCTCCAATTTAGAAAACAATTCATTCACTGAGCAGTAATGCAGTTCTTTCTTTCAATAATTCCACAAACAATTTTGAATAATATATTTCAACAAACATTTTCATATATTAGGTTTTGAACTGGGATGTGCAGCGATAGAGATGGCTGTGTTTTATGTAAACAGAACCTTTACTTTACTATAAACACAGTGATCCTTATAATTGTGTCTAAGCACAATTTGAACCATGTTAAAAATGTAAAATGTTTGAGACAGGAAGTTGTGAATGACTCCCAGAGCCTTCAAGGATCAGCCTGAGAAGGCCCTCCAAGATCTGAGATCTTCAGAGCAATGCCATGCCTGCATATTCTGGGGTCCTGGAAACTGGGAACAGGGTAACTTTCTCACAGTCACAGAGCAAATGCAACGACCTTGGGTCCCTGACTGCCAGATATGTTCTGAAAGAGGATGCTGGCTTGCACAAAGGTACTAAGGGGATCATTCATTCATTCATCTGTCAGCTCACTCAATTAATAAATTTTTATTGAGCATCTCCAGGTGAGCCAGGTCCTGGGCTGGAGGCTGGGTGTTCATCGTGAACAGAATGGGGCCGACATGACCTGCACACGATGGCACTTCTGTCCAGTTAAGCACTAATCTATAGTAAGATACGCACTTAGAAGAAAATATGGTTAAGTAACTCTAATGTAATTGATTGAATGAGTCGATTCAGCTATGAATATAGGACAAATTGATAACTAGAGAATAGAAGAGGAGGCCATGAAATAGAATAAGGATTTTCTAATCTGATTTTGGGAAGGGGTAGGTTGGGTGAGGATTCACTGTAGATGCAAAACTTAGTTGTAAACTGAAATGTATGAAGGAGCCGGCCAAGTGGACACCAGGGTGGAAGTAGGAGGTGAGCAAGTTTAATGCACAAGGAACAGAATATGCTAAGGACTAGGGCTTGATGCCATAAAAGAACTGAGAGAAGAGATTTTTCTAATGGAAATTCATACACTTATGAAGAAGTAAATAATGATAATATCTATTCCACACTTACTTTGTGCCACCATGTGCAAAATGCTTTACATACACTATTTAATCCTCATACCAGTACCTGAGATAGAGAAGTTTTATTCCTCTATCTTCACAGAGGGATACTGATGTTTCCAAAGTTTAAAAATCTCACCCCCAATCATCTATGAGGGACTGATGAGATGGAGTTCAAACTAGGTGTATGGGTCAGTGTCCCTGCGATCAGCCATAGTCTACATTCTTTCCTAATGTAGAGCAAGTAGCTGGTGTTTTATGCCCTTCTAGCCCTTCCCTGTACTCAGAGTTCAATTTCTACAGCTGGGAAAAATTACTTAAACTCCCAAACAATTTGAATTTATGCCTTGTCATAGTGCATTTGCTTAATGAATGCAAGCCTCTATATTTCCCTTCATTTGCGGGTTTATGAACATCAGCATCATACTTTATATGTGGTTTGGTTTTTTTTTTTAATACCTAACCTGCCGTAATTAAAGATACCTACTTCGGACAAAAACACTTCTCTCCCACTTGTAACAATCCAGCACTAACCATACCAAAAAAAAAAGAAAAAAAAGAAAAAGAACATCAGCCCTGAGCTTAGGCTGCACTTTATATGTGTAACTCCTCTGCTATTTAATATGTGTACCTTCCCCAGTTTCTGGGCTTGTCTTCTTCCTCTGGGTTCTCTTCTGATCCTTTTTTGTGGCTGCTTCATTTCTGTTTAATATTTGCTTATTTTTGCTGAAATCCCCAGGGTAGAAACCCATAAACCAAACAAATACGAATGGAAAACACTGAGGAGCTCAAATGTCCTTGGAGACACTCGATATTTTTGTTTGTTTGTTTGCCACCATTTGTCATCCTCTGCTCAAAGAGACCAACAGTTTTTAGCGCACGGATCAATATTCTCTTAACCCAGACCTAATCTGAGTAGAGTCTCCCCGCGTTTCACCTTGGCTTCCTCCTCTACGCTCAAGTTGCGGGTTTGTTTTTTTTTTCCCCCAGCAATAATTTTGTCTGAGTAAGACAGCAATTTTTCATCCTTTGGTCAAAACTGGTGACAAAAGAGGGAATAATGGTTGCTGACATACGAAATGATAGATTTGACACATGGCGTGCTGAGCTGGGAGCTTTCACGCGCCGAAGTAGAAAGACAGATAAGCAGGCTGACGGCTCCCCGCGCCACCCCCGCCCTCTAAGGCCCAACAGCCGCTGTCAGCGCGGCTTCCTTAGGTTTCCTGGGGACCCTTTTCTGGAAGAAGCGTTGTCCCCGGCTCGGGACAGGAAGCAAGCAAACGCGCGGCTCTCCCACCCAAAGTAAACATTTCCCTGTCCCGCAAAATGATCAGCTTCTGCCCTTTCCTCCAGTGCCACGTGGGCTTGGGGAAGTAGTAACAAACACAGCCAGCGAGAGGGAAGCAGATGGGACCAAGAAATTGAACCAGCCGACTTCTAGGCAGTATTCAATGAGGGGCGTTTCATAACCCTGAAACAGCACTGCTCTTTCATTTTTGTGAGCACCCGTAGTCAGGACACACGTCTTCCCAGCCTCCTGGCCTCCCCAGTGAAGGCCACGGAGGGGCACAAAAGGGTCCCTTTCTTAATCACTCTGGCAAAAGCGAATTAAGGCTTACAAAAGCGAGTGCCAGGAGGGAGGACACAGGCATGCTCTGGGCTCTCGAGCTGGTTCCCTGGGACAGACACAGTGACCTATATGCCACAGGGCAGAGCTCCAGCCCTGGGATCCCGTTACATCTCTACACACAAAAGCTCCTTTTAGAATCTAAACCAAACACGAGCGTTTTCTATTCCTGCATGGGTTCCTCCGGAGCATGTGTTCACATTTAAAACCCTGCCCCACGTGTCACTTGCCTGCTTTCAGTTATTTGTACTCTTTGATTTGCAGAGCAGCAGCCATCACCACTGCACTTGGTCACCGGTAGCCTGTAAACAACAGCAAGTACAATTTACCTTCTAAAATAAACATAGCTCCCAAATCCTTTTCCTCTTTCTCTGACCCACTGTAGCATTAGCTTGGGGAGCTACGGCTTTCCCACCATTGCGGCTTTGATGAACATTTAAATGCTACATACACTCTGTGATAAAATGTATGAATAGTCGAAGGTGGAGCTATTGACAAAGCTACAAAAGAGCTACTTTTTACTTTCATTCCAAAGGCAGTTTTAGAGAGAATTTTTTAACCTACCTCAAAAAAGTGATCTTGTTCTTTAAAACTGCCAAGCTTGCTGGGTACAAACATGCTAAATACATAAGGAAAAGATTATAGATACATGATCAAATATATGTTTCAATCCTTTGAGCCAGTTTGCCTTCCCCTTCCTTTTCTTTCTTTCGTTTGTGCGTGTGGGGACTAAAAACATTTTTCATGTAATACATTTTTCCACACATTCTATGGTATTTTTCACAGTTTCTACATGTTTGACATTTTAGGCAGACCTGTTAGGAGAGGGGATCAAATTGAAAAACTACAATACTTAGCTTCTGATAATCACTGCCAACGTAATAGCTAAAGGAAAGTAAAATGTTGGGGGGGGAAGGATGATATTTTCGTATAATTTTTAAGAACTCAAAAGATTTACTATCAATATTTCATGAGAAATAATAAAGTGATTTTTTTAAAGATAAATAAATATTTTGAGCTGTGTATGTTGTGAGGAGAAAAGGAGGAGGGAAGTTCAATTGAAAAAAAAAAAAGTTGGCAGAAATCAAAGTGTCCCATAGTGCGAAATCTTCTGTGGAAAACAGGTCTAGGATAAGCTGTTATTTTTATTCTTTCCCCTATGAGCTGGATTTCTCACAAAATCTTGAATTACCTGAAATTTAAATTTGTGTGTGGGTCTGAAATGAACCCTAAGGTCATGAGTCGGGGTGATTTTGTGAGTCTAGCAGCCTCTAAGTGACAAGAGTGAGCGTTCTTGGCATTTTCTTAATAGCAATTTCAAGTACAGGATTGCTGCAAGGTAGAATCATTTGTGAACACACCCTGAGGCCACAGGACAATGAAGCACATTTCGAGGGAGTCGATAAAATGAAAATACCACTAGGAGCAGCATTCCTTGGAAAGCAGGCTCTTGCTCTAGGTGGCCTTGCCTCTCACCTGGGCCTGTGTTTCCCCCAGTGTGCAGACGGCCCTGGAAGCTGAGGGGGCTGAGAACTAAGCACAAAGCTGCCTCTGCCTTGTCTGGAGTGTTTTTTGTTTAGTTTAGTTTTGTTTTTTGTAGAAAAAGGTCCCTTTTGTATCAGGATATTTGCAGAAACTTCTTGCCAAGGAAGTGTTTACGTCATGTTGTCCCCAAAGAACCCTATGGATGCGTGTGAGTCCCTAGAAGTGTCCTGCTTGCTTCCAACAGTCTTACTCATTGTAGAATACAAAGAGTTAAGATGACGTTTCTTGTTGTAGAATAAATCAGATTCATATTAGCAGTAGTAAATGTCATGTCGGCACCTTTTCCTTCTCACACATTACAGTTTCAAGTCTTTGCTATGAGGAAATAATGAAGTCAAGTTATGCAGCGCCATATACCGTGCATCTTTTTTTGTCAGTCTGCATGAGGAATGAATTGTATCTGCTACTAAGGGGGTCATAAGAGCAGCGAGTTAAGAAGGCTGCTTAAAGAAATGACATGTCAAAGGAAACAAATATTTTTTTTTTTTTAGTACTTTCTAGGTGGATTGCCTTTTTGGAAATAAAATATTCACAAGTACTCATATGTGATGAGGCTTGGGTGCATCATATTGCTACTGACCAAGCAGCTTTGAAGTTCTCACAGCTTGTTTACAATAAAACAAAAATGACCTCCTCCGAGGCAAACTTGAGCACCCCTAGGAGAGGGAAAGTCTGCCCTCAGTCCTGCACTGGGGACAAGGTGGTGGGGTGGTTCCAGGTTCAGCTCTGATGTCACATTGCCTGGGGATGAATCCCTCACTTCTGCCCAAGAGCAAGATTTATCTGGAGCAAATCATTCAACCTCATCCAGCCCCTTTCTTCATACCAGGAGGACTGTAATAGCTCTTATCATGGAACACTCCTGCAAAGATGAAGGTAGTTAAATCACATAAAGGGCTTGAAATATGCTGCCTCCTACACCTAACACAGACTGAGTGCCTCAGTGAATGTTGGCTGTAAAAAGATTCATTAAATCTTTAGTTTACGCAAGGAATGTTTATTCACTATTTGTTAGGTTGCATATTTGAGCGAGTCAAGTAACAAATTGACTTGGGACAGATGAATTGTGGATAATATATTCTAAAAGATGGTTTTACATGAAATCACTCTATGTAGTGTACAGAAGAGAGAGTAATAGCTCATAATTTGGTAAAAGAGGCAAGATAATCCTCATGTAGATGATCCTGCAGGGGTGGGCGGTAGCACTAGAAGTGACCACATGTCAAAGAATGGAATTGGACCCCTGTTTTACACCACCCACAAAAACTAACTCGAATGGATTAGGGACTTAAATATAAGACCTGAAACTGTAAAACTACTACAAGAAGACATAAGGAAAAGTTTCCTTGACATTGATATTGGCAAAGGTTTTTTTAGATGTGCTACCAAAATCATAAGTAAAAAGGCAAAAATAAGCAAATGGGGCTATATCAGACTAAAAGTTTCTGCACAGCAGAAGGAACAATCAGCAATACAGAAAGGCAACCTACAGAATGGAAGAAAATATGTGCAAACCTATATCTGATAAGGGACTAATATCCAAATTATATAAGGAACTCTGACAACTCAGAAGCAAAAAATAAATAAGCAATCTGATTAAAAGATGGGTAAAAGATTTGAATAGACACGTTTCCAAAGAAGACAAAGGGATGGCCAACAGCCACATGGAAAGAAGCTCAGCACCACTAATCATCAGGGAAATGCAAATCAAAACCACAGTGGGGTATCACCTCACACTTGTTAGAACAGCTAATATCATAAAGCCAAGATACAACAAGGGTTGGAGAGGCTGTTTAGAAAAGGGAATCCACGTGCATTGTGGGTGGGAATATAAATTGCTGCAGCCACTATCGAAAACAGTGTGGAGATTCTTCAATGTTAAAAATAGAACTACTGTATGACAGAGCGATCCTACTTCTGGGTATTTATGCAAAGGAGATGAAACACTATCTCAAAGAGATACATGCACCTCCATGTTCATTTCAGCATGATTCACAAAGCCAAGACATGGAAAAATCTAAGTGTCCATGGTTGATGAAGGGATAAAAAATCTGAAGTTAAATATTATTCAAAAAAGAACAGGACTGACTATAGAGATGATCATCTTATTTATTTTCAACTCATAGTTGGTTGAAATTAATCTTTCTTTCCTTCTCATAAAATCCCATAGGAATTTACTTATATCTTTATTAAAGCAATTTTCACCAACTGACTAATGTTAATGTTATTTATAAATGTTGACTATGAACTTATGGAGGGCCTGGTATTCCCCCAGGGTCCCTAGTACATTACTTGGTCAGAATGGGTGATCTCAAAACTTGAAATTGAATTTATTCCTGTAATGCACTTGATATGGACAACATATGGGGGAACACTGGATTCCGTTTCACTGGCGTAAGGGCATGTTTGCAAACCAGAGAGAAAGCTGGTGACACTGCGCTGCCAACTGAAACTGAACAAAAAAACAATTTTGCCCACAGTTAAAGTTCACATTTGTAGCCACCTCCTTTCTGACTCCTGACCTTTAAGAACAGTCAATTTAAATCTTCTTTTGACCTCTGCCTGAAAGATTTGAGCAGGTATCTGCCCAAACTGAGGTAGAACCATTTCAAGTGGTTCAAGAGACACTTGTCAAATATACTTTCTTTCCCAGTAACTATGAAACTGAAAAAAATATTACTGGACACAAAATGGCCTCAAACTGTTCATATCAAAAGACAAAAGACAGATTAAGACAATATGCTTTCGATATGCATGACAGACAAAAGACCAAGTTTTCAAATATACAAATGATTATAAATTATTAACAAAAAATGAAACCTCCAATGGGGAGGACTTAAAAAAGAGAAGTTATACACCAGGAAATCTCAAACAAAGAGGAAGCAGCCAAGCCATAGCATTACTAGTGCATTAAATAAAGGAGTGCAAAAAACAAGTATTATATATTCAAGATCAGAACAGTCATGAGTATTTATCCACTAAATCAGACCACAAAGGGCTATTTAGTTTTTTCAAAATAAATGAAAATTAAAGGAAGATTTTGATACCCACTCTCTTTTCTGTCTTCAGCAGATAAAGTAGATAAAAGTAAATATGCATTTAATATACATGCATCCAACTTTGCACCCTGCAAATAAAGAATATGTATTGCCTTCAATGCAAAGTAATTGAGATAACTATTTTAACTCATTAAACATTTGTTGAGCCTGTACAATGAGCCAAGAGAGTTTACGTATTTCCTTATTCTTCAGAATAATCCTGTGATGTAGCTGTTGTTTCAGACTTATTCATGAGGACACTGAAACTCAGAAAGATAAAGAAATTATCAGTTTGCAGAGTCTGAAAGTGATAGATCAGACCTAATTTTTTCAAAATCTTATTTTGGGGAACCAATTTTAGACTTACAAAAATGTTAGAAAATTGTACAGACAATTCCCTCTGCTCTCGCCAGGTTCCCTTAGTGTTCACATCTTACATACAATTAACCTTGGTGCAACACTATCTTCTGATGGTCAGATTTCACTCACTTTTCCACTACTGTCCTTTGGCTATTCCAGCATCCTATGCTGGATCCCACGTGGCATTCCTCCTTGATCTTCTTCAGGCTTTAACAGTTCCTCATTCATATCCCATGAGGAAAGAGCTTGGTGAGTTGTTTCATAGACCGTCCCTCCATTTGGGTTTGTTTGGTGTTTTCTCAGATTGGACTGAAGTTCTATGGTTGGTGCAAGAATACCACAAAATGGTTCCATTTCTTTCTCAGTGTGTGATACCATGGGACTCATGAGGTTGCCTTGTCTAATTATTTGTGATGCTGACTTTAATTTGTTGGTTAAGTAAGAGCTTCTCCAGCTATAAAGTTCCTATTGTTCTCTTTGTTGCTAAGAAATATCTTGGGAGAGATATGTAAAGACTATGCAAAGTTTGTTTCTCCCCAACTTTGGGAAAGTTTTTAAAAATTAATCATTTTCCAGGCAACAAAGCAAGTAAAAATAAACTATAGTCTTGTTCTATTAAAATAGAATTTATACCTGTCAAATTTTCTGAGAAAAAATAAAACCAACAATATAATAGTCATTCCACATTGAAAGTGAGAGGAAAATTCTATCACTAGATTCCTTTTAATTAATTTATTAATGACTTCCTTTTGGCTTACCATGTTGTGAACACTACAATAATGGCAAGAAAAACAGACATGATCCCTGCGATAGTGATTATAATGAAAATAAACCAATCAACTTTTTATCTCAAGAATTTTTGGAGGAAACCATTAACTAAATCTAGAGAGAACAGGAAATAAGCAAATTAATGAAACAGAAAATAGAGAAACAGTGGAATTAGTAAGGAGACTGTAAAGCCAAGTTCTGTCTTCTTGGCAATGCAGGTAACCACATGTCAAGGCTAATCAGAAAATTCACCAGATAGCATCAACACTCACAAGCTCCATAAGAAAAGGACAAACTTTTTTCTTACCCTAGGGGGAAAAACGTTTACAAAGGATGTAGCAAGGCAGTTCATGAAAGAATATATAAAAAAAATAGCCAATAAGCACATTTAACTTCAGTAGTGATTAAAAATTAAAGCAAGATATTTTCCACCAGCAAACTTGCACTAAAGAATGGAGTCACCCAGCATTTGTAGGGTTGCCGTTGCCTTGAGAACATGTTCACACATGGTCACCAAGGTAACTGGTTCAAGATTTTTTATGGAAATTTTTATTAGTATTACATCAAACACTCTAAAATGCTTGTATATCTGGCCCATCTCTATGAAATCAAAGATTTTATCCTGAGGATATTCATTCATAGATTTGGACATCATAATATTGTCATGGCATAATAGTGGTAAAAAATAGGAACAATCTAACTACTAAATAGGGAACTTATTAAGTAAACCATGATAGGTTCATGAAATGGAATACTATATATGCATAACATTGTAGAAGAATTAAAAATAGTATTATAGAAGAATATTAGTGATATAGAAGGATATTCACAAATTATTTCAAATTATTAGAGCTGATTTCCCAAATACTATGTTTGTGTGATTTTTGTGAGTCATAGACAGTATTAATTTATATGTCTAGAAACATATACGTAAGTCATTAATTGTGGTTGTAGTGTGAAGTGGGATTGGGGTAGATTTTTACTCTCCATTCCGTCCCTCAATTCAAACAATTTTGAAAACACACATGCACACATACACATATTTAAAATATGGTTTTAAAGTCACTTAATCAAGCTATATCAAATTGGCTTTACTTCCACATTTTGGAGATCATTTTAACTTCCTCTCTCACTTTTTCAACTATGCCAATTAGTCTTTTTGCTGAAGTCTTTTTTTCCTTTGCATTTTTCCTCTGAGAGGAATGGAGTGGTGCCTTTAAAAAGCCATTCCTGAATTCTTAATAAAAGTTTTAAACATATGGCTGCTTATTTTTTCCCATCTTTTGTGCATTTGTACATATTTGTTCTCTATTTTTGCTTTCTTTGGCCTTGGCCTTTCCCTCTATCCTAAAAAAAGGGGCGCTTTTATTATTGGTGACTTCCACATTCTCAAAAACAAATGAACGAAACTCAGAACTTAGCAAATCCTCCTTCAGCTCCCAGCATGTTTAGGAACTTGGTGGTTTACAAAATTCAATGCCCAATGGCTTTCAATTTGTATTTTGCATTATTTTTTTGAATGTTTTTCCATTTATACTTTGCATTATTTTCATTTGAGTCATTTTAATTATTATTAGCACTTCTTTCTATTGGCAACTCAGGCTGTTTGGCTGTGGTACATTACATGGCCACATCTGCTCCCCTTCCACAGTTACAGACCGGCGCTTAGCTAAAGAGTAAAGTTAGAGAAATGGCACGATTCCCATTTTAAAGATTTTTTATTTCTGCTTTTTGTTCAAAACATGAATAATGGATTTTTAGCACCTTCCTGTTGTTGTACCTCTGTGCAGCCAGACATTTAAAAGCGCCTCCGTGCTGCTTACTAATTACTACCAGGGTGCAGTCAGACAGTGGTCCCAGTGGGGGAGAGTCTCCTGGGGGATTCGGAAAACTGAACACTTCATAGTCCCTGGTAGAGAGAAAATAAAGGTATGCAGTAATAATTTCGTTAGCAAGTAACAGCTGAGGAAATGGAGAGGTATCTTTATAGTAAACCAGTGCAATATAAAATGAGTTAGAGGGCAAACCCTCCTAGCCCAGTACCAGAAAGAGGAATATGTACTCCAGACAGCTTTCCCTGGTTGGGTGGGTAATTCAGGCAGTCAGAGGTTTGCCTGAACTATTTTTCACTAGGTAATTATGACTGGAAGTCTCACCATCAAAGGGTAGTTTTTTTTTTACTCTCCTTGAAAGTAAGTGTTTTCCTAAGTCATGTTGGAATACCTGACACTTGCATGACTAGCATATGTGCGTTGAGATAGTGGGTGGGGGGTAAGTTCCGACTCATCCAGAATCCCTATGCCAGAATATCTCCTTTATAGGGACTGCTGAACTTAAATTCATTTCCTTTGTAACTAAGACAAGGTTTCAAAGAGCTTAAATTCCCTGAGCCTTTAGTTCCAGTTATATTCCAAAAAGCACTTATTAAAAATTGAAATCTGATGTTTTCAAATTCCTAACTAAGAAATTTACTTCTTACTTCTCTCTTCAGGCTTGTATGGAGCCCTGCTCTGTGCCTAGCACAAATTTAACAGTTACCTGCTATTTGCAAGGTATCTCATCGCTAGGCATTAGGATAGGAAAAATGTAAGATAGTGCCTGAATTTGGAAAGCGTACATTCTGATCATTCTTTCCACTAGAATTGTTTCTACAGCCCTTCTACCTCAGTTTCCTCTTCGGTAAAATACAAAAAGTTGAACCAGAGTGGTAATTTCCTATGTATTTACAATTACAGCACTACTGACCACTCATATCCCCTCAAAATGAACAGGTCACATCACGGCTACGAGCACAGACTTTGGCATCCCAGCTCTGCCTCCTGTTGCCATGAGACCCTGCAGGAGTCTTGACCTCCCCAGGCCTCTGTTGTCCCTTCAGTGAGGGAGTGATGATACTTTACAATGTCCAATGATTTGGAGGATAAACGGCTGGACACAATAGTTATCACAGAGCAAATATTCAATTAATAGTAACTGCTCTTAACATCATAAATAGATATTAATTACTGCTGTTGGAAAATATTCCTCCATAATTATGCGACACCCCTTTGAGACATATACTTCAAGATACAGGATAGCAAATTAGTGTTTTTGTTTGTTTGTTTGGGTCACTAATTTTATGTATGCTGTGATTGGACCAGGTATTTGACAAGGTTTCTAACTAGAAAAGACTGTTCTCTTTTTCTTAAACCAAATCAATGCACACTTTCTAATGGCAAACAAATTGGCTTGCTGTAGAGAGAGCCCTGAACTAAGAGGGAGAAAGTGTATATTCCAGTTCTTTAATTATTTGACTTTGGGGAGTTGACAGTCTCAGCCTTATTTCTAAAATGAGGGCATGCAGGTGGATAGTTTTTTAATAGACTTTAATTTTTAGAGTAGGTTTAGGTTTATAGAAAAACTGAACAGAAGGTGCAACTATCTCCCATCTATTCCCTATCCCAACATTTGCACAGCCACCCTTGTTACCAATATCCTCAACCAGCATGGTATATTTATTGCAATAGATGGACCTTAATCGACACAGTTGTCACCCATACTCCGTAGTTTACATTAGGTTTGCTCTTGGTGCTATACATGCTATGGGTTAGGACAAATATACAATGACATGTAAGCACTATTATAGTATCATACAGAGTGATTTCACTTCCCTAAAAATCCTCTGTGCTCTGCCTACTCATCCCTACTTCCCCTCAACCCCTGGCAACCACTGATGTCTTTATTATCTCCATTGTTTAGCCTTTTCCCCAGAATGTCATATAGTTGGAATCATACAATATGTGGCCTTTTCAGATTAGCTGCTTTCACGTAGTAACATGCATTTACATTTTTCTATATCTTCTCATGGCTAGACAGTTAACTTCTTTATAGTGCTGAATAATATTCCCAAACAATGGTCATTGCCAAATCCAAGGCCATCTAGATTTTTCTTCCATGTTATCCTCTAGGTGTTTAATTTTGCATTTCACAGTTAGGTCTATGATCCATTTTAAGTTAGTTTTTGTGAAGAGTGTAAGACTCACACCTAGATTTTATTTTTCATGTAGATGTCCTGTTTTACCAATACTTGTTGAAAGCGCCATCTTTACTTCATTGAATTACCTTTGCTCTTTTGTCAAAGATCAGTTCACTGTATCTATGTGGGTTTATTTCTGGGCTGTCTATTCTGTTCCATTGATCTGTTTGTCTGTTCTTTCACCAATACCACACTCTTGTGATTACTAGTTTTTTATTGTCTTAAATTTAGGTTATGTCAGTCTTCCAACTTTGTTCCTCTCCTTCAATATTGTGTTGGCTATTTTGGGTCTTTTGCAAACTTTAGAATTGTCAGTATTCTGCAAATAACATTAGGAATTTTATTGGAATTACATTGAATCTATAGATTAATTTGGGAAGGACTGACATCTTGCCAATATTAAATCTTCCTATCTATGAACATGGACTATTTCTCTAGTTTTTCTTTGATTTCTTTAATTAGAGTTTTGTAGTTTTACTCATAGATCACATACATATTTCCTTAGATTTATAGTTAAATATTTCATTTTTGGGTGGTGCTAATTTAAGTGGTATTGTGTTTTCAGTTTCAAATTTCACTTTTTGATTGCTGTATATAAGAAAGTGATTGACTTTTGCATATTAATTTTGTAAACTGCAACTTTGTTATAATCACTTATTAATTCTAGAATTTTTGTTTTGCTTTGTTGATACTCTTTGATTTTCTACGTACATGATCATGACATCTGCAAACAAAGATGGTTTTGTTTCTTCCTTCCCATTCTGTATTCCCATTCTTCCTTCCCATTCCCTTTTATTCCCTTTCCTTGTCTGATTGCATTAACTCAAATTTCCAGTATGATGTTGAAAAACAGTGGTGAGAGGGACATCCTTGCCTTATTTGTGAAATAGTGAAAAAGCTTCTCATTTCTCACTATTAAGTATAATGTTTATTGTAGGGATTTTCTAGATATTATTTATCAAGTTGGAGAAGTTCCCCTTTATTCCTAGTTGATGAAAATTTTTGTCATGAGTAGGTTTTGTATTTTGTTAACTGCTTTTTTTTGCATCTGTTGATATGATCATTTGATTTTTCTTAGCTTGTTCATGTGGTAGATTACATTAATTTATTTTCAAATGTTGAACCAGCCTTGCATACCTGGGTATATCCCAGTTATCATGGTGTGTAATTCTTTTTACACATTGCTGGATTTGATTTGCTAATATTCTGTGGAGGTTTTTTGCATCCATATTCATGAGAGATATTGGTCTGTGGTTTTCCTTCCTTATTTGTCTCATAGAATGAGTTAAGAAATATTCCCTCTGCTTTTATCTTTATGAAAGACATAGAGAACTGACATAATTTCCTCCTTAAATGTTTGGTAAAGTTCACAAATGAATCCATCTGGGCCTGGTGCTTTATGTTTTAGAAATTTATTCAATTTATTTCATAGATGTGGGTCTATTTCAATTGTCTGTTTCTTCTTGTATGAGTTGGCAGATGATTTTTACAGACACTTTAAGCTCCTACATTCAAGGAACTCTTGTCTTTCCATCAGGAAGAAATACCTGCATAGGTACAGACCTTTCTCAGTTCTGCATCACCAGTCCTAAACTCAAGATCTGGTACATCATGAATGTTATTCAGTTCAGGTTTGTTCAGTGAATAAAAGCTCTGTGAATAAGGAGGGATTCTGACAGTATCTAAAACAGATACCTTTGAATGACAATGAGGATTTTTATTATTCAAAAGGTAGGGGAACCCTTTTGTGAACCACCACTCAACTCCACTCCAATCTCCTAGTAAACAAGTACTTTGAGCTTCATGGACAAGTCCCTGTGAATGCCACTTTTTTGTTCTTAGAAAGTCATGACAATTTAGCAACAGGACTCAGTGGCATTCCTCAGATAAACCTTTTCCAAAGAGCGTACTGCAAGATGCTAGTTCTGTGGCACACTCATTGCTGCTGTGTAGAGAAAGGGTCCCTTAGTCAAACAGGTTAATATCACCAGGCTCATTAGAATTCAACAGCCTTCTTTAGTTCTGGCTTCTCAGGGGTTTACTTATACTGATGATTACTATATAATCACCCGATGTCTTTGACCTGAGACCCTCAGGAGGACCCTCAGAACTGGTGTTCCATGGCATTCATTTTGATACATGCTACCTACCTTCAATATCCTTGCACCTTTTTTCTCATTCTTTATTCATGTTTGAATGGATTGGGTAGTTCTGTGTTGAGCTTGAGGCACATGGCTTTTGGAGCTCAGGTTCAGCTGGAAGCTCGTATGCAGGTACAGAGATTTGGTCTCTAAAGAGAACGGGAAATTCACTCTTTCCTCATACAGATGCCCATTACTTCATCCTGTGAGGGTGTTATGGACTGAATGTTTGTGTCCCCAAAAATAGATACGATGAAGTTCTAACTCCCAATATGATGGTATTTGGAGATGGGACCTTTGGGACTTAATTAGGATGAGATGAGATCATGAGGGATAAGTATCTTTATAAGAAGTGACACTAGAGAGTGCTACCTCTCTTTCTTTCCCTCCATTTTCCTCTCTTCCTTGTGAGAACACAGCAAGAAGGCAGACGTCTACAAGCCAGGAACTGAATCAACTGGTAACTTTATTTTGGATTTCCAACTTTTATAACTGTCAGAAAATAAATATCTTTTTTTTGTGTGTGTGTGTTTTGTTTTCATTTAGGCCTCTCACTCTATGATATTTTATTATGGAAGCCCAAAGTGGACTAAGATAGAGGGCATATATTTTCCATTACTACTGTGTCCACTTGTCCTGTTGGTGCAGAGAAGGCATATAAAAAGTCCTTTCTAGACGTTTACCTGTGGTGGAAGAATTTTATCTCATCCCTCAGAAGTAAATGAAAGGAAGAGGTATTTTTCCATAAGATGTCAAGAGGTGTATTGTATCCTGCTACTCTAGAATGAAATGCTCTTTTGGTGTTAATTTTTCAAAGACACTTAAAAGGCATTGTGCACTGGGTCTCACTACCCTCTGCTGAAGGTCTTGCTCAGCTCAGTGGGATAGTTTAGGGTAAAGGCAGTATTACCTGTGCACACAAATAAAGTAATAATGCAGTCATTTATTTTCTTCTAATCCTGTATTTGTGAAAACATGGGAAAGGATTAAATGTCACTATCTTGCTGAGTAAATCACCTTTACATTTTGTCTGGGCCAATTCAAATGTAAACAAGATTGCAGAGGAATTTTAAAATACTTTTGGGAATGTGCTTCCAAAAAAGCTTAAAAGCTAAACATCATCTATTCATTCAGAGAAGCCCTCTCTTGCCATTCCAGATGTAGGATAATGCTACTATCTATCTAAGCCCAACGTTTGACAATTCGCTATTGGTTCTTAATGACTATTCCACTGATACTTACTAAGAACCTACTAAGTGTAGGGGCTCTATGGGGCTCTGGATATGCAGAAATACTAAACTGTGGTCTCTAACCTTAAGGATCTCTGAGCCTAAAGGAGGCAACCCACTAGCGAACAGATCAATTGTAACTTAGCAAAGGAGGGCACATTTCACTGCTCTCAGAAGGCAGGGTTGGGGAGTAATGTGTGAACTATAGTTTGCAGAGTGAAAAGGAAACAGTGTAAAACAAATGGAAATTTCTACTGGGACTCTTCATCCATTCAGACTAGCTCTGGGAAAATGAAAAAAATAGATCAAGTTTGTGGTTTCTTCTTTTTTTCCTTACTTGGCCCACTCCCCACACCACCATTTCCCACTGCCAACAGGGACCCGTTCTCCTTCTCACATAATGATGTGGGGCCCTGGAACTTCTTCCCCAGGAGAACTGTGCTCAGGCTGCCTCCCCTGGCCCGTGCCCTGCACCTGCCATCAACATCCCTGTACAGTTCACTGAGAAACTTCACCTGCCCCAATTCCTCAGGGTCAGGTTCACCACATCTTAGAGAGTCTGCTTAATCCTGCTGGCCTACATATGTTCATGGGCTAATGAGAGATGAAAAATCAGGAAGTCTCCTCTCCCATTGTTCTGGAGGAAGTATGCTTGCCTGTATTCAGGGATAATCATAAAAATCTTTAACAACCATTAAGACAAGGCCACTGGCCACTAAGAATGGATGCCAGCCATTGGACTCAAGCAGGGTCCCAAATGAAGAGACACTGATCCTGGCAGCTGCCAGGTGGGGACATAGCAGGGGCTATAGAAGCCATGTTGTTGGGGAGGGCATATTTCAGACTTACCCTATTAACTATGGTAAAGCAGTACTGGTGTCTATCAGCTAAGTATTGACCATATCTTTATGGTAAATAAATAATTTGACATCTTACTCAATAGGAGAATAAAGAGCTGCTGTTTTGATTCCAATAATGGGGATTTTAGTGAAGTTAGAAAGGGAAGGTAATGTCATAAAAGGCTGCTCTCTCATTCTATTTCCCTTGCCTCTTCCCCTAAATGTAGGCAATATGTCAGCAGTTGTTATTAGCCACACCCCTTTGGGTTAATGATGTAGCTTAGTCATGAAAACTGCTCAATTTACAGAGATGCCTTGAATTGCTCCTCAGTACTTTGCACAGACTTTATTTACTTTGATTTAAAACCATATGTTATTTGACCTTTTATTTCACATAAGCCAAGAACTCCAAGGTAAAATTTAAGTACTTCTCCTGCAAAGAGCAGATCCTTCCGTGCGAGTGTAGATTTCTGACTTATATGGCCATTACATGAACTTTCATGTACAGCATCTTCAGTATCAGTATACAATACAAAAAGGTGAATATTTATTAAAGGAACACGTTTAAAATATGAACCTCTGTAAATGATACAAAAAGGAAAGGTACACTCTTTGAAACTAAAAGATTATATTGAACTGTTTTTGGTTTCCATGTGGGCCAAAGAATGACTATTTAATGCAGTTGAGGGAAGGCAAGTCAGGAGCGAACCACTCCGCGCTTCACCAGGGAATCCTCTGTAATAAAGGGTGACATAGCACAACACAGCTGCAGGGGTAAAGACAACATTTTCTGACTTTGAAATGATGGGAGAGTTTGTGAATGTATTTGTTTATTTCTATTTTTTTTAGGAGTAGCAATATATATATTTTTTATTAAGGTATTATTGATATACACTCTTATAAAGGTTTCACATGAAAAAACAATGTGGTTACTACATTTACCCATCTTATCAAATCCCCACCCATACCCCAATGCACTCACTGTCCTTGGGTGTTGTAAGATACTACAGATTCACTACTTGCCTTCTCTATGCTACACTGTTTTCCCCGTGATTCCCCACACCATGTGTACTAAACAAAATACCCGTCAGTCCCCTTATCCAACCCTCCTCACCCGCCCTCCCACACCCCTCCCCTTTAGTAACCATTAGTTCCTTCTTGGAGTCTCTGACTCTGCTGCTATTTTGTTCCTTCAGTTTTGCTTCGTTGTTATACTCCAGAAATGAGGGAAATCATTTGGCACTTGTCTTTCTCTGCCTGGCTTATTTCACTGAGCATAATATCCTCCAGGTCCATCCATGTTTTTGCAAATGGTAGGATTTGTTTCTTTCTTATGGCTGAATAGTATTCCATTGTGTATATGTACCACAATTTCTTTATCCATTCATCTACTGATGGACACTTAGGTTGCTTCCATATCTTGGCTACTGTAAAAAGTGCTGCAATAACCATAGGGGTGCATATGTCTTTTTGAATCTGAGAAGTTGTATTCTTTGGGTAAATTCCAAGGAGTGGGATTCCTGGGTCATATGGTATTTGTATTTTTAGTTTTTTGAGGAACCTCCATATTGCTTTCTACAATGGTTGAACTAGCTTACATTCCCACCAGCAGTGTAGGAGGGTTCCCCTTTCTCTGCATCGATGCCAGCGTTTATTGTTCTTAGTCTTTTGGATGCTGGCCATCCTTACTGTGTGAAGTGATATCTCATTGTGGTTTTAATTTGCATTTCCCTGATGATTAGTGATGCGGAGCATCTTCTCATGTGTCTGTTGGCCATCTAAATATCTTCTTTGGAGAATTGTCTCTTCATATCCTCTGCCCTTTTTTTAATCGGGTTATTTGCCTTTTGGGTGTTAAGGTGTGTAAGTTCTTTATATATTTCAGATGTTAACCCCTTGTCAGATATGTCATTTACAAATATATTCTCCCATACTGTAGGATGCCTTTTTGTTCTGTTGATGGTGTCCTTTGCCATACAGGAACTTTTTAGTTTGAGGTAGTCCCATGAGTTCATTTTTGCTTTTGTTTCCCTTGCTCGAGGAGATGCGTTCAGGAAGTTGCTCATGCTTATATTCAGGAGATTTTTGCCTATGTTGTCTTCTAAGAGTTTTATGGTTTCATGACTTACATTCAGGTCCTTGATCCATTTTGAGTTTACTTTTGTGTATGGGGTTAGACAGTAATCCAGTCTCATTCTCTTACATGTAGCTGTCCAGTTTTGCCAACACCAGCTGTTGAAGAGGCTGTCATTTCCCCATGGCATGTCCATGGCTCCTTTATCATATATTAATTGACCATATATGGTTGGGTTTATATCAGGGCTTTCTAGTCTGTTTCATTGGTCTAGGGGTCTGTTCTTGTGCCAGTACCAAATTGTCTTGATTACTGTGGCTTTGTAGTAGACCTTGAAGTTTGGGAGCATAATTCCCCCAGTTTTATTCTTCCTTCTCAGCATTGCTTTGGCTATTTAGGGTCTTTTGTGGTTCCATAAGAATTTTAGAACTATTTGCTCTAGTTCATTGAAGAATGCTGTTGGTATTTTGATAAGGATTGCATTAAATCTGTAGATTGCTTTAGGTAGGATGGCCATTTTGACAATATTAATTCTTCCTAGCCATGAGCACTGGATGTGTTTCCATTTATTGACATCTTCTTTAATTTCTCTCATGAGTGTCTTGTAGTTTTCAGAGTTTATGTCTTTCACTTCCTTGGTTAGGTTTGTTCCTAGGTATTTAGTTCTTTTTGATGCAACTGTGAGTGGAATTGTTTTCCTGATTTCTCTCTCTGCTGGTTCATTGTTAGTGTATAAGAATGCCACAGATTTCTGCATATTAATTTTGTTTCCTGCAACTTTGCTGAATTCAGATATTAGATCTAGTAGTTTGGGAGTGGATTCTTTAGGGTTTTTATGTACAATATCATGTCATCTGCAAACAGGGACAGTTTAACTTCTTTCTTGCCAATCTGGATGCCTTTTATTTCTTTGTGTTGTCTGATTGCTGTGGCTAGGACCTCCAGTGCTATGTTGAATTGAAGTGGGGAGAGTGGGCATCCTTGTCTTGTTCCCAATCTTAAAGGAAAAGCTTTCAGCTTCTTGCTGTTAAGTATAATGTTGGCTGTGGGTTTGTCATGTATGGCTTTTATTATGTTGAGGTACTTGCCCTCTATACCCATTTTTTTGAGAGTTTTATCATGAATGGATGTTGAATTTTGTCAAATGCTTTTTCAGCATCTATGGAGATGCTCATGTGGTTTTTGTCCTTCTTTTTGTAATGTGGTTGATAATGTTGATGGATTTTCGAATGTTGTACCATCCTTGCAAACCTGGAATAAATCCTACTTGATCATGATGGATGATCCTTTTGATGTACTTTTGAATTCGGTTTGCTAATATTTTGTTGAGTTATTTTTGCATCTATGTTCATCTGGGATATTGGTCAGTAATTTTCTTTTTTTTGTGGTGTCTTTGCCTGGTTTTGGTGGTAGAGTGATGATGGCATCATAGAATGAGTTTGGAAGTATTTCCTCTTCTTCTACTCTTTGGAAAACTTTAAGGAGGATGGGTATTAGGTCTTCACTAAATGTTTGATAAAATTCATTGGTAAAGCCATCTGGACAAGGTGCTTTGTTCTTAGGTAGGTTTTTGATTACCAGTTCAATTTCGTTGCTGGTAATTGGTCTGTTGAGATTTTCTGTTTCTTTCTGGGTCAGCCTTGGAAGGTTGTATTTTACTAGAAAGTTGTCCATTTCTTCTAGGTTATCCAGTTTGTTTGCATATAATTTTTCATTGTATTCTATAAAAATTCTTTTTATTTTGGTGGTGTCTAGTGATTTTTCCTTTCTCATTTCTAATTCTGTTTATGTGAGTAGGCTCTCTTTTTTTCTTGATACGTCTGGCTAGGGGTTTATTTATTTTGTTTATTTTCTTGAAGAACCAGCTCCTGCTTTCATTGATCCTTTCTATTGTTTTATTCTTCTGGATTTTATTTATTTCTGCTCTAATCTTTTTTATGTCCCTCCTTCTACTGACTTTGGCCCTCATTTGTTCTTCTTTTTCTAGTTTAGTTTATTGTGTGTTTAGACTGCTCATATGGGATTGTTCTTCTTTCCTGCGGTAGGCCTGTATTGCAATATACTTTCCTCTTAATACGGCCTTTGCTGCATGCACAGGTTTTGCCGTGTTGAATTATTGTTGTCATTTTGCTCCATACATTTCTTGATGTCTGTTTTTATTTGGTCATTGATCCATTGGTTATTTAGGAGCATGTTGTGAAGCCTCCAAGTGTTTGTGGGATTTTTCATTTTCTCTGTGTAATTTTTTTCTAGTCCTTTGTGGTCTGAGAAACTTGTTGGTATAATTTCAATGTTTTGAATTTACCAACAATCTTTTTTTTTGCCTAGTACATGATCTATTCTTGAAAATGTTCCATGTGCACTTGAGAAGAATGTGTATTCTGCTGCTTTTGGGTGTAGAGTTCTGTAGATGTCTGTTAGGTCCATCTCTTCTATTGTATTGTTCTATGCTTCTGTCTCCTTACTTATTTTCTGTCTGGTTGATCTGTCCTTCAGAGTGAGTGGAGTGTTGAAGTCTCCGAGAATGAAAGCATTACATTCTATTTCCTCCTTTAATTCTGTTAGTATTTGTTTCACATATGTAGGTGCTCCTGTGTTGAGTGCGTAGATATTTATAATGGTTATATCTTCTTGTTGGATTGACCCTTTTATCATTATGTAATGTCCTTCTTTGTCTCTTGTGACTTTCTTTGTTTTGAAGTCTATTTTGTCTGATACAAGTACTGCAACTCCTGCTTTTTTCTCCCTATTAGTTGCATGAAATGTCTTTTTCTATTCCTTCACTTTTAGTCTGTGTATGTCCTTGAGTTTAAAGTGAGTCTCTTGGAGGCAGCATATAGATGGGTCTTGTTTTTTATCTATTCAGTGACTCTGACTCTATGTCTTTTGATTGATGCATTCAGACCATTTACATTTAGGGTGATTATGGATAGGTACGTACTTATTGCATTGCAGGCTTTAGATTCATGGTTACCAAAGGTTCAAGGTTAACTTTCTTAACTATCTAAGAGTCTAACTTAACTCACTTAATATGCTGTTACAAACACAATCTAAAGTTTCTCTTTTTTTCTTCCTCTTCCATTCTTTATATATTAGGTATCATATTCTGCACTCTTTGTCTATCCCTTGATTGACTTTGTAGATAGTTATTTTAATTTTTGCATTTGCTTAATAATTAGCTGTTCTACTTTCTTTACTCTAGTTTTATTACCTCTGGTGACAGCTATTAAACCTTAGGAACACATCCATGTATAGCAGTTCCTCCAAAATACCCTGTAGAGATGGTTTGTGGGAGGTAAATTCTCTCAGCTTTTGCTCATTCTGAAATTGTTTAATCCCTCCTTCAAATTTAAATGCTAATCTTTCCGGATAAAGTATTCTTGGTTTGAGGCCCTTCTGCTTCATTGCATTAATGCCTTCTGGCTTGTAAGGTTTCTGCTGAGAAGTCTGATGATAGCTTCATGGGCTTTCCTTTGTATGTGATCTTATTTCTCTCTCTGGCTGCTTTTAATAGTCTGGCCTTACCCTTGATCTTTGCCATTTTAATTGCTATATGTCTTGGTGTTGTCTTCCTTGGGTCCCTTATGTTGGGGGATTTGTGCACCTCCATGGTCTGAGAGACTATCTCCTTCCTTAAATTGGGGACGTTTTCAGCAATCACCTCCTCAAAGACACTTTCTATTCCTTTTTCTCTCTTTCCTTCCTCTGGTACAACTATAATGCAAATATTGTTCTGTTTGGATTGGTCCCACAGTTCTCTCAATATTGTTTCATTCCTAGAGATCCTTTTCTCTCTCTGTGCCTCAGTTTCTTTGTACTCCTCTTCTCAAGTTTCTGTTTCATTTATCATTTCCTCCACCATATCCAATCTGCTTTTAATACCATCCGTTGTGCTCTTCAACAATTGTATCTCTGACCAAAATTCATTCTTGAGTTTTTGAATATCTTTCTGTACCTCCATGAGCATGTTAATGATTTTATTTTGAACTCCCTTTCAGGAAGAGTCATGAGGTTGATGTTATTTAAATCTTTCTCAGGAGTGGTATTAATAATTTTATTCTGAACCAGGTTCCTTTCACAGTTCATTTTTGCATATGTCGCCCTCTAGGGCCCAGAAGCTCTACTCTCTGGAGTTGCTCCAGCCCTGAAGAAATGTTGCGGGTCGCAGGAGAGTGGTATTGGTGCCTGGGGGGAGGAAAGAGCTGTCTCCTGCTATCCAGCTGCTATGCCTGTCTCCACTGCCTGAACCAGTGGGCTGAGCACACAGGTATAAGCCTTTATGCTTTGCGTTTGTAGTTGCTGTAGATAGAACTTCCCTCTGGCTGCCCTAATGCCAGGGTAGGGTTTACCATTTTGTGAGCCAGGTGGGGCTGGCCGGGAAAAAGGCACTGTAGGCTGCCTATCGAGAGGAGGTCCTTGGAGCTGTGTATCCAGCCAGGGAGCTGGAGCACCTGAAGATTGTCTAAGGAGGAAGATTTCTTTTCCCTCCTTTAATATGATAGTCTGTATGGTAAAGCTCCCAACCTGCTGGGCAGAGTGCACCTGGACAATTTTGTCTACCTGTCCTCTCTCCTGAGCAGTAAGCTCTGTGCAATCCTTGCTCCTTTAGCAGCCCTCTTGCTAAGAGCTTCCTTGTTAGGAAGTCTGTCAGACTGCCCGCCTTTCTTTTGTCCCAGACAGCCGGATATGGATCCCTGCTTTCCACAAGCAGCTGGAATCTCAGTTTCTCCAGGAATTCTGCCTTTCTTATCTTTCCAACCCTTCAATCACAACAGTATCATGTAAGCACCATGAAATGTAGGTTTGTAATCCCAGAGCAGATCTCCGGTGTTAGGTATTCAGCAGTCCCAGGCCTCTACTCCCTCCTTGATGTGTTTCTCTTCCTCCCACCATTCAGGTGGGGTGGGGGAAGGGCTTTGGTCCCGCCGGGCCACAGCTTTGGTTCATTACCCTGTTCTGTGAGGTTGCTCTTTTCTCCAGGTGTATGCAGTCTGGTGCAGTCCTCTTTCCTGTTGCTCTTTCAGTACTAGTTGTATTAATTATATTTTCGTATTATATGCAGTTTTAGGAGGAAGCCTGTGTCTCACCTCTCACACCGCCATCTTTTGTATTTGTTTTTTCTGATGGCACTGAATTTTGCTTTCTCTGTTTGTTTATACTTAAGCAAGAAATCAGCTCCAGAAGGCAGGTGACAGGAAACATCTTCCTATTTCCCAAGAACTTGCTACATGACCTTTGAGGGATGTGTATGTTTTGCTTTATTTCATTCCTCATTTTCGGGAGTACCACTATGGTTACTTAGCATTAATCAACCAATCTGCCTGGGAAAAAATTTCTGTATTTTCCCAGGATGTTCCTGTACCTGGGACAGGCTACAATGTGTGGGAGTAATACTTCAGGAAGCTTGTGATGGTAGGCTTTTGTTACAAAGTTCTAAATAGGTGTTTCAGATTCAGTGGAAAAAGATGAAAAATATCTTTCCCTTTTGATTTGAAGAAAAGGAACTCCTTTTTTTCTTCTATTGTCTTGATATAGACTTTTTATCTGTAATGTTAGCTTGCCTGCAGCAATCATGTCTGTAGGATGTTTTCCAAACCGAAGTATTCCAGGGGGATTCTATGATGTCTTTATCCAAAACGTGCATAAAAACTGTGTTACTTGAGAAAATTCAGATGGACATAAAAGCAGTAAGAGATCTTAACACATTTTAAGTAAAAAGGCTTCTGGGGAAGAAAAGTGGAAATTAAAGAAAAACTGCTCAACTAAATACTTTCTGTCTAAGTAAAAATATGTACATTGGGGGAAAAGCACTCAGTTAACAATGCCAAATTAACAGACACCATTACCAAAACTGATCCATATGTCCATATTTCAGAAGTTATACATACCTTTCCAATTAAAACAATGAAATGATTCCTTTAATCAAATAAAAATCAGAACCACAATTTCCATTATTTTATGATAAGGAAAAATCGCAAAAACCTGTAAATCCCAGTATTCCTTTTTCCAGATGTACCCATTTAATTTGTAATTGGAAGACAGTGTCTGTTTTTAATGAATGTGCAACATATGGATTAGTTCATTTCACTGCCTTTGGATGTAAGGTCCCCAAGAGCAGGCATAGATCTTGTTAATGACAAACAATATTCTGGAGATTAAATATTTTTAGGGATAATCATTTCTACTACTCCGTTGAGCTGCACTCTATCTGTGCTTACATTGTTGCACCTTGTCTATAATTCGGAAATTTCTGATAAATGACTACCAGTATGTTAGGCCTTACCTACCTAATTAACTATTTTAAGAGTTATTCATTCAACTACATGTCTAGTTAAAAAAAATACTATAAACTTTCTCCAAGGCAACATGATTAAAATAATTGTCATTCTAGGCCACTGTGTGTCATGCTGATTAATTTTATCAAAAGTTAGAGTTTTATAATGATTCTGCTGCCAAAACATAGGCATTGGCTTAGAACAAATTAAAGTGGAATCCAGCTGCTTCCCTTAAGAACATAGAGTGATTCTAAAGTTAAAACCAGATATTAGCATAGGCACTGGGAAAGTCTGTGTTATTTGCGTGTTGACAAGCTACTTTCTTTTTCTGGGATGGAGAACAAGGCTTTCCCCACAAGGTAGAATCCAGAGAGTCACTTCACTACATGCATTCCCTAGGGAAAGTATGGTTTTGAAGAAAAAGTGTGGGAAAGGAGTGAAAGCTGGCAGATCAGAAGGTTGACCATGGAAGGACTGTTCAGATGGGGCAGGTTTCTGATTTCTGAGGTCAACTGTTTCTTCTATTTAAGAAATGAATTCTCTGAAGAACTCAAACTGTCCCTGTTTGCAGAGGACATGACAGTGTACCTAAAAAACCCTAAAGAATCCACTTCAAAACTACTAGATCTAATATCTGAATTCAGAAAAGTTGCAGGATACAAAATTAATACACCGAAATCTGTGGCATTCCTATACACTAACAATGAACTAGCAGAGAGAGAAATCAGGAAAACAATTCCACTCACAGTTGCATCAAAAAGAATTAAATACCTAGGAACAAACCTAACCAAGGAAGTGAAAGACCTATACTCTGAAAACCACAAGACACTCATGAGAGAAATTAAAGAAGATATCAATAAATGGAAACACATCCTGTGCTCATTGCTAGGAAGAATTAATATTGTCAAAATGGCCATCCTGCCTAAAGCCATCTACAGATTCAATGCAATCCCTATCAAAATACCTACAGCATTCTTCAATGAACTAGAGCAAATAGTTCTAAAATTCTTATGGAACCACAAAAGACCCTAAATAGCCAAAGCAATGCTGAGAAGGAAGAATAAAACTGGGGGAATTATGCTCCCAAACTTCAAGGTCTACTACAAAGCCACAGTAATCAAGACAATTTGGTACTGGCACAAGAACAGACCCACAGACGAATGGAACAGACTAGAGAGCCCTGATATAAACCCAACCATACATGGTCAATTAATATATGATAAAGGAGCCATGGACATGCCATGGGGAAATGACAGCCTCTTCAACAGCTGGTGTTGGCAAAACTGGACAGCTACATGTAAGAGAATGAAACTGGATTACTGTCTAACCCCACACACAAAAGTAAACTCAAAATGGATCAAGGACCTGAATGTAAGTCATGAAACCAAAAACCCTTAGAATAAAATATAGGCAAAATTCTCTTGGACATAAATATGAGCAACTTATTCATGAACATATCTCCTCAAGTAAGGGAAACAAAAGCAAAAATGAAAAAATGGGAGTACATCAAACTAAAAAGCTTCTGTACATCAAAGGATACTATCAGAAGAACAAAAAGACATCCTATAGTATGGGAGAATATATTCATAAATGACATATCTGATAAGGGGTTGACATGCAAATTATATAAAGAGCTCACACACCTCAACAAACAAAAAGCAAATAAGCCAATTAAAAAATGGGCAGAGGAGCTGAACAGATACTTCTCCAAAGAAGAAATTCAGATGGCCAACAGGCACATGAAAGGATGCTCCGCATCACTAGTCATCAGAGAAATGCAAATTAAAACCACAATGCGATACCACCTCACACCAGTTAGGATGGCCACCATTCAAAAGACAAACAACAACAAATGTTGGTGAGGCTGTGGAGAAAGGGGAACCCTCCTACAATGCTTGTGGGAATGTAAATTAGTACAACCATTGTGGAAAGCAGTATGGAGGTTCCTCAAAAAACTCAAAATAGAAATACCATTTGACTCAGGAATTTCACTTCTAAGAATTTACCCCAAGAATGCAGCAGCCCAGTTTGAAAATGACATATGCACCCCTATGTTTATCACAGCACTATTTACAATAGCCAAGAAATGGAAACAACCTAAGTGTCCATCAGTAGATGAACGGATGAAGAGGATGTGGTATATATACACAATGGAATATTATTCAGCCATAAGAAGAAAACAAATCCTACCATTTGCAACAACATGGATGGAGCTAGAGGGTATTATGCTCAGTGAAATAAGCCAGGTGGAGAAAGACAAGTATCAAATGATTTCACTCATCTGTGGAGTATAAGAACAAAGCAAAAACTGAAGAAACAAAACAGCAGCAGACTCACAGAACCCAAGAATCGACTAACAGTTACCAAAGGGAAAGGGACTGGGGAAGATGTGTGGGAAGGGAGAGATAAGGGGGGAAAAGGGCTATTACAATTAGCACACATGATGTCGTGGGGGTAGGGGTGAGGTGGGGGGGCACGGGGAAGGCAGTATAACACAGAAAAGACAAGTAGTGTTTCTATAACATCTTACTACGCTGATGGACAGTGACTGCAATGGGGTATGTTGTGAGGACTTGATAATAGGAGGAGTCTAGCAACCGTAATGTTGCTCATGTAATTGTATATTAATAATAGCAAAAAAAAGGAAACCCATTCTGTCCAGCACACACATTCTGTACTCATGATGATGTTAGTTCGCCAAAAAATGAGACCCTTCAGACCTGTATTTTATCTGAGTGTATTTTTTGTTTTATTTTGGCAGAAAATGTTAAGTGATGGGCAGTTGAATCTTGGTGATGTGCTTGTGGTGAGATCCATTCATTCATGAACTGTAGCCCACGGAGGACTAGCCAGCAACCCCAGTAGGGACCATCGCTATGTCTTGTCCTACTTAGTGATTCTTCCGTGAAGTTGCACACTCATCACACCCTAATTCAAGGGTTTTTTCTGTGAAAATTTAAGCCACCCTGAGGAATTAGTGACTTTACTCTGAAAGCTCATTTTTGCATTATCAGGTAGAAAGGCTCTACGGTGAAGTTTGGGTGAATGTTTTCAGGTGGCATGAGAACCCACTACTGCAGCACCCACCCGAGTTGGACAAAGAGGAAAAGAGGCTGGGGAGGCTGGGTATTCTGAAAACAAATTTTCTCCTGGTAAATTTGGCTGGGAGTTTTTTGTCTCAGATGTGTGAGCACATGTGTGGCATTTAGTGCCTTAGCACCTCCACCCTTAATCTTCTGATTTCTGAATTGGTTGACCTTTTTTGTGTTAGTAGAACAAATAATTTGTCTGAATGGAATTAACTGCTGAATGTCAATTGTGTGCTTATTTATCTGCCCACCCTGATGGATTGTAAGCTTCACAAGGACAGGAAATTGTCTGTCTCGCTCAGAATTTCTGAGAATCCAGTACAGGGTCTGGCACATACTAGTTGCTCGATGAATATTCTGGGAAATCTGAGAATGAATGAATAGGCTGCTTTGCAGTTTACCAAAGGATCTCATTTGTAGCTTTCCTTTGTTTATGACAAGATATGTCTTTTGTTCTCATTTCAGTTAGTTTGCTGACTTGTCTTCATATCAATTGGTAGTTATAAATATCTTTGGGTTTCTTAGGCCCATAAATGTAAATGTCAAGTTTTATAGTGTAATGAAAATTTCTGTGGAAAGTCATTTGGACAAGGTGTCTTCTACTACCACGAAATACCTTCCCAGTCTCTAGGTGTGAAAATCAACAGCTGACCTTTTGTTCCCCCTATGAAAGGATAAGCCCTGAGTAATTTAATGTATCTTCATGCTCTTGAGTCCAAAGGCCCATTAGTAAATGTTTACCAAGAGCAGCTCCCTTGTTTTCCTTGGAGAAAGCTAAGTGAAAATTAATTTTTTTACTTCAATAACCAACTTTATTTTTACAGCTGCTTCAGATGTTGAAATTATTCTTAGAGTTAGCAAAATGATAAGAAAGTTAGCTGTTTATCTTTTATCACATATATTATGTGCACACAACTCACAAAGTAGGTTCTACTATACTCCAGCATTTAATATTTTAATTATGTTCCCAATACATATTCACCAGTTAGTTGTTTACTACTCAAAATATATTTTCCTATGGAAAGAAAACTGTTAGAGGTAATTTGTTTTCCAGGCTGGATCACTGCAGTTTATTTCAGCTCTATGGTGCCCAACATAGCTCAGTACTGGTAAGACCTTCCGTGAGTGAGGCCCCCAGCTTGTGGTTGGCATTGGGCTGATAGCTGAATGCTCTTTTTTCTAACCCTTTCATCCATGTTTTCCCTACAAGTAGCATCATATAGACACCCAATAGGGAAAGATACAGAGACCAATCCAACAAAGAGCTGAGCTCAGATGTGACCAGGTGTGTTTGAGTCTGAAGCCCACAGCCTTCCCACTGGTCTCTCTGCCTCCACAGACCCTGAACAGGTGTGCAGACATCAAACAGTTCAGAGGAGAATACTGAGAAATAAAGAAATCTCTCACTGGACAAATTGAGTGTGGAGATTAGTAAGTGTTAGTTTCCCACAGAAAATTTTAAGTTGCTTTTGGTTGAAACTGGAAGTGTTTGAGACAAAGTGATGCTCATAAAAGTGGCCCAATGGGAGGCTGAAAGTTCCAGTATGAGATGAGATTAGTTGGTTGTGGAGACTGTTTTGAGTGAAAGCAGAGAAGGGAAGAGAATAGAGAGAGAGAAAACTAAGCATAGAGAGATATAGGAAAGGACTCTGAAAAGAGGAGAAAGAGAGCACTTTAAAGTTGTCCCATTGATTAGTGACACACAAGGTATTAGTGAAGCATCATATTTTAATCATAGATAACACAATTGTATATTGTCTTACAAGCTGTCTATATTATGAGATGTCAATCTCATTAATAAGCAGATGATCCTATAGAATATTTAGGATATTTACAGGAAAAGAATATTATTGACATGAAAAGAAATGAACTTTTGGTTCATGATATTGTAGAATATTAGGAAGATGAATGGACTAAGTGATAATTCCCAAAATATGATCTACTCTTATAGGAAGCTATTATAACTAAGGATTTGAAGTGAAAGTAGGCAAAGTATTAGCCCTAAAAGTTTGCTATTAATACAGAGAAGATAAACCATGACTTCGGTAATGTAAAAATCCAAATATGATAAACTGAAAATAAAAGAATGATACATGTGATATAACTGAGCCTATAAAAACATTATTGTTATAACTATTATTATCTGTCTTTAATTGCATTCCTACCATGGGTCAAATATATTATTGAAGTATTATTTAATTTTGATATTATCTTGCCTGGTAGGTGGTGTTTCCTTATTTTACCTATGAAGAAACAGGGTCAAAGAAGGTTGGTTAACATGCAAGTTCAAAGAGCTACAGTAGCAGACAGAGGATTCAAAGAAAGTTTTTCAGATGTCTTACTTGAACCCTTTCTCTATTCTGTCATATAAAACAGAAAGATACTATCTTTGTGGACTCTGAAAAAGAAAAAGGGGAATCTGAAACAAACTGAAATGAAATTTTCCTGAATAGCAAATGAGGACACACGACTGATTAAAATTGAACTGTGTTATTTGACTGGTGCTTAGAAACTTACTTGGCATAAAAATGTGCCTTTTCTGTTTTAGTAAATGCAAAAACTTTTCCCTTCATTGATTGAAACTATATTTCTGAACACCAAGTAATTTAAATATGTATCAGACACAGTGAATTTATAAAGGCATAACAGGCACATTCCAGCTTACTCACTGAGCTTAAAATCTGGGAAAATAAAAATGTGACATTCTTATCACTTAGTCCACAAACTTTTAGGATGGTACCAAGGAGTGATAAGATTTACAACAAGGCCTAAATTACCTCCATGTGGGAAAATTAGAGAGTAGCTTTCAGATAGAAGTGGCACCTGAAGCAGGGCTTGAAGAATGGGCAGGGTAATGGGATGGCATTTCCGTGGGAAAGACTGAATTGAATCCAAGCACATGGAAGAAGGGTGTGGCCGAGTCATCTGATTAAGGAGCGTTTAGAGTGAGGTCAAAGAGTATTAGCACATAATATTGGTGAGGCAGATTGTATTCTGAAATATAAAGAACTTAAGTTGCAGTTTTCATGAGTTAATATTTTCTTCTGTAGTTAAGAAGTAACCGTAGAAATTGTTTAGCCAGAGAATTCTACATGTTTGTTAATAATAACAAGTATTTATAGCTTACTATATATCTATATGGTGCTATTTGAACCACTTTACAAATATGAATTTATTTTTTATAAGCTTCTGGTGAGTTCATACAACTACCAGCCCAGTTTACCTATGAGAAAACCAAGGCACAGAGAGGTTAAGTAACTTGCCAAAGGTCACAGAGATAGTAAGAAGTGGTGATGGGATTTGAACTCAGGCATCTGGCTTTGGAGCCTGTTCCCACGCTATTGTGCTGTGCTGTGGGTTGTTTTTTTTTTTATGCTTGCTAAATACTCTGTAAACTGAGAAGTCAGTTTACAGAGTATTTACTGTTGTGACCCTGTAAAGTTTCACTGGAGACAGAGGAAGTTGGAGTTAGGGTAGTTAAACAAAATCTCAGCCAATCACCTGCTCAAAGTCATAAAAATCCAAGAGTCAGAGGTCTCTGGAGAGGTTATACACTTTATCCTTACCATTGAGGATTAGTCACTTTCTCATTATGAGGTATGTTTTGTTTTATTTCAGCTTTTGCCTTTAGTTAATAATTCCTGCTTTCTTCTCATTTGTTTGTTATTTTTTATACTCTTATTTTTAGTCTAAGTAATTTTGTTTTAGATAAGCTTTCATATGCTGAAACATATACACATGCATTTGGATTTTGTTTTCTGATATAATTTGAAAACTTCGTTTTTTTAGTTGATGACTTTATCCCATTTACATTTATTCTATGAAAGATGGCGATCATCTACTTTTATGTATAGTTTCTCAATTCTTTATCTTAAACAACGCTTTGCTAAGCAGTTTTTGGCATTGCACGTATTTGTGTCTATGTGCTTGTGGGTGTTCCTTCTTGAAAACTGGAAATGGTTTTGAAGATTAAAAAAAAAGTCAGTGACTCTTGGTAACTTTATAGGTGTGGGTGACAAGAGAAGGAGAAACCAGAGATGAAGACTGTTTTGAATATGTGACAGTGATGATGACATAGAAATAAGTAGAGAAATCAGAAAAGGAAGCATTTTATGGGAAGGGCATTTGTTTTCTTAAATGCCAAGTTTAAGGTTCTGGTGTGTCACTCTTGTGGAAAGAGCCAGAAGATATTTGTATGGGATGGGAACAATGGGAAATGATGAGAGAGGCCACATCAGACTTGGGAGTCACCGGAGGGCCCCTGGGCTCAAGAATGTGGCGTCTGCACTGAGACTCACGTAGCATGGAGCCCAGGCTTCCACTCACTACAGTGCCATTCAGAGAACATGTCTTTACCTCTTAAAGTTCAGCAATTTTCTCCTTAAGAAAGGAAAAGACAGTAAGAATTTCTAAAGATTAAATGAAACCATGGAAACCAAGCGTGACTTTAGTAATACAGGCCTACCTCACAGATACTGTGGGCTCAGGTCCAGACCACTGCAGTAAAGTGAATCTTGAAGGAGAGCGAGTCAAATGAATACTTGGGTTTTCCAGTGCATGTAAAAGTTATTTTTACACTATATTGTAGTCCATTAAGTGTGCCATAGCATTATGTCTAAAAAACAATGTATAAATCTTAATTTTAAAATACTTTATTTTAAAAGTAATAACCACCATCTGAGCTTTCAGTGAATTGTATCACTCACTGATCACTGATCACCTTAGCAAACATAAATATAGTGAAAAATTTTGAAATATTGCAAAAATTACAAAAATGTGACACAAAGACACATGAGCAAATGCTGTGGAAAAAATGGTGCTTGGAGACTTGTTCAGCTCAGGTCACCACAAACCTTCAAATTGTAAAAATCGCAGTATCTGCAAAGTCCCGTAAAGTGACGTGCAGTAAAAAGAGGCAGACCTATGCAGAACCTGGCATATAATGAGTCCTCAATGACACTTAGCTATTGTAATTACATATATGTAAAATATTTTAAGCATTGATCCAGCAGATGGAAATTCATTGAGAGACGTTGGACAGAGTTGAGGAATCAGAAATTCAAAAGTAGGAGATAAGTAAAGGAAAAGGCAGAGGGATAAAGAATTAAGAGTAGTGATCACTGAAATGGAAGAGAAGTAGATTTTAGAGTGGCAGAAGGAATGGAGAAGTTTAAAAAGAAGCAGCTGGTTAAGTCTGTTAAACATCCTGCTATACTGAGAAATGATGGGAAGTGAGAAAACGTCACCAAGCTTGAAAAACAGATTGTCCATGGGGAGCAGAGCTCTAGAACAGTGTTGGGTAGTTTGCCAAAGGGGTGACTTTCGAAAGAGGCTAGGGATTATGTTTTCATTACATGAACCTGCCTTTGAGGTTGTTCTTATTAAGAAATTTGGTAGTGACTGGAAGGGAGCTAGAATGATCATCAGACATGGCATCCTTAAAGCAATTCCTGACAGTCTGTAGGGAGTGAGGATTTGAGGATAAAATTGATTGACGGAACGTGTCCTGGTGGCCACTGCGTTCATACGACTTGGCATATTTTTGGTGCTCAATAAACTTCAGTTAAATGAATAATTGAATGATTTACTTCAAGAGGAATGGTTAGGCAAGCTAGGAGCATGAGCTTCTGAAAAGAAGAAACAAATAATTTAATTTAAAAGTCACCTAATGTATTTTCAAACTCACAGACTTGCATATGTCAGTGGGGAGACAAATAAAATTATTGTAAAAACAATAACAGACTATCACATAAAATTTTAAAGGTGTATGTGTAGGGAAACTCCCATAATTTCCATCATACTTATATAATTAAAGTAATTTCTGTATATTCCCTTCCAGTCCTATATTCATATGCAGTCAGATTTTTACATAATTACAACCACATATACAGACAATTTGCATCCTGCTTTTTAATTTAGTTCAAGGGAAGTTTAGCTACAATTATTTGAGAGAAAATGAAATAGGGTATAAATATTCAGTTAGGGATGAAGGAAAGTTTCATTCATCACTCCTCATATAATGAAAGGAAAAGCAATAAAACGAGGTAAAGTGATTCAACAACACTTTCAGTCCTTACTGGAAAAAAAAACCTTTCAAACTTATAGAACTGAATAAAATATTATGGCTAGAGGCACTGGTAGCTTTTGTAATATTTTGCTAAGCAACATTTCATGCTGAATCTTGATGCGTTCTGTTAAATTGCTTTTAATGCCTTACTGTAAATATCTGCTTTGTAGTGGAACATTATTATTTATTATTATTATTATTAATTTGTATTTGTAAGATGTCAACATGTAAAAATCCTTTACCAACATTTGAAAAACCCCATTTTATCTTTGCCTGAGGGACACAATATAAATTAGATGGCTACAATGCAGGAGAAATGATGGTGACATAATACAGCTTCTGCAATGGTGTGGACTTGGGGCTGGGGCAGCTCCGCAAAGGAAGAAGCGTTCATATGATGTCTGAAAATCATGGAAGCTTCGACTCTGAATAAATTTTGCCTGTGATTCATGAGTCTTGTGAAGTTTATACATTTTGTTTTTCCTGAGGCACCCCTTCACAGGTTCTCTAATTTCCATAATACCCCTAAACTTTAAAAGCTCTGGATCTGCAGCTAGAAGCAGCTGGAGATGAAAAAAGGAGACAGACTCACTTTCTGCTCCCCAGTCAGTACTTTCTATTAATGTGTTTGCAAAAAATAGGCCCCCTACACATAGGCAGTTGAAGGTTGTCCAAATAAAGAGAAACAGGGGGTTCATTAGCTGGCTGATTTTAAATTTACTTTTGAGTTGAAAAAGCAAGCTTTAAAATGATTACACCATTTTCAAGTAATTTTTAATAGTTCAACAGCAGCTCTAATGCTGACTTTTGAAACTGAAAACAGGGATGGTGAAAGTCAAAGGGCCAAGATACCAGAAAATAAGCTTGTACTTTTGATTAAAGTCTATATGGCTACTTTTCCTAAATAAATAAGGTTCCAATCCATGTACATATTTTCTGTCTAGGCAGCTAGAGAGCAAAAGGACAGCTTAGTCAACCATGTAAAATAACTGGCCAGAGGGGGAGAACTACATGAAATTTTAGTAATTCATTTCTAGTTAGCCAAAAGTCAGTCATTTTTCAAAGGCAAGGTGTCCCTAAGCACATTTATGTGTTTTTCCTTTTTCTTTAAAGGAAGCTTATGAATTGGGAATGGTACAAGATTTGATTATAAAAAAGGCCAATGAAAGATCTTTGTGAATTTTAGTGGTCTGAGTTCCAGAGATAGAAATTATATAATCAATATTTCAATGAAAGAATGTTAATTAAATAACAGTAACTAACATTCAAGTATTTATTGTGTACCAGCAGTATTGTAAATGTAGTAAATAATGAGATTCTTTTAGTGTTCATGAACAGCCTTACAAGATTAGTACTATTACTAATTTTCATTTTGTAAATGAGAAACAAAGGAATCACACAGTTAGTGGAAGAGTTAATATTTGAACCCAAGTAATCTGACTCTAAGCAGTATGTCATAACTACCACAAGGATTAAAATGTAAACTAAATGAAGAAAAGACTAAAGTCAATTTAACATGGCTCTACTTCATGTCATAATCAAGTAGTTTTTATCAAATGAACTCTTCCTTAGAAAACATCTGTAAGTTGGAGAATGGCCAAAACTAGGAAAAATTTGAAGGGCACTCTACATTTAGAAGAAGGAATGGCATTGAATAAATTTCCCCAATTTCACTGCATTTGGGCTTGGGGCTGGGCCCAGTACTCTACATGTGGCTGAACTATACTGAGATAGACACATTTGATCATATTGGCTTGGAGAGCCCAAGGACAAAGCTAATAGTGACCCCAACAGCTGGCAGGTGTAGGTGTAGGGTGAGAGGGATGTTGGGAAGTAAAACCACAGATGTGGAGACCCCAGTTCTGCATCTGAGCTTTTCCCAAACTTTGGGCTGTACATGCGTGCCAAACTTCAAGCAGTGCAGGTGAAGCTAAGGAATATTTCAGCTCCCGCTTACCACACAGTTCAAATTTTTAGTTCAGCTGAGTTTACTGCTTGCTGTGTGAAACAATTAACACTCTCGGAGGAATATGGCAGAACCCCAAATCTCCACAATATAACATTCAAAAACCTTCAGCATGTAATCCAAAATTACTCAATGTATTCAACAACACACGATCCATACACAAGAAGAAAGGCTGCAGTGGAGATCCAGTGTGAGGTGCGATAGATACTGAGCTTGTCAGAGAAGGATTTTTAATTCACCATTGTAATTATTGAAAACATATGTGTTATCAACATAACAAATAGGAAGTCTCAGAAAAGATGGGGAAATATAAAAAAGGATCAAATGGACATTCTAGCACTATGAAATACAAAATCTGAAATATTTTAAATTTATTGAATGTGATTAGGAGGAGATTCAAGAAGACAGAAAGGAGGGTACAGAACCTGAAGATCGATGAATGGGAATGACCAATCTGAAGAATAGGGAGGAAAAAAATAGAAAAAAAAAAAGGAGCAGTGCCTTAGGACCTGGGAAACTATATCAAAATGTCTAACGTAAGTGTAAGTAGGATCCCAGAATTTAAAGATAGAGAAAATTGAGCAAAAACAAAATATTTGAATAAAGAATTTCTAAAAATTTTCCAAATTTACTGAAAGATGTGACTTTATAGATTAAAGAATTCAGCAAATAAAGAGAAAACATTAAAAGGTGCCTAAGGAAAAAAAATAACTTACATGAGATATGGGAAACAATCATATGAAATGACGACTGATTTCTCATCAGAAACAATGGAGGGTAGAATAGTGTGCAAAGATATCATCAAATGTTCTCCATTTTATGTGAAATAATATCATTTTAATTCTAAGAACATTCTAAACATTGCAGGCTGTGTATAGTGTACCTTAGAATAACTTCTACAATAATATTGCAGAAGTATAACTAAGATGCTAATAGATAAATTAAAATTAAATTAAAAAAATAATTTACTGAAATAAGGCAGAAAAGGAAAAAAATAGTAACAAAAAAACAAAGAGGATACAGAAAAAAGTGAAATGGTGTACTCATATACAATCTTATACATGGTTACATTAAATGTAAATGGCCTAAGTGCTCCAATTAAAAGGCAAAATTATCAGTATAGATAAAAACACAAGACACATATAGACTTAAAAAAAGCATTTCAAATATAAACACATGAATAGGCTAAAGTTAATTGAATAGAAACATTATACTATTCAAATAGTAACCATATGAAGGCTGAAGTGGCTACATTAACATCAGATAATCTAGACTCGACAAAGAATATTATGAGATACAATGAAAGTCAATGGTAGGTTTTAGATGGTAGGTAGATGGGTGTTTACTAATATCCTTTCAATGTTTTTGTACACTGGAACATTTTTATAATATTATGTTGGCAAAATTTAACTTTAATCCATATCAAACATGGCAATGCTGGGAACAAACAGCAGGAAAGGAAATAATGGTAAATGTGAAAAAGCACTAAATTAAGATACAGAAACTCAGGTTCAAGTCCCAAATTTTCTGTAATCTACTTCAATGACCTTGAGTATGACATTTAGCTATTCTAAGAATCAGTTTTCCTACCTATACAATGAAGCATTTTTTTCTAAGTCCAAGTGCTGTCTGCTAACTTCATGATTGTAACAAGATATTCACATTTTCAAGAGTTTGAGGAATAAATGAGTATCACCATTCAACATTCCTACCTTTTTTGTCATACAAAAGAAAGATGAAGATGTTTAATTATTAGAGGAACACTTAATTGCTGTTGCCTTTTCACCCATTCTTCGTAACTCAGAGAAAATTGAATTTTGGTATAAATTATATTTTTATTACATAATTTCTTTGTATTTATAATAATATCCTCCTCATCTCAATGAACAATTTAATGACATCATTGTCTATAGGAAGAATGATTTTATTAAGCTTTCCAAGTTCTTTTTCTGGCAATTGGGTGGAAATATAAATTCTCAAACTATAAATGAAATTAAATGCCCTTCCATTATTAACTTCTTCATCAGAAGGATACTTCTCCTTACGTGATTGTGATAAAGAGTAATATAGCCAAAATATGGTCAAATTCTTAAATATAAACCAATATTTTATTACTTATTTAGCATTTTTCATTATAAAAGTAGTATATTTATTACAGAATACTATGAAAACATTAAGGAGAAAATAAAAATCACTTGTATTTTTACAATCTATGGTGATATTTTAGTGCATTTCTCATGAGATTTTTATTTTTAGTTCACTAGTATATTATGTTTTCCTTGTTTGGAGAAAAGTATCAGAATATGTATGGGGATTTATGAATATCACTCACTGTTGAATCATGTGGAAGAATACTGATTTAATTTTAGGTTCTGCTTTTTTTCCCTAATGTTCATACCCAAAGTCAAGTTTGTGCAGTACAATACCTCACTTCCTCTAATTTGTGGGCATCCTTAACTGCAATCAAGGGTTGCCCTCCTCTCATGATTCCTAAGCCAGACTCAGAAGAATTTGTCACTTAAATATAGAAATTGGATTTGGAATTTCAAAAAGGACACAGGATCATAAACAGATACACTATGTTGTAGTGAAAATATCTTAATCTTTCCCATAGTTATAAAACAAATAAATCTGAATTAAGAGATTCTAGTAGAGCTGGAGAAAAGTGGTGTCAAAGTCCTTCAGGGACAAGTACATTTTGCAGTTCCCCAGCCATTGAGGCTTTATAAACATTTGCTCCAATTTTGATTACGTCAAGGTGGAACTCAAAGGCTCTTCACCTGTGGACAGGCTTTGGAGACTTCCACACATAGGCTTCTTTTCCTTCTTTAGGTGACCTCTAAGGGGTAACAAAACATGGATTTACAAAGCTGAAGAAGCACTTCCAAGTGCTTACAGCAGGAAGAATAAATGGACTGTGGGAGTAGCCTTAACTGGTCAATAAAACATTTAACCAGGCCATTTATATTTGAGCCCTAGACTCAGTAGGAGTTAGTATTCACCAGCCAGGAAAAATACATCGTTAAATTTTACACCCTCACAAGTTCTCCAAACCTTGGTTTGTGCCATATGGAGACTGATTTCAATGCTCTGCACTTTGACTCTAGCATACAGTGCTGTTGTATGGTATTCTGCAGTGAGCTAGAACCTCAGTATCATGGAGGCCAGTAAATTCATAAAGACTTGCATGAAAGCCCATTCCTTTCATGTTCTGGAGAAAATGGGTTATTAGGGAAGGAAGTGGAGATTTTCCTACAAGCCCACATTTTGTGTTGCAGGTCTAGTATTCAATAGGGAAATTCCCTGAAGGCAACATACACGGAAATTTACAAGCGTCTCTCATAAGTTACTTATTGCCAGAGTTCTGCTGGTAGCATTTTCTTGTTTTTGTTACCCCTCACCCCCACCCTCATATTACTTTACTACCTATCAGGTTTACTGCTGTCAGAGAATTCAGTCTAAACACTGAGGTTTTAATAGCTTTTAAGTCATCAAAACTTCAGTGATAAGTGGTTTGTGAGCATCCAAAGAAAATAACACAGAATGGTCTTTAGATAAAAACGAGTAATATATGAAGAGGCACTTTGTTTTATTTTACCTCTTTATCTATTTTTGGATTTATGTTTGTTTTTTTTGAAGTCGTGCTGAACGTTTTTCTTCTGCAGAGTTAGCATCAAGTTATAATAAAGTGATATTATTTTGGACAGTATCTTATGGCTTAAGTCATTTTTTGTTATTTCATTAGTAAGAATAATAAGAAGTCTGTGGCTTCTTAAATAAGCATACCCAAAAATATAGAACTTATTAACAACATTCTGATGAAGCATAACCAATAATAATCACACAAGAGTATTCCTCTTCACACACACACACATATACATATGATACACGCACATATGTACATACATGCTCACATGCATACATATATACATTAAAAGGTTACCACATGCGATCATCTAGTCAGTGGTGGTCAAGCCTGCTCTAGAGCAGAATCACATGTGGGAAGGGTAAAACCAAGTCCCCAGACCAATGCCCACGTCCAAGCCTCTGATGCCAGCGGCCTGGCGGAGCTCAGCTTCAGACTCTTCACTGCTCCCCCCTGTGACTGTCAGGGGCAGACTGGCTGTGAAACAGCACTGTGACAATTCATTTCAACTTTCAGTGACCTTATTGTCTCCTCCTTTTCGTCTTTTTTCTCACCACCTTGTCTTGCCCATTTTCTCCCTCATTTTTTTTTCTTTCTTTTTAAACATGTATTTTATTTTGTTGTTGTCGGGCCTGATAGAGAGCAGGATGAGGGCAGCAGGGGGCTACAGGGGATAATGATGTCAGACCTGCACCATCTGCACTTCTAGCACCCTCCTTGCAGCTCGATTTATCTTGTCAGTTCAAAGATTTTGCATTAATAATGTCTAAATCTCGATCCAGAAGATGGTGAGTAATTTTGTGGATTACCACAGCAAAAGCAGTAATATGTTGTCAGGAGCTGTTCCTGAAACCCAGTCGTGACTCTAAGTCTAGACAGGCTGTCTCCAGTTCACCCTCCTCCCACTGCGTGGGCTGGGACACAACGGTCATGGCAGCCACTCAGGGACAGTGTATTCAGAGGAATTGTGAATTGTCTAATTGAAGAAAAGGGCAAATACCTCAACTCTGCAGTTAAACACTGATCCAGGCAGTTTATTCTCTGGATGGCTGGGAATTGGAACGATTGTCAGTGTTCTCACAGCCACTTGACTGGCTAATGTGTGCCTGCAGGAAAATATTTATTTAAAAAATTATCCAAAATATGCCTTATTTACTTCAAAAGATCTAGTCCTGCAATTCCCTCAGCCTTGAGTATTATTTTTAGATTGTCTCAGGAATGATTGTAGAACCCCAAATATTATAAAGAGGATTTAAAGCATAGTGACAAGTTTATTTCTCCTGTTTTCCCTGGTACCTGTAGAAAATATAAATGTTTTCTGATAAAGGAGTTAGAATAAAAAATTTAAAGTTTTCCTTTCAGAGTTCTTAAGAACCTGTCTTCCCACTGAATAATGTGAATCCGAGTAGTTAGTATCATAAAAAAATTATACGTGTGTGTGTGTGAACAAATGTTGAACAACTCTAAGTGTGAGAGAACTCTCTTGTCAAAGGGAGGTAAACCAGAAGTAGGGGGAGTGAACAACGCCTCAGGTATCATTTGAGTAGTCCGCAAAGCCCTGGATCTTTTGTGAATAAAAGGTCTTACTCAGCTTACCCTTGGAGATATTACATCCAGAAACGATATCTGCACAGAAAGCTTTCTTTTGATGTAAAGAAACCAATCTTGTATAAATGCAGTTTAGTTCATAGTCATTTCAGTTATATAACATGCAAAAGCAAGACTGAGCAGAAGAGCAACTGACTCTCCAGAGTATTTAGAGAAGGAAAAGAATGCAACAAAATATACGAATGGGGCACTTTTACGTGATGCATGTGCTGACATCGAAGTCAGTATTTGTAATGTCAACATTTAAATTTCTACTAAAAAGTTCACCGCTCTCTCTGAAACAGTGTCATTAAACTAAACAAGACAATACTTCGCTTTTGAAAAAGAGTACTTAATATCTTCCATTTTTCTTTCCAAATCCATTCTGTCCTTCTCCAACCTGCTCTGTATCTAGAGGCTGCTCTCTGTGGACCACACTGCTACAGGTCCCTTTGCCCCCTGACTTGGAGTTGACTTTAACTGTACAGAAGCCCTGGCCGAAGGTTGGGGTAGGAGAGAATGGTTGGTTAGGGAATGTGTTCCCTTGTCCTCACTGCAGGACTGTGGCTTGGCTGAATCCATTTTGGAAGGCTGTAGCTCTTTTATGAAGGAAGGCAGCATTTTCTTATAGCTACAACTCTCTGTAGGTTCCATAACTCTTCTCTCCTTTGCATGTTCAGGAATGGAATAGCAACAGGTCACAAGCTGTGCCACCACTCACTGTTTCCATTAACCCTACCAACACCCCTTTACCGTGTTCAGTCACTAAACTCTCTTCACCACCTTTTGGGTGAGCCCCCTATTGCTTGCAAATAGATGGCTAATAACATATCTAAATGAGTAGTGAATCTACAATTATTTGTAGAGCACCTCTTATATACTTGGCATTAGAAGGAATATAAGAAAGGTATTTAATAAAAAGAAGTCCCTGTCAACCAAAAATGTACAGTTTTGTTCAAGAGTGCAATATTTGCTCTGTGTATAATAGGCTGGGCTTGCAGGCACTTAACCACAGGTTATTTTTGCTTGATCTTTAATGCTGGATTTGGGGATCTGGCCCAGTGTGGACCATGATTGCTATGGACTGAATGCTTGTGTCCCCATAAATTCATATATTGCAACCTAGGCTCCAGTGGGATGGTATTGGATGTGGGGCCTTTGGGAGGTGAGTAGGTTATGAGGACAAAGTCCTCATGAATGGGATCAGTGCCTTACAAAAGAGGACTTGGAGGCTCCTTTGCCCTTTCTACCACTTGAAGACACCGTGCAAAACCAGCTGTCTGTGAACCAGGAAGCGGGTCTTCACTAGACCCAGGATTGGTGGGTGCCTTGAGCTTGGACTTCTAACTTCCAGAACTTCTGGAATGAACCTTTGTGCTTTAAGCCATCAGTATAAGGAGGTTTGTTAGAGCAGCCTGAATGGACTGAGACAGTGATGTGGCCAGTTCAGCAGTGACTGGTTTTATTCAAGACTCCAGGTAATGGAGAGATGTTACAAACTTAAAAATATAACTCACCTTTTTTATTATTAAGATACCAAAATAAGTATTAATTCTAATCATTTACATTTACATAGTACCTTTAAAGGAGAATGTTTACCTTCATAGTGAGTCTAAATGCTCATCGAAGAGAAGAAATGTTTCATTTTGCTTTTTTTTAAAACTCATGTTCACTCTGGTGTAACTGCCTCATTAGCAACCTGATATCCGTTTAGACTTGTTGAGAGAATATTCTCTTGCTCTCCTTTCTTTTTCTTTTTTTATTATTGTTTGTAGGTGGACAAAAAATATATTTCCCCCAAATGCTATATCTATTTTTTATAATTAGAAAACACATTCTTTTCTTTTGTATTATTTTAATCTATATTGGTTAGGACTCTGAGGAGCAAATTACAAAACTGAGTTCTTACTAAGCAGATGAGATGAGGATTGCTTCCTATGCATGAACATTCTAGGGTTAGCCATGGCTTCAGGCAGAGTGGACATCTGGACCTCCGGGGAGGTCATCCTCATCCTTCTCTTCCTCTTTGGTTATTCATGTGTCATTTTCATTCTTTTCTGCTGGTGAAGGACACTCTACATTTGTCCTATGAGTTATGACTCCAGAGAATAAACGTACCTTTTCTGATTCCTGTGTTGGAAGTATTTTGGGGAGGACTCTCATTGTCCATGTGGGTCTTGTGCCTACCCCAGACCAGCTGCTGTGTCCAGAAGGGCCGATGTCTCTGAGGGTCTTCCTGGGGCCTACGAACACCACCAGGAAGAAGTAAAAAAGGAAGTGAGAAGAATTGGTAGAGGATGAGGTCAGGGATGTTAGCTCTAACTCGACCCAAACTGAGAAGGGTGTTTTCACAAAAACTCCACTCAAATAGCAGCCTTGCATCGATGGCACTGTAGCTGGGGCTAGAGATGGAGTCCATGCTGCTATATTTTCTTGGCAGCAGTTGCCAAGGCATCTTAATGCCTGTAAGTCTAGATTCCCACACAGATGAACCCGATGGCTCACAAAAGAACAATTAAATAAAAATCTTCAGTTTATGTTCATGAAACTTTGGTAGGGAGTTGGGTCAGAAGAGAGTAGGGCCTAATTCAACCTCTGTGTTGTAGGGAGACTTCTTTCATTAATAGCAAGGATGGGTGTTGTCCCTGGCAACCAGTCCTTAGCGTCTTCTCTTTGGGAGGCCTTAATACCACCTCAGTCCAAAAGAGAATGTTAATACCATTTGGATATCAAAAAGGAAGGGGTCGTTATCTTGATGATTTTATGCCCAGAGTCCCCTTTAGCCCATGTGCACATTGACCCACATTCTTCCTTATCTGAAAAGAACTTAAGTAATCCACAAATGCCAGTTATAGCAAAATCAGAGTCAAATTACTCATTTGTCTCATGTTTAGTAAACTAAGAGATGCCTCTAAGTCATCATTTATGGAAGAAACAGATGATAAAATAGTTTAGAACATATTTTTATTGCCAAAATGCCGCCAACAAGTTCACCATGCTATCTCTATAATAAATGAACTTAAAAGCATTACTACAAAAAATATTAATTACCATATGCCAGGCATTATGCCAAGGATTTGGAAATAAATGGTGACCTAGGAAAAGATCCTTTCCTTTAAGGAGCCTGAATTTTAGTGTGGGAAATGAGCAATATGAAAATATAGCCAAAAATAATTTCAGATTATGGGAAGGACCAGGATGAGTGTAAAAAGAAAGCTGTGACACCAAATAACCCCACAAAAAAACAAAAAAACAGCCATGTAGGGAGGACTCTTTAAAAAAAAGTAAAGTAGAAGCAGGTAGGACTCTTTAAAAAGAGTAAAGAAGAAAAGAATCTATGTGAAATGATTTTGATGCTGAGATCCAAGGTTTAAAAAGTGGGAGCCTTTGGAAAGAAGAGCAAGCAGAGAAAGTTGAATGAAGAGTGAACAGCAGTGCAGGCATAGCATGAAGAAGCGCCTTGGTCTACTTGCAAATCTAGAAGAATGATGTGTCAATGGAACAAAATTTGTGAGATGGAGAGTAGCACATGACTCACGAGACAATCTTGTGTTCATGGAATGGAGGATTTAATATTGTTAAAATGTCCATACAAGCTGAAGAGATCTACAAATTCAGTGCAATCCTAATCAGAATCTCAATGGCAATTTTACAGAAATAGAAAAAGCAATTCTAAAATTCATAAGGAACCCCGAAAGACTCTGAATAGCAAAATCAGTCTTGAGAAAGAAAACAAAGCTGGATGCATAATATTTTTTGATTAAAAAAACTATTACAAAGCTACAGTTATTAAAACTGGGGCACTGGCATAAAGACAGGTGAACACAGAAGTGGAACAGAATAGAGACTTTAGGAGTAAATCCATGCATATATGGTCAACTGGTCTTTGACAAGGGTGTCAAGACTACACAACAGGGAAAGGATAGTCTCTTCAACAAATGGTGTTGGGAGGGGACATGGGAATTTGCTAATCAATAGGCATAAAGTTTCACTTAAACAAGGTGAATAAATTCTACAGATCTGCTGCACAACATCGTACCTATAATCAACAATACTGTCTCATACACTTAAAGTTCAGTCAAGAGAGTAGATCTCTTGTTCAGTTTACTTACCACAATAAAATAAAATTTTATTTTAAAGAAAGAATAATTCAGAGGAAGACAGGAGAGGCAGCATAATAAAGGCCATTGTAAGGAGTTTGATTTTGTTCTCCATTTGAGTGGATTTCTTGTTTCAGGCAACTAGACCTCCTCAACCTAGAGGACTATCAGGTTTGAACCAAGACCATCCCCTGGAGTACGAAATCCAGAAACCACCGAACATCCCCACAGGCTTTCTGTGCACTAGTGAATCCATGTATCACCATGCCACCCAACTCCAGTGCTGCTTTCTTTAAAAATTTTTTTTCATTTCTATCTTGGTTCAGATGATTGCTTTAGAAGACTGTATTTTTTTGTCCTCAAGTATTTTCTGCTTCTTTCTGTGAGCCCATCATACTTCACATCTCATTGGTTTCTACTTAGCCACGTGGCTTGCTTCATCCTGTACAGTTTAAGAACCAACATATGCTACTTCCCAGGAGAAACATAAAGAGCTAAGTGGGTCCACCATTGTTTCTTTCCCTCTGGTACAAAAGTGGCACACCCCATGTGAGAGGTGCTCTTACACCTTCAGTTCCAGGATGCAAATGCAGTGGAACAAAGCTGGAGCTTTCCCACAGCTGACACTGAACATGAAGGAGAAACAGTCTCTTGCTGTTGTACGCCATGCAAACTTGAGGGTTATTTATCAGACAGTATGATCAAGCACAAACTGATAAAGAAAGAAATTGATTCCTAGAGGTGGAGTATATTACCATGGCAGCACAAAAGTCCACAAACCCTAAATTAATGTGAGGCATGAGATGTTGGCAGGGTTTTGAGAATTGGAAAATGTTATTAGATGTCGGAAAGATGTTGTTTCACATTACATAGTAGCAAAACTCTGGTAAAGCTCTCTCCTGCCCCTCGAGATGTGGAGCCCTGTGCAGAAGAAGCCCACCTGAAAATATACCATTGGAAAGTAATTTTGAGGAAATCTCAGAAAATCCCCAAATGTGGAACATTCTATTAAAATAAATGGAAAGGGGGAGGGGCCTTGGTCTCCAAAAGTATTAGTGTCATAAAAGACAAAGAGTAGCTGTGGAAATGTTTCAAATTAATGGGGAAGAAAAAAAAATAAAGGAAATAAAAGAGACATAGAAGTAAATGCAGTCCTGACCTTAGTTTGGGCACTGGGCTGGAGGAAAATAAAAATACTATAAAAGGTGTTATTGGCTCCACTGAAAAAATTGAAATTAGGACAGTAAATGTTTGTATCAGTGGGGCACTCAGGTGTCTGGTTGATTAAACACTTGAATGTCTTTATGGAAGTACAGGGTGAGGGCAGGAGTGGGAAGGATGAAAGGAGAAACAGAAATTTCTAATTATTTTTAGGCATGAGGAAGAAAGCGTCTTCTGTTTCTAGCAATAGAGCCTATATTGACCAAAATGTTTACAACGGCTGTATCAGTTCAGGGAAAATGCTCCAAGCCTCCTCTCCTTGACTGCCCAGCTGTCCTGGAATAGTGTGGTGAGTATTATCTTCTTTTGTGTCTTCATGTTTATTTTAGCAGCATCTTGAAACAAGTTATCTCCAGGTACTTCTATCTGTGTCCTATTTTTAACAGTATCTAAAAACACACAATTGTCGTTGTTATACTGAAACAGTTAATTGCTCTTCTTACCTACTTATCCAAGTCCTATTCATTTTTAAAAAATAAATCTGAATACTTTAGTGTTGGGAAAAAAAATTAGTTCTTGCCACATGCTGATTTCTTTTCCTCACTCCCTCTTTTTAATTTTTTTTGAGAATTTAGTCGTTGTTTGCATTATTAGCTACCATCATACTTACTCAGGGAATATACTAATTCTTCTTCTCACTGCTTTTGAGGGGTTACTATGTAACAGAAACTTTGATAGTCATTTGAACTAGGTATATGAAATCCTTATCATCAAGGAGCTCATGAGTTAGTAAATAGAGACTTGAAAAAAAGACAGGATAATTATATATACAGTTGACCCTTGAACAAACAATCATTTGGACCACACAGGTACACTCATACAGATTTTTTTTTCAATACAATACACTACAGTAAATGTATTTTCTCTTCCTAATGATTTTCCTCTAGCTTACTTTATAGTAAGAATGTAGTATATAATGCATATAACATACAAAATATGTGTTAGTTAGCTTTATACTATCAGTAAGGCTTTGGCTCACCAGTAGGCTATTAGTAGTTAAGTTTTTTCAGAGTCAAAAGTTATTGTGAATTTTCCACTACATGGGGGGTCAGTTCCCCTAACCACCACATTGTTTAACGGTAACTGTATTTTTAATTCCAGAGTACTCTAAAGATATACAAAGAAATTAAAATGATGATAGACCAGATGATTAATAAGAAAGACAAAGAAGATCAAAACTAATATTTTTAAAATGTTTCAAATATTTAAAAAATATGTTTTAAAGAATATTTTAAATAAAAGATCATTTATGTAAAAATTTAAAGAGTTAAAAATTCTAAATACTTTCTCAAAAAGAAAATACATTAGTTTTGACAATTATACTTAAAATGATTCTAGTCATAAAAAGAGTCAAAACAATTCCAACAACATGTCTGCTTGGTCAAAATCATAGGATGAAAAGAGCAGCCAGAAGTTCTACAGTGATAATTATCTTTAAAACAAATTTTTACAGTGAGTCTAGAATAAGGAAAAATTTCTATAAACTAGAAAAAACAAAATGTAAGTGAAAGATGTTGGAACTTAATTAAAAAAACTGCTTACAGGTGGTTTTAAGGATTCAAATCATCAAGCAAAATATATACGTATATCCAGATCTCTTCCAGAAAATAGATAAATGAAGGAAAATGTCTCACTGCATTTTAGTAAGCTAGCATAGCCATGACACAATATTCCTTTTGAAAAAAATAACATAAAAATTAATTCTACTTTGCTTATTGGTATAGATGCAAAATACTTTAAAATAATAGAAATTAATCACTTAAGAAGAATATTACTAATTCAAAAGAGCTGTTTCTGCCAATAATATGGGATTGATATGATATTAAAATGGACACAAATAAAGTGGTAAACATAATTTTCATCTGTGACTGGAAAATCAATAGAGGCAGGGACTGTATTGCTCTTACCACTGCAGGCCCTTTGTTATAACATAGTAAGTGGCAATAAATACTTAATGAATGAATTAATCAGATAACTAATCTCAGATGCAAATGGGCCTTTGACAGTGTTCAGAATCCATTTTTGATATATTTAGAAGATTACATCCTCATATTTTAAATACTACTTATATAAATCCAACAGCCAGCCTCATGTTTAATGGTGAAATCTTAGAGGCACTAAAATCAGGAATGAAGTATGGTTATTACTATCACTAGTATCTTTTAACATAGGCTTAGAGATATTAGTGAATGCAATGGGAATGAAAAAAATGAATTGTTCTTTTCCTTTTTTTTGTAGATCAACTTATTACCTAGAAAATCTAGAAGAAAAATAAAAATCTGCTAGAACTGGAAGAGATTTTAATAATGCAGTCTATTAGACATTGGAGTATGGGTATCAAAACCTATTCCACATGTTAGAGTTAGAAAATCCTATAGAACAAACTGACCATATGCTAAAAAGCATGAGGAAACCCTGGGCAACTTTACAGATGGTATGATTTAGAAAATATAAAAAAGAGCCAATAAATAACATGTGAATTGGTGCTAAACATGACATTCTACAAAACCCTAAAATATCTGGCATCAGCTTACTGCTACGTTGTGGGTGGTGAGGAAAATCAGATTCATGCTGGAAAGACGGTGCATCACTGCAAAATATTTGGGAAACTGGTATTCAGATGATCTATGATATTTGTGCTCAAGGAGCAAAGATGGAAAATAGCTGTTAATGGTGGGCATCGGTTGTTAGTAGTCTTCGGCAAGGTATCACAAGAAAGAGATGAGCCCTAGAAAGATTTGGCCAGTTTGCCAGAGAAATGAAAAAGAAGAGAGAAATGCCAGAAACTTGGGACATTGCAATGTTGAAAAAATTGGCTACATATGAGTCCAAAACAGTAAGACATACCATTGTAATATGGGTCTTTGTAATATAAAGGTTTATATCAGCTTTATGTTAAAGGTGTATGCATAACAGTAGGTAGGGATTTACATACATTCACTGTATCTTTCATTAAGTGCATAAAGAAATGTCAAGAATGCAAAGAAATGCCATATGGAAAATACATTGTCATGAAGAGAGAAGTGTAGGCCAAGTGACTGAACAGAATGAAATATATAAGCAGCTTGCTAATTTTTGCTACATGCCATATTCTTAAGTATTATGGAAAGGAAAGGTCTTACATTCAAGTGAGTAGGACATGGGTGATTTAAACAAAGTTTTACGTATTTCTCAGAACTTACTTGCTAATAAGCCTCATAAATCTCTGAGAAGGGGTTTTGGAAGGTAGTGTTTCCCAAAAATCCATGCTTCCAAATATTCTATGCCTCTGTTTCCCTAACAAGACCACTAGTAACATCCCTAAGAATATTCTTTCCTAGAACATAGCTTGGAGGATTTTAGAAAAAACTAAGAAATCATTGATTAGGTTAAAAATAGACATTTTAGGAAGCATATATATGAAAAAGAGAACATAAAAAATAAATGAGGCAAGATCCACTTTCATATTGTTGAGGAAGCTTTTATCAAATAACTCTCCCACAGATAACAATTATAAACTCTGGGCAAAATACAGAACAATGCTTTGAAGACATGGGAGAATTATTTTAAAAAAAAGCAGACAAAATACCAGTAAAGTTACAGATGATTGGTATGACATTATCACCCACTTTGACCTAACAGATATTTATAATACCCTACTCTCAACAACTTCAGAATACACATTTTTTCACGTGCACATGACCATTCACCTTCAGCCATACAATAACCCTCAATAATTTTAAAAGGGTTGAGATCAGGCAGAATCTATTCTTTTACTCCTGTGGAATTAATTAAAAATCAGTTACAATAAAATATCTAGGAAAACCTCAAACACATGTAAATTAAACAAAGATACTTAGAAAATATTTTAGACTGAATTATAATGATAGCACATTATATCAAATTTCTGCATGTAATGGTCTAGGACCCTTCTGAAGGACCCCCTGCTGCAGAAAATCTGGACATAATACAAAAAGGGGAGTGATTAGAAGCAGACTTTTGGTGGAAAATTCACATTTGGAAGAGGGGAGATGGAGAACTATCAAGTAAACTTCTGTTTCCTCAGCTTTAGCAGGAGACTAAGTTCTTCTGGCAGAGCAGAGAGCACAGATGAAAACCCCAGTCTTTCTTCATGGGAGGATCTGGAAAAGCGAAGCTGCCTAACTATGCACCTTGAAAAAGAGGGGACCTTCCAAAGAAAAGAGCGAATTAAAATGGGCAAAATATGTGAACAGACATTTCTCAAAAGAAAGTTTACAGGTGGTCTAAAAGTATGTCCATAGGTTCTCAATGCCACTAATTATCAGAAAAATGTAGATTAAAACCACAGTGAGAGATCATTATACACCATTGGAATAGTTAAAATTAAAAAGACTGACAGCAGCAAGGCTGGGTAAGGATATAGAGCAACTGGAGCCCTCACACATTGATTGAGGGGAATGAAAAATGGTATAGTCACATTGGAAAGCAGAGTTATAATAGCTTTATATAATTCTATTAATAGATATTTACCCAACAAAATTGAAAATATATAGCCACAAAAATGTATAAAGCATCCTTTATAATAGTCCCAAATGACTGGCAAGTGATAAAAAGAGAAATAAATTATAATATATCTATATACTACTATTCAACAATAAACAGGAGCAAAATAAATAATGTATGAAGTGACATGATGAATCTTAAAAATAGCATGTTAAATTTGAAAAGTCCTTCACAATACTGAGAAATGAGTACGTATATATTTTAAGAAGACAATTTTGCAACTTCTTCTGTGTCTATGATTATTTCAGGTTAAAATAAAAGCAATGGAGATGAATATATGTTAAAGCAAAAAAAAAAAAGTCCAACACAACAAATCCTACCTACAGTATAATTCCATTTATATGAAATTCTAGAAATGGCAAAACTACAGAGACAGAAAGCAGATCACTAGTCATGGGATTGGGGGGTGGGTATAATTGGAGAGAGTGGGAATTGAGGTCAAAGGGCTTGGGGAACATTCTGAGGGGGAGAACATTCTCTGTCTTCACTGTGGCAGTGCATTAGTTAGGTATGAAGAACTGCTCACCCTCCCTTGAACACAAGCTCCTGAGCCTTTTGTGTGCTTCTTTCCACAGTTTAAATTGCCTTCTTTAAATACTGAAATCCCATTTCTCCACTGAGGCTTGGCTCAGCTATGATTTCTGTGATAAACACATCTGATCAAAAAACTCCTTTATTGTCATAACTCTTTGGACCAAATTCTTATTGTGTTATATTTTAAATATATAAGGTCTTTTCAGTCCCTTTTAATACATTGCTGCTCCTTAAAAAAAACTGGAGTTGCCTTATTTTGAAACATTGGAAGCATCCAGTTAGAAACCCCAGTAAAGAATATAATAAATGTATGTATTTTATTTTGTTTCCTAAAGAGAAATTTTTACTAAGGGACTTGTTTTCTTGCTTTTCCCTTTTCTTTATAAGAGGATCCCATCAAATCATTTCCAGTAGTCTTCATTTTTACTGTCTTTTGATAACAGACTCAAAAACTTGTTTTGAAATGGTTCATTCAGAGCTGAAACTGACGTATCTATTTTTTCACTCATCCTTGGGACTATAACTCCCTTTTCACATCCTGAGACAATTATTTTGTTAAATAACTCTATGTATTTTGCATGGAGGGTTGTAATAAAGAAAAATGATTCATTTCTCTACTATTTGTGTTCCTTCTTACCTGTGTCCTACAATATAGCTCATACTGCTTGAAATTACTATATATAATTTTGTGTAGTCATTATATTTCTCTACAAGCAAGGCTTAGCCCCAATATGCTAAAACTTTTCAAAATACACACATTATCTTAATTTTAATCCTTCCTAGACCTTCTCAAGTCTCTTCATATCACTACAGATACATGCCTGAATGGCTTGCAATTCACTTTAGCCAGTGTTGATACGGTGAAGTAATTACACACCACAATTTTGTTAATGTACCACCATAATTATGCTAGCTTCCTTAATTTCTCTTTCTAAGAAATCCTCAGTAGGAGAGTTTCTTGTTAATGATAATTAGACTAGCATTGCATTGGAGTGGTATATTTTATAAAACCTTCATAGATTAAGGAAGACTAGCAATTCCTTTGAGATCAAAAGGTAATGTAGACATGGTGCAAGCAGTCAGAAACTTTCTGACTAATCCTTGTTATCATAACATTATTAAGAGGAGAATTTTTTCCCCATTTTTCCAGTTATCAGCCTAGAAAATCTATTGCCTTTGTTATATTGAGGCATGGAAGGTAGTGGAAATTGCCTAATGGAAATAACTTCCTCCAAGCCCAAGAGTAAATGGTAGAGCTAGATATGAGTTCATGTCTGTCTGACAACAAACCTAATACTTTTTCTGAGATGCCAGGCTGCCTCTCTGTGACAACCTTTTGAAAACAGTATCTATAATGAACATTTCCAAACACACACCAAAGCACAGAGGACAGTATAAGGAACACTGTGAACACCCATCAGATTCCACATTCATCATAGTATGCCACAAACGCCTTACCTACACTTTTGTATCTCTGCCTTTTTCCTTTATTTTGCTAGTGTTTTGAAGCAGATCTATGTCATGTCTCTTCACTGCTACGTGTTTTTGTATGCATCTTAAAAAAATTAAACTTTTCATATATAAAAATGCCTTCATTATACCTGACAATATATATAGATCTACTTTAGTATATCTCAATATATGTAATAATACAAGATATACTTTGGTATATCTCAAAAATCTGTAAAGTTTTGCTGAAATCAGTATCCCCAAAGAGTCTGCACATCATACTCATAATGACACCTGAGGCTTAAAATCTCAATCCCTTCTTTCTATATATTTATGTTTTATTCAATGACTTGCTGCAGAAAATAGGTAGATTTGTCTTTTCCTTCCTTTTGTTGTAACTTAGCTCGCCCCTCCATCCCCTACTTCCATGTTTCATATGTAGGTGTGTGGTGCATATACACCCCTCCAGGTACTAGAGGCTTGAGTAGATTCAAATTCAGGTACAACTTTTTTCTTACAAAGATCCATCATAAGCAGTTGCTGTGTGTTTTACAGTCTGGCTGTCCCATTTTTTGAGATGCTGAAATTGAGAATTTTCAGTTACTGAAATCCTTATCTTTTCATTACCAAAATTCCCATCAATCTTTTATCCCACTGTGGATCACTCCACAACTGAATTAATTCTTTAGGTGTTGCAAAATGGTGATTTTCTGATTTTGTCATTCCTTACACATTCATTAGCTACATTTCTTATGTAAAGGATAAATTTATCCTATCAAACAGCCTTAATTATTTTATTGAATTAGAGTGTACATGGGAGGGTGAGAATAAATGCTTAATTTTTTTCATTGGCAATTTTCAATTTTCAGTGTAAATAGTTGGTACCTACATATTTCATATCATCTCCCATCCCTTCTCTCTCATATCACTGTGAACTTACAGGTTTTTACATATTCAATATATTTAAATAAATTATTCTTTTTGATGCTAAAATTGTCCTATCCTTGGCTCTTCGCTGATGAGAGATCTTTATGTGGCCTTTGTCCTTCAGGGTCAACCATCTATCTGTCTTTGGTCTGTTTTTGTTTTCTGTTACAAAACATTCTAAACTCATCATATGTTTCCTACTTTACATATGGAATGAGCCATGACTCTAAGAAGACTCATTTTAGTGAAGAATGGCATTTTTGGAGAACACAGTCTGGGTATTAGGGGTGCTCATTGATGTAGGGTTTATTGATTCTGGCCTTTTTTGGAGAACAGGGCTAATAAATAGATATCTAAAACAAAACATAAATTTATACAGGCAATTCTTGATTTTATACTTACATATTTTTACCTTACACTAAAGTATTTATTCTATAATACTATATAATTTTCTAGTTGCATTATCTGGAAATATACATATAAAATGGTTCTAAAAGTCACCAATATTACTACTAACAAATAGGTTACTATTTTATTAGATAACCATCTGCTCTGTCCACCTCTTCATTAACCAATGTCACATTGCTATCCTTTTATTAATAAGGGATTTTTTTGGCTATTCCTGCTGGTTTGTTTTCACATACAAATGTTTTAATATACTTCTGTATCTACAAAAAAAAATACTGTGGTTATTTTTGTTGTAATTGCAATTAATTTACTTTAACTTTGCAAAGTTGAGATCCTATCTAAAGAGAAGTTATATCTTTGCCCTTGTCCAAGTCTTTTGTTCCTTTCAGGACATTTTAACATTTTCTTCATATAAAGTTTGCATATAACTTTTTTAGATCAGTTATCCTTTTGTCATTAAAATGAACTTCCTTCTGTTATATTCCTAATTGATTATATTTTGCAGATTACTATTTCAGTACCTTCATTTTTACATGCTGCTATAATTCAATTCTCTTTTTTTGTAATAGGTTTTCCTCTCATTCTTTCGTTCTCTTGATTTTTCCTAGTAGACAATCATATCATCAGCAAATAGTGATAATCGTACTTCTTCCTTCACAAATCTGATGCCTTCATTGCTTCTCTAATCTAATACCTTTGGTTGTACTAATGGAATGGAGATATGGTTGTACTGAAGGAGTTGCTCAAGACTTAATTACGATTCATTTAATTAATTCCTTCTTAAGTGAGATGTTTGGGGACTGTTTGAAAAATATTCCATAATTTCTATTTCACTGTTTTAAAAATTAAGAATGAATTTTCTAATTTTGTCAAATGTCTCCGTTATCTGTGGAAATAATCATATTTTTCCCTTAGCTGATTAAAACATAAAATTGTATTGGTGGATTTAAAAAGAGCATGCGGCCATTTTCTTTCCATATCATTAATATACAATCACATGAGCAACATTGTGGTTACCAGATTCCCCCCATTATCAAGTCCCCACTACATACCCCATTACAGTCACTGTCCATCAGCGTAGTAAGATGCTACAGAGTCACTACTTGTCTTCTCTGTGCTATACTGCCTTCCCCGTGCCTCCCCCCTACATTATATGTGTTAATCATAATGCTCCTTATTCCCCATATCCATCCCTTCCATCCACTCCCCAGTCCCTTTCCCTTTGGTAACTGTTAGTCCATTCTTGGGTTTTGTGAGTCTGCTGCTATTTTATTTCTTCAGTTTTGCTTTGTTGTTACACTCCACAGATGAGTGAAATCATTTGGTACTTCTCTTTCTCCACAAGGCTTATTTCACTGAGCATAATACTCTGTAGCTCCATCCATGTTGTTGCAAATGGTAGGATTTGTTTTCTTCTTATGGCTGAATAATATTCCATTGTGTATATGTACCACATCTTTATCCATTCATCTACTGATGGACACTTAGGTTGCTTCTATTTCTTAGCTATTGTAAATAGTGCTGCAATAAACATAGGGGCGTATATGTCTTTTTGAAACTGGGCTGCTGGATTCTTAGGGTAAATTCCTAGGAGTGGAATTCCTGGGTCAAATGGTATTTCTATTTTGAGTTTTTTGAGGAACCTCTGTACTGCTTTCCACAATGGTTGAACTAATTTACCTTCCCACCAGCTGTGTAGGAGGGTTCCCCCTTCTCCACATCCACACTAGCATTTGTTGTTGTTTGTCTTTTGGATGTTGGCTATCCTAACTGGTGTGAGGTGATATCTCATTGATTTAATTTTCATTTCTCTGATGATTAGCGATGTAGAGCATCTTTTCATTTGCCTGTTGGCCATCTCAATTTCTTCATTGGAGAAGTGTCTGTTCAGATCCTCTGTCCATTTTTTAATTGGATTATTTGCTTTTTGTTTGTTGAGGCACATAAGCTCTTTATATATTTTGGATGTCAACCCCTTATCGGATATGCCACTTATGAATATATTCACCCATACTGTAGGATGCCTTTTTATTCTGCTGATGGTGTCTTTTGCTGTACAGAAGTTTTTTAGTTTGATATAGTCCCACTTGTTCATTTTTTGCTTTTGTTTCTCTTGCATGAGAGATATGTTCATGAAGAAGTTGCTCGTGTTTATAGTCAAGAGAATTTTGCCCATGTTTTCTTCTAAGAGTTTTATGGTTTCATGACTTACATTCAGGTCTTTGATCCATTTTGTGTTTACTTTTGTGTAGACACTTAGACAGTAATCCAGTTTCATTCTCTTGCATGTAGGTGTCCAGTTTTACCAACACCAGCTATTGAAGAGGCTGTCATTTCCCCATTGTATATCCATGGCTCCTTTATCATATATTAATTGACCATATATGCTTGGATTAATATCTGGACTTTCTATTCTGTTCCACTGGTCTAGGGTCTGTTTTTGTGCCAGTATAAAATTGTCTTGATTACTGTGGCTTTGTAGTAGAGTTTCAAGTTGGGAAGCAAGATCCCCCCTGCTTTATTTGTCCTTCTCAGGATTGCTTTGGCTATTTGGAATCTTTTGTGGTTCTATATGAATTTTAGAACTGTTTGTTCCATTTTGTTGATGAATGCTGTTGGTATTTTGATAGGAATTGGCACTGAATCTGTAGATTGCTTTAGTCAGGATGGCCATTTTGACAATATTAATTCTTCCTAGCCATGAGCACAGGATGTGGTTCCATTTATTGGTATCTTCTTTAATTTCTCTCATGAGTGTCTTGTAGTTTTCAGAGTATAGGGTTTTCACTTCTTTTGTTAGGTTTATTCCTAAGTATTTTATTCTTTTTGATGCAATTGTGAATGGAATTGTTTTCCTGATTTCTCTTTCTACTAGTTCATTGTTAGTGTATAGGAATGCAACAGATTTCTATGTATTAGTTTTGTATCATGCAACTTTGTTGACTTCAGTTATTAGTTCTAGTAGTTTTAGAGTTGATTCTTTATGTTTTTTTATGTACAATATCATGTCATCTGCAAAAAGTGACTGTTTTACTTGTTCCTTACCAATATGGATGCCTTTTATTTATTTGTGTTGTCTGATCGCCATGCTAGGACCTCCAGTACTATGCTGAGTAAAACTGGGGAGAGTGGGCATACTTTTCTTGTTCCTGATCTTAGAGGAAAAGGTTTCAGCTTTTCATTGTTAAGTATGATGTTGGCTGTGGGTTTGTCATATATGGCCTTTATTATGTTGAGGTACTTGCCCTCTGTACCCATTTTGTTGAGAGTTTTTATCATGAATGGATGTTGAATTTTGTCAAATGCTTTTTCAGCATCCATGGAGATGATCATGTGATTTTTGTCCTTCTTTTTATTGATATAGTGGATGATGTTGATGAGTTTTCAAATGTTGTACCATCCTTGCATCCCTGGGATGAATCCCACTTGGTCGTGGTGTAAGATTCTTTTGATGTATTTTTGCAGTCAGTTTGGCAATATTTTGTTGAGAATTTTTGCATCTACGTTCATCAGGGATATTGGTCTTTAGCTTTCTTTTTTTGCCATGTCTTTGCCTGGTTTTGGTATTAGAGTGATTCTGGCTTCATAGAATGAGTTTGGAAGTATTCCCTCCTCTTCTATTTTTTGGAAAACTTTTAGGGGAATGGTATTATATCTTTTCTAAATGTCTGATTAAATTCAGCAGTGAATCCATCTGGTCCGGGTGCTGCGATTTTATTTTTATTCTTGGAATGAATTTCACTTGGTCCCAGTTTTTGTGTTTGTTTTTCATAATGGACTATTAGATTCTATCTGCTAATCATTTATTTACATTGTTTGCCTAAGGAGTATATCAATATATTGGTCTATTGTGCACAACTATTATCAGGTTTTGTTACCAATATTGATATTTACTTCAACAAATAAAAATGGAAAATTTCTTCCTTTTTTTCTATGCTTTCTGTACTGTTTTAAGAAATTTTGCGATTATCTGAAGTTTAAGGTAAAACATTCCTGGGAATCCAGTTGGTAGGCAGTCTGGGGAAGTCAGTATGTTTCTTGTTTGTTTCTTTTTCGGTTTTGTTTTTTAGGGATCATCTCTGATAAATCTTTCTGTTCCTTGCATTGCAGTAGCTGGGTTTTCACTTTATGCCCCTAGTGCAGTTGGTTTTAGTTAATTGTATTTTTATAAAAGCGTATGTTATTCAATTTTTCTTTTTCTTTTCCTGTGTCTCATTTTTGAATAGTTTAATCTTTTGTATTGTTATCAACAGTTTTCTGTGTGCTAATTTTAACTTCTACTTTGTCATTTTTTGTTTTATATATTTAGGCTCTTTCTCCCTTTATTAAACATTTGTGTTGAATGGCAGCATTTTCTTTTCAAAGAAGCAGATTTTAATTTATTTTCTTTCAAATTTTTAGCTCTTCTGCTTTAATTTTAATTAGTTACTTCATTTGACATCCTTTTGGTTTCGTTTTTGGTCATTTTCCTAGTTTGTTTATTTTCATTTTTATTCATGTAGTTATTGCATGCTATGATTCTTTTCTCTGGGAACTGTGTTACCCATATCTCACATGCTAAATATTCATTATCATTAATATCTGGGAATCTTATAGTTTCATTTTGTTTTTTCCTTTTTTACCCATAAGCTGTTTATTGTTTGGAGAATTTTGTTGATTTCCTCTAAGAACTCTTTTAAGTTTACTAATTTCTTTTATTACATAGAAGTTAGAAAACAATTTGTATTTCTTTTTCTTAATTTATTAAGCTTACTTTTAGGCCTTAATATATGAAGCACTTTAAAAATATCCCATGTGCATTTACAATGAAAGTTCCTTGCTTATTATCATGGTATTGTAGTTATCCTATAGTATATATAGTATATACCCTATCCCTTATTGATTATGTCCACTTAATCTATAATTATCTAGGTCTGAATGAGGCACTTTAGTTCTCCTGTGGTCCATGTGTGTCTCTCCTTTCAAATCCTGGTATCTGCTTCATGAACTGTACTACTATTTAATAGAGCTATATTTTCACTCTGCATTTTAGACTGTGTTATGTGTTGTTATTGTTCTCGTAGAAATGTTTTGCCATGGATTCAAACTTTTCCGATACTCAGTATATGGCCCATGCTTTTCAGCTGCTGGGTAATGTTTTGTCTGTCTTTGAAGTTGAACTTCTCTGAGACACTTTTGTTAGACCACTGTCTCTTTAACACAGCATAAGGCTCAACAGGGCTTCCAAAAACAGTTTTCACACTACAGATGAGTTCAGCTACAATTTCCTGGGTGTGTTCTCATTGTCTATGTGAATGTTATTATGTGAATGCTATTCCTACCTTCTTCTTTTAAAAGCTATGTATTTGTTGTGGTTATTGTTGCCTGTTTACAAGAGGTGGATTTTCCTGGGATAGTTGGAAAAGGTTTTTGATTGAAACCTGGAGAGGGATAAGGTTAATGAATACAGGTTTCCCAATTTCAGTGACCCACGGTCCCACTCAGGGGTTGCTTGGAAGGATTCCTGGCCTGTTGTTTTCCTGTTTCTAGAACCAAGTGTGCTCGGGAAGAACTCTTGCATTTAGCCTTATGCTCCCATCATAAAACTTTATTGGCCTTGCCTCCCAATGCAATTCTTCTGGTTTCAGATTTTGTTTTCTTGTTACAGTGTTTTCTGGGATCTGCTTCCCTAACTGGCTGTTATCTAAGCATTATTCCCTCCAGCTGCTCCAAACCAGTGTCTCCACCCTACCTATTTGGGTTTCTATCCTCAGAGGCTTTTCTTCATGGTGCAGCTGTCCTTCTGGAATGGAGTATGAGATTCCTCGATTTGTGGTATGTGTAAAGGCTAAGAGGACTTTTCTGTTTTGCTGCTAATTTTCAAATCCATCAGTCAAGTTTCCAGCATGACTGGGTCCTCTCATTTTGTTGATGTTTTGGTGTCTAAGGGACCCTTCACTCCTCAGAGTTCCTGGCTCCCAGCCCTCCTCATGCAGCAGGTGCTTTGCTGCTGCTTGGAATCACCTGGCAGCCAGTGCTGATGAAAGTCTGCACGTGCTCCACCCCCACGCCACCCCCTCCTACATGGTTTACAGGAGGGCCTTTAAGGAGGCCTGAAAGGCCAGGTGCTGTGTCATGTCACAGGAGTTGTTTTCTGTAGAACTCTAAGAAAGAGCTGTGCTGCACGGAAATGAGTTCATATAAGCATTAGGGAGCAACAGCTTTCCTTTTACCCTGGGCTGGCTCTGTCTGGTCTAACAGTCAATTAACATAAGAGAGATGAACAGGAGAAAACCAAACTTACGTTTGTACCTACAGGAACCCCACTACGTGAAAGGTTCACAGACAGAAGGAGAAGGAAGTATCTATGCCTCCTGAATTGAGGGATGTGTTAGGGGCCTGGCCTTCAACAGGGAGGAGGACAATTCACGGAGCAGCAAGAAGAGCAGGAGATCTCCCCTACCACGCAGATGGCGCACTCAGATAAAACCGATCTCTGATAATAACTCCCATTCTGGGAAAGACCCCTTAAGATTCTTCCAGGTAGTTAGAGGAGAGGCAGAAGCTTCTCTTGAGCATGCAGTCTTGACTGCCTTTAGCTCAGAGTAGTCCACATGCTAAAGAGGCACAGTTGAAGGAGACTTGTTCTGAACCCCTTCACAAGTAGAGATGCTGTAACAGTGGAGGGGGATGCCAAGGAAAACTGCAAATATCATCCTGATTTTTGCACTTTGATGCTGTGTGTAGTCTTTCATAATTTATTTACTGTGAATAAATTTAATGTGTGTGGGTGTGGGCAGGGCCCCCTCCTTAAGTTGAGATAGTGAACTACAACCTTTGAAAATTTCCTCTGTGGTGACTTTGGGCAAGGGAGTATTTTTGGCTGGCTTTCAGAATACAATTACTCTTAAGTTCTTGGTGTTCATTTTCGATCACCTCCTAGACCTCAGAAACAATTTTTTTGAATACGGATATATTTTTTAATGAAGATACTAAACAGCCTTGCAAACTGTGTGTGTGTGTGTGTATTTACATTTATATAGTTTATAATATATTTCTAAACTGTCATTGCTTTTGTTAGGGGGATAAGTTCTGAGAATACCCTCCAAAAATATAATTATTCTAAAAACCTAGATGACTGGAAAATTCAGATTAAGTGGTCCTTAAACAGAGACTCCTAGGCAATTTTCACAATGAGCGCATTGAATTTATTAGCCAGCTAGGTTTGCTTTTACAATATGGCATTATCTAGTAGTTTGTGGTGTAACTGCACAATAAAGATGGTAAGAAGAAAAAAGTTAAAATGATGAGATATGAGAGAAAATTTTTAAAGAAGTATTCAGATTGTATATTCTCTGAAATGTCAGAAATTGCTAGAATTTTCAGTGTCATGAACCTTAATTTGAGGGAGGTAATATTTTCTTTCCTTAAAAAAATAGCTTTTGTTTTGCATGGCAGAAAATGGTTGTTTATTTGGTAGGTTCTGAGGAGCCCTTAGAAGATGACAAAATAAAAGGCTTTTCAGTAGTCTGTGGGAACAGGGCTTGTCTTAAGATGGAATTTGGAACCGTTGTTCCCTGGGCAAACTCACTCAGTGTTCAAGGTGAAATTTATAAAACCCCATTGTTTCCTATGAACTGCTACTTTGACCACTCTGTTCTGCAGAGTTATAACTGCATCCATTCCCCTCCAAAGCATTTACTTTCAAGAGTGCTTCTTGAGTATTATGTTGTCCTATATGAGGCTTGTCTTCCTCATCAAAATAATGGATCTTATAACTAAGAATTCTGGGTCAAGGAATTTAATTTGACTTTCGAGGGATCAAACTCAAAAATACATGTTCTCCTATATGTGAATATAACCTAATTTTCAAAACATAAATATTGGTAGGTGGGAAGAAAAAGTGTTTTAGTTACTGTGACACAAAAAATAGAATGATTATTAGCTTTTCTGCTAGTATTTCGGAGATATTTAATAGTTAAAAATGAAAAACATTGGTCATCAATACTTACTTAGTTGATATCATTAGGACAAAATATTTGAACTCAAATAGCTGATACCTTTGAGCATTAGGTTAAGGACAGTGCAATGGTTGGATGGGAAAATGAGCAGGAGAAGAAAGAAAAGAGAACTCCCATTTGCTGAGTGCAGGTTATGTGCCTTACTATGCATACATTTTTGTATCATTTAATTTAATCTCCAAAACAACACTGTGAAATGTGTACCATTGTTATACCTATTTTATAGGTGGAAAAATATGTCTATAAAAGGCTAAATGATTTGTGAAATTTCACATCATTAACAAGCATGCAAGGCAGAAGATACCTGGGGAGACAGGATTGGTTTTTGAACCCTGCATGCCATATTCCTTTCTGGAGGTTCACAGTATTAAAAGCTAAAGGGTTTCTATAAATTTAAGTTTAAGGTGTTTATTTTAAACTATCATTTGTGATAGTCACTTTATGTGAAAATTTGTTTTCATGATACACTATCCCACGTGAGAGTTATTTATCATGCTTCTATGATATTGATATCCCATATAACAAATAATCCATCCAACAGGAAACATGGTTTGGAAACTGTGTTATTCATTTGTTTTTTTATCTGTCATCTGTCTATCTGGAAGAAGCTACCCAGAGAAGTTAAATAATTTGCCTGATGGAGCATAACAAGCAACTGTTTGGAAATAAATCCTTTTTGTTTTTAATCAAAGGCTCACACTTTGAGAAAAAGTTAATGGTATAAAGCAGGTTCAGCAAATTATTTCTGTAAAGGTCCAGGTAGCAAATATTTCAGTCTCTCTGAGCTGCATGGGTGGTAGGTGTCTGTCACATAATACTCAGTTCTGCCACTGCAGCATTAAAGCAGCCATAGGCAATATGTAAATAAATATACAAGGCTGTGTTCCAAAAGTTGATTTACAAAACCAGATGGCAAGACTCATTTGGCCCCAGGGCCATAGTTTGCTGACCCTGGTATAAATATATACAATATGTTTTCAGGTCACACAGCAGCCTATCTTTTGTGTGGCCTTTAAAAAGCAAATTTACAGATATCTCAAAAGACAGCACACTACCTCATTTCATTACATGAAATGAATCTTGATGTGAAAAATGATTTGGTAAACCTGGCTCTCTGCAGTCACCTGAATGACTAAAGATAGCTTGCATGCATGGGAACTGGAGGTTTGAAATGAGCCTGCATTAAGAAATAACACAGAGTAGCTTTGCAGAAATGAGGTACTCTAGAAATAAGTTTGATTTTTAAATTTTTGAGATATAATTGTAGACAGTGAAATGCACGGATCTTAAGGTATATAGCTCAGTCATTTCCATCACCCTGAAAATTTCCCTGGGACCTATTCCCAATCAGTCCCCTCCACCAGCAGAGGCAAACTCTGTTCTTTCAGCTTGCACTGTGGATCCTTTTTGCCTATTCTGGAACTTCATGTAAATGACACATACAGCAGTATTCTTTCATGCCTGGCTTTGTAGCAGTTTCCTATTGCTGTATAGCATGTTACCACCATTCAGTAGCTTAAAAGAACACTCATTCATTATCTCCCAATTTCCATGTGTCAGGAATCCAGGCCTGGCTCACTGGGTCTTCTGCTCAGGGTCTCTCAGTGGTGAATCAAGGAGTCTTGCAGGGCTGTGTTCTCATCTGGTGCCCAGGGCCTTCTTTGAGGCTCATTTAGCTTATTGACAAAATTTGGTTCTTTATGGTTATAAGACAGAGGCCCTCCCCAAAGGCAATTCACAACATGGCTGTTGCTGCTTCAAGGCCAACAGATGGTATCTTGATTCAGGACGAGCTTACCTGGATAGGTAAGTCAAACCTACCCAGTGTATCTCATTCAGTTAATTCAAAATCAACTGATTGGGGAACCTAACTGTTGACATATTATGTAGCCTAATGATAAGAGTGCATTCCTCCCTATTTACTCTCAACAGGAGGGGACTATACTATACAGAGTTACAGTATTTGTTCATTATCAATGTCATGTACATGTGTGTAGTCTTTCATAATTTATTTACTGTGAATATATTTGAATATATGAGCACCATAGTTTATTAATACACTCTCCTGTTGGTGGACACTTCTTCCAGTTTTCAGCTATTACAAATAAAACTACTATGGATATTCTTCTACAATATTTTTTGTGGACAAATTTTTTTATTCATCTTGGATAAATACCTAGAAGTTAAGTTGGCAAGCCAAAAGAAAGGTGTACTTCCTTATAAAAAATAGCCAGCTGATTTTGCAAAAGTGGTTTTTCCATTTTATATGCATAAAAGCAACACTTGAGAGTTTTCGTTTGTTGCACACCTTCACCAGTATTTGGAGTTCTCAGTTTTGATTATTTTTTCATTTATTTTAACTTGAGCATTCAAATATCACATTATGGCTTCAATTTGTCTTGCTTGATAACTAATAACTTTCAGTAATGCACTTTCATGGGGTTAGTAGCCAATCCCTTGAAAAATGCCTGTTCAAGTCTTTCCCCATTTTGATGTGATCATGGAGATTTTATTATAGAATTTAGGAATTTTTTATACATTATGAATAAAAGTTCTTTGACAAATACGTGTCTTATGAACAGTTTCTCCTAGTCTATTCAAATTCCTGAGTATCTTGTGATAATTAAACATAATTAATTTCTAGGATGTCAACATTATTGATTTTTAAATTTAATAGCTAGTGTTTCTGTATCTCCTAAAGAAATCTTTGCCTAGTGAAAAATCACAAAGATATTTTCCTATGTATTCTTTTTTTTTATGAAGGTATTATTGATATACACTATTATGAAGGCTTCACATGAAAAAACAATGTGGTTACTACATTTACCCATATTATCAAGTCCCCACTCACACCCCAATTCAGTCACTGTCCATTAGTGTAGTAAGTTGACACTGATTCACTGTTTGCCTTCTCTGTGCTACACTATTTTCCCCTTGATCCCCCACACCATGTGTACTAAACAAAACACCCCTCAATCCCCTTCTCCCACCCTCCCCACCCACCCTCCCACACCCCTCCCCTTTGGTAACCACTAGTTCCTTCTTGGAGTCTCTGAGTCTGCTACTATTTTGTTCCTTCAGTTTTGCTTCATTGTTATACTCCACAAATGAGGGAAATCATTTGGCACTTGTCTTTCTCCGTCTGGCTTTTTTCACTGAGCATAATATCCTCCTGCTCCATCCATGTTGTTGCAAATAGCAGGATTTGTTTCCTTCTTATGGCGGAATAGTATTCCCTTGTGCATATGTACCACTTCTTCTTTATCCATTCATCTACTGATGGACACTTAGGTTGCTTCCATATCTTGGCTATTGTAAAAAGTGCTGCAATAAACATAGAGGTGCATATGTCCCTTTGAATCTGAGAAGTTGTATTCTTTGGGTAAATACCAAGGAGTGGGATTCCAGGGTCAAATGGTATTTGTATTTTTAGTTTTTTGAGGAACCTCCATATTGCTTTCCACAATGGTTGAACTAGCTTACATTCCCACCAGCAGTGTAGAAGGGTTCCCCTTTCCCCACATTCTCACCAGCATTTATTGTTTTTAGTCTTTTGGATGCTGGCCATCCTTACTGGTGTGAGGTGATATCCCATTGTGGTTTTAATTTACATTTCCATGATGATTAGTGATGTGGAGCATCTTTTCATGTGCCTGTTTCCCATCTGAATTTCTTCTTGGAGAATTGTCTCTTCATATCCGCTGCCCAATTTTTTTTAATATAATTTATTTTATTATCATTAATTTACAGTTACATGTGCAATATTACGATTATTAAACTACCCCTTCATCAGGTCCCCCCCACCAACCCCATTACACTCACTGTCCATTAGTGTAGTGAGATGCTATAGAATCACTACTTGTCTTCTCTGAGTTGTACTGCCCTCCCCGTGCCCCCCCAACATTACATCTGCTAATCGTAATGCCCCTTTTTCCCTCTTATCCCTCCCTTTCCGCCCATTTTCCCCAGTCCCTTTCCCTTTGGTAACTATTAGTCCATTCTTGGGTTCTGTGAGTCTGCTGCTGTTTTGTTCCTTCAGAATTTTTTCTTTGTTCTTATACTCCACATATGAGTGAAATCATTTGATACTTCTCTTTTTTGGCTTGGCTTATTTCACTGAGCATAATACCCTCTAGCTCCATCCATGTTGTTGCAAATGGTAGGATTTGTTTTCTTCTTATGGCTGAATAATATTCCATTGTGTATATGTACCACATCTTCTTTATCCATTCATCTACTGATGGACACTTAGGTTGCTTCCATTTCTTGGCTATTGTAAATAGTGCTGCAATAAACATAGGGGTGCATCTGTCCTTTTCAAATTGGGCTGCTGCATTCTTAGGGTAAATTCCTAGGAGTGGAATTCCTGGGTCAAATGGTATTTCTATTTTGAGTTTTTTGAGGAACCTCCATACTGCTTTCCACAATGGTTGAACTAATTTGCAGTCCCACCAGCAGTGTAGGAGGGTTCCCTTTTCTCCACATCCTCGCCAACATTTGTTGTTGTTTGTGTTTTGGATGTTGGCCATCCTCACTGGTGTGAGGTGATATCTCATTGTGGTTTTAATCTGCATTTCTCTGATGATTAGCGATGTGGAGCATCTTTTCATGTGCCTGTTGGCCATCTGAATTTCTTCTTTGGAGAAGTGTCTATTCATGTCCTCTGCCCATTTCTTAATTGGATTATTTGCTTTCTGTTTGTTAAGGTGCATGAGTTCTTTATATATTTTGGATGTCAACCCTTTATCAGATACGTTTTTTATGAATATATTCTCCCATACTGTAGGATGTCTTTTTGTTCTACTGATGGTGTCCTTTGCTGTACAGAAGCTTTTCAGCTTGATATAGTCCCACTTGTTCATTTTTGCTTTTGTTTCCCTTGCCCGGGAGATATGTTCATGAAGAAGTCGCTCATGTTTATGTCCAAGAGATTTTTGCCTATGTTTTTTTCTAAGAGTTTTATGGTTTCATGACTTACATTCAGGTCTTTGATCCACCTTGAGTTTACCTTTGTGTATGGGGCTAGACAGTAGTCCAGTTTCATTCTCTTACATGTAGCTGTCCAGTTTTTCCAACACCAGCTGCTGAAGAGGCTGTCATCTCCCCATTGTATATCCAAGGCACTTTTATCAAATATTAATTGACTGTATATGTTTGGGTTAATGTTTGGGTTTTCTATTCTGTTACACTGGTCTGTGGGTCTGTTTTTGTGCCAATACCAAATTGTCTTGATTCCTGTGACTTTGTAGTAGAGCGTGAAGTCAGGGAGTGTAATTCCCCATTTTATTCCTCCTTCTCAGGATTGATTTGGCTATTCGGGTCTTTTGTGGTTCCATATGAATTTTAGAATTATTTGTTCCAGTTCATTGAAGAAAGCTATTGGTAGTTTGATAGGGATTGCATTGAATCTGTAGATTGCTTTAGTAGTATAGCCATTTTAACAATATTTATTCTTCCTAGCCAAGAGTATGGGATGCATTTCCATTTGTTAGTGTCCTCTTTAATTTCTCTTAGGAGTGTCTTGTAGTTTTCAGAGTACAGGTCTTTCACTTCCTTTGTTAGGTTTATTCCTAGGTATTTTATTCTTTTTGATGAAATTGTGAATGGAACTGTTTTTCTGATTTCTCTTTCTGTTAGTTCATCATTAGTGTATAGGAAAGCAACAGATTTCTGTGTGTTAATTTTGTATCCTGCAACTTTGCTGAATTCACATATTAGTTCTAGTAGTTTTGGAATGGAGTCTTTAGGGTTTTTTATGTACAGTACCATGTCATCTGCAAATAGTGACAATTTGACTTCTTCTTTACCAATCTGGGTGCCTTGTATGTCTTTGTTTTGTCTGATTGCCGTGGCTAGGACCTCCAGTACTATGTTGAATAACAGTGGAGAGAGTGGGCATCCCTGTCTTGTTCCCGATCTTAGATGAAAAGCTTTCAGCTTCTCGCTGTTAAGTATGATGTTAGCTGTGGGTTTGTCATATATAGCCTTTATGATGTTGAGGTACTTGCCTCTATACCCATTTTGTTGAGAGTTTTAATCAGGAATGGATGCTGAATTTTGTCAAATGCTTTTTCAGCATCTATGGAGATGATCATGTGGTTTTTGTTCTTCTTTTTGTTGATGTGGTGGATGATGTGGATGGATTTTCGAATGTTGTACCATCCTTGCATCACTGGGATGAATCCCACTTGATCATGGTGTATGACCCTCTTGATGTATTTTTGAATTCGGTTTGCTAATATTTTGTTGAGTATTTTTGCATCTACGTTCATCGGGGATATTGGTCTGTAATTTTCTTTTTTGGTGAGGTCTTTGCCCGGTTTTGGTATTAGAGTGATGCTGGCTTCATAGAATGAGTTTGGAAGTATTCCCTCCTCTTCTATTTTTTGGAAAACTTTAAGGAGAATCAGTGTTATTTCTTCTCTATATGTCTGGTAGAATTCAGAGGTGAATCCATCAGGCCCGGGGGTTTTGTTCTTGGGTAGTTTTTTGATTACCAATTCGATTTCGTCGCTGGTGTTTGGTCTGTTTAGTTTTTCTGTTTCTTGCTTGGTCAGTCTTGGAAGGTTGTATTTTTCTAAGAAGTTGTCCATTTCTTCTATGTTTTCCAGCTTGTTAGCATATAGATTCTCATAATATTCTCTTATGATTCTTTGTATTTCTGTGGGGTCCGTCGTGATTTTTCCTTTCTCATTTCTGATTGTGTTTATTTGTGTAGATTCTCTTTTTCTCTTAATGAGTCTGGCTAGGGGTTTATCTATTTTGTTTATTTTTTCAAAGAACCAGCTCTTGGTTTTATTGATTTTTTCTATTGTTTTATTCTTCTCAATTTTATTTATTTCTTCTCTAATCTTTATTATGTCCCTCCTTCTGGTGACTTTGGGCCTCATTTGTTCTTCTTTTTCCAATTTCAGTAATTGTGTCTTTAGACTATTCATTTGGGAATGTTCTTCCTTCTTTAAATAGGCCTGGATTGCAATATACTTTCCTCTTAGAACTGCCTTTGCTGCGTCCCACAGAAGTTGTGGCTTTGTGTTGTTGTTGTCATTAGTCTCCATATATTCTTTGATTTCTGTTTTGATTTGGTCGTTAACCCATTGATTAATTAGGAGAATGTTGTTAAGTCTCCATGTATCTGTGAGCCTTTTTGATTTCTTTCTAAAATTTATTTCTAGTTTTATACCTTGGTGATCTGAGAAGTTGGTTGGTAGGATTTCAATATTTTTGAAATTACTGAGGTTCTTTTTGTGGCCTAGTATGTTGTCTAATCTGGAAAATGTTCCATGTGCACTTGAGAAGAATGTGTATCCTGTTGCTTTTGGGTGTAGAGTTCTGTAGATGTCTGTTAGGTCCATCTGTTCTAGTATGTTGTTCAGTGCCTCTGTGTCTTTACTTATTTTCTGTCTGGTTGATCTGTCCTCTGGAGTGAGTGGTGTGTTGAAGTCCCTAAGATGAATGCATTGCTGTCTATTTCCTCCTTTAATTCTGTTAGTATTTGTTTCACATATGTTGGCGCTCCTGTGTTGGGTGCATATATATTTATAATAGTAATATCTTCTTGTTGGACTGACCCCTTTATCATTATGTAATGTCCTTCTTTATCTTTTGCTACTTTCTTCGTTTTGAAGTCTATTTTGTCTGATACGAGTACTGCCACACCTGCTTTTTTCTCTTCATTGTTTGCATGAAATATCTTTTTCCATCCCTTCACTTTTAGTCTCTGTATATCTTTGGATTTGAGGTGAGTTTCTTGTAGGTAGCATATAGATGGGTCTTGCTTTTTGATCCATTCTGTTACTCTGTGTCTTTTGATTGGTGCATTGAGTCCATTTACATTTAGGGTGATTATTGATAGGTATGTACTTATTGCCATTGCTGGCTTTAGATTCATGGTTACCAAGGGTTCAAGGGTTGCTTCTTTACTATCTAACAATCTAACTTAACTTTCTTGTTAAGTTATTGTAAACACAGTCTGATGTTTCTTTCTTTCTCTCCCTTCTTATTCCTCCTCCTCCATTCTTTCTATAATAGGTGTTTTATTCTTTGCCTTTAGTTAGTATTTGGATGGTCCGCTTTCTTTGCTATGATTTTGTTTTCTCGGGTGACATCTTTTTAGCCTTAGGTGTGCTTCCATCTAGAGAAGTCCATTTAAGATATCCTGTAGTTGTGGTTTATGAGAGGCAAACTCTCTCAACTTTTGTTTATCTGGAAATTGTTTAATCCCTCCATCATATTTAAATGATAATCGTGCTGGATACAGTATTCTTGGTTCGAGGCCCTTCTTTTTCATAACGTTAAATGTATCATGCCATTCTCTTCTGTCCTGTAAGGTTTCTGTTGAGAAGTCTGATGATAGTCTGATGGGTTTTCCTTTGTAGGTGATCTTTTTTCTCTCTCTAGCTGCCTTTAATACCCTGTCATTATCTTTGATCTTTGCCATCTTAATTATTATGTGTCTTGGTGTTGTCTTCTTTGGGTCGCTTGTGTTGGGAGATCTATGAGCTTCGGTGGACTGCGAGACTACTTCCTTCCCCAGCAAGGGAAAGTTTTCAGCAATTATTTCTTCAAAGACACTTTCTATCCCTTTTTCTCTCTCTTCTTCCTCTGGTACTCCTATAATGCGAATATTGTTCCGTTTGGATTGGTCACACAGTTCTCTTAATATTCTTTCATTCCTAGAAATCCTTTTATCTCTCTGCCTCAGCTGCTCTGTACTCCTGTTCTCTGTTTTCTATTCCATTAACAGTCTCTCGCATCTCATCCATTCTGCTGTTAAGCCCATCGATCGCTTGTCTGATTTCTGTATTGTCTTTCCTCAGTTCCCTCACTTCCTCCCTCAGCTCTTGCACATTTCTCTGTAGGTCCATCAGCATGGTTATGACTTTTATTCTGAATTCTTTTTCAGGAAGACTGTGCATTTCCATCCCTTCAGACTCCCTCTCTGGGGTTGTCTGGTTGATTTTGGTCTGAACCATATTCCTCTGTCTTTTCATGGCTATATAATTGGTCACTGATAGTTGCCACGTATGTCAGCTGGGCTCTTTAAGACTTTAAAAAGAGAAGAAAAAAAAAGAAAAAAAAAAGAAAAGAAAAAAAGAAAGAAAAGAAAAAACAAAAACAAAACAAAAAACAAAACAAAACAAAAAAAACAAAAAAAATGCCCACCAGACGTAGATACTGTGGGAATGCTCTAGGTGGCGCTATTGCCCCACTATTCCACAGCTGTGAGTGTGCCGCCCCGCAGGGCCCTTTATCGCTCTGGCAGGGGTGGGAACGAATAGGAGGCTGTTGATCTCAGTGAGAAGTGTAAGTATGGCTATGCTTCCTCAGTCACCAGCTAAGGCATCTGAAACTCCCCAGGACTCCCAGCCTACTGGGCTGAGTGTGCTGGGGCGATCCGGCTCCTCCGCTGGGCTCCTGTCACTTTAAGACTGCTGAAGAAAGCGCGTGCTTTTTTTTTTTTCCTTCCCCGGAGCCGGGTGCAAGCACCCTGGCGTGTTCCCCGCTCAGATCCTGCCCCTCTGTCTCTCCAATCTCCGCTGCACTGCGCAATGTGGGTCAGCGCTCCCTGCGCAGATCACCGGGGCTGGCGACTTCGCGGGGTGTACTTCCACTCCCTCCCGGCTCTGAATCCTCTCCTCCCGCCGGTGCGCTGGGGTGGGGGAGGGCTCGGGTCCCGCCGGGTCGCGGCTCCGTATCTTACCCGCCCCTTGGGGTGCCGAGTCCTCTCGGGTGTAGCTGCACGCTGTGCACTTTCCTGTGTATTCTCATCTCTCTTTTAGGAATAGATGTATTTTCTGTGTTTTCGTAGATAAATATAGTGTTGGGAGGAGATTTCTGCCACCCTGCTCACACTGCCATCTTCCCGGAAGTCCGCTGCCCATTTTTTAATCAGGTTATTAGGTTTTTGGGTGTAGAGGTGTGTAAGTTCTTTATATATTGTGGATGTTAACCCCTTGTCAGATATGTCATTTACAAATATATTCTTCCATACAGTTGGATGCCTGTTTTTTCTGTTGATGGTGTCCTTTGCCATACAGAAACTTTTTAGTTTGATGTAGTCCCATGAGTTCATTTTTGCTTTTGCTTCCCTTGCTCAAGGAGATGCATTCAGGAAGAAGTTGCTCATGCTTATATTCAGGAGATTTTGCCTATGTTGTCTTCTAAGAGTTTTATGGTTTCATGACTTACATTCAGGTCCTTGATCCATTTTGAGTTTGCTTTTTTGTATGGGTTTAAACAATCCAGTTTCATTCTCTTGCATGTAACTGTCCAGTTTTGCCAACAGCAGATGTTGAAGAGGCTGTCATTTCCCTATTGTATGTCCATGGCTCCTTTATCATATGTTAATTGACCATATATGGTTGGGTTTATATCAGGGCTCTCTAGTCCATTCCATTGGTCTATGGGTCTGTTCTTGTGCCAGTACCAAATTATCTTGAGTTCAGTGGCATTGTGGTAAAGCTTGAAGTTGGGCAGCATAATCCCCCCAGCTTTATTCTTCCTACTCAGGATAGCTTTGGCTATTCAGGGTCTTTTGTGGTTCCATATGAATTTTAGAACTATTTGCTCTAGTTCATTGAAGAATGCTGTTGGTAGGAATTGCATTGAATCTGTGGATTGCTTTAGGCAGGATGGCCATTTTGACAATATTAATTCTTCCTATCCACAAGCATGGGATGTGTTTCCATTTATTGGTATCTTCTTTAATTTCTCTCATGAGTGTCTTGTAGTTTTCAGAGTATAGGTCTTTCACTTCCTTGGTTAGGTTTACTCCTAGGTATTTTATTCTTTTTGATGCAACTCTGAATGGAATTGTTTTCCTGATTCCTCTCTCTGCTAGGTCATTGTTACTGTAGAGGAATGCCATAGATTTCTGTGCATTAATTTTATATCCTACAACTTTACTGAATTCAGATATTATATCTAGTAGTTTTGGAGTAGATTCTTTAGAGTTTTTTATGAACAATATCATGTCATCTGCAAATAGGGACAGTTTAACTTCTTCCTTGCCAGTCTGGATGCCTTTTATTTCTTTGTGTTGTCAATTGCCGTGGCTAGTACCTCCAGTACTATGTTGAATAGAAGTGGGGAGAGTGGGCATCCTTGTCTTGTTCCCGATCTTAAAGGAAAAGCTTACAGCTTCTCGCTGTTAAGTATAATGTTGTCTGTGGGTTTGTTATATATGGCCTTTATTATGCTGAGGTACTTGCCCTCTATACCCATTTTGTTGAGAGTTTTTATCATGAATGGATGTTTAATTTTGTCAAATCCTTTTTCAGCATCTATGGAGATGATCATGTGTTTTCTGTCCTTCTTTTTGTTGATGTGGTGGATGATGTTGATGGATTTTTGAATATTGTACCATCCTTGAATCCCTGGAATAAATCCTACTCGATCATGATGGATGATCTTTTTGATGTATTTTTGATTTCGGTTTGCTAATATTTTGTTGAGTACTTTTGTGTCTGTTTTCATCAGGGATATTGGCCTGTAGTTTTCTTTTTTGTGGTGTCTTTGCCTGGTTTTGTTATTAGAGTGATGCTGGCCTCATAGAATGAGTTTAGAAGTATTCCCACTTCTACTCTTTGGAAAACTTTAAGGAGGATGGGTATTAGGTCTTCACTAAATGTTTGGTAAAATTCAGTGGTGAAGCCATCGGGCCCAGGCGTTTTGTTCTTAGGTAGGTTTTTGATTAATAGTTGAATTTCATTGCTGGTAATTGGTCTTTTAAGATTTTCTGTTTCTTTCTGGGTCAGCCTTGGAAGGTTGTATTTTTCTAGAAAGTTGTCCATTTCTTCTAGGTTATCCAGTTTGTTAGCATATAATTTTTCATAGTATTCTCTAATAGTTCTTTGTATTTCTGTGCTGTCTGTAGTGGTTTTTCCTTTCTCATTTCTGATTCTGTTTATGTGAGGTGACTCTCTTTTTCTTGGTAAGTCTGGCTAGGGGATTATCTATTTTGTTTATTTTCTCAAAGAACCAGCTCTTGCTTTTGTTGATCCTTTCTATTGTTTTATTCTTCTTGATTTTATTTATTTCTGCTGTAATCTTTATTATGTCCCTCCTTCTACTGACTTTGGGTCTCATTTATTCTTCTTTTTCTAGTTTTGTTAATTGTGAGTTTAGACTGTTCATATGGGAATGTTCTTCTTTCCTGAGGTAGGCCTGTATTGCAATATACTTTCCTCTTAGCATGGCCTTTCCTGTGTCCCACAGATTTTGCGGTGTTGAATTATTGTTGTCATTTTTCTCCATATATTGTTTGATCTGTTTTTATTTGGTCATTCATCCGTTCATTATTTAGGAGCATGTTATTAAACCTCCATGTGTTTGTGGGATTTTTCATTTTCTTTGCATAATTTATTTCTAGTTTCATTCCTTTTTGGTCTGAGAAGCTCGTTGGTACAATTTCAATCTTTTTAAATTTACTGAGGCTCTTTTTGTGGCCTAGTATATGATCTATTCTTGAAAATGTTCCATGTGCACTTGAGAAGAATGTATATTCTGCTGCTCTTGGGTGTAGAGTTCTGTAGATATCTGTTAAGTCCATCTGTTCTAATGTGTTGTTCAGTGCCTCTCTCTCCTTACTCATTTTCTGTCTGTTTGATCTGTCCTTCAGTGCAAATGGTGTGTTGAAGTCTCTTAGAATGAATGCATTGCATTCTATTTCCACCTTTAATTCTCTTAGTATTTGTTTCACATATGTAGGAGCTCCTGTGTTGGGTGCATAGATATTTATAATGGTTATATCTTCTTGGTGGACTGACCCTTTTATCATTGTGTAAAGTCTTTCTTTGTCTCTTGCGACTTTCTTTGTTTTGAAGTCTATTTTGTCTGATACAAGTACTGCAACTCCTGCTTTTTTTTCCCTATTAGTTGCATGAAATGTCTTTCTCCATCCCTTCACTTTTAGTCTGTGTATGTCTTTGGGTTTAAAGTGAGTCTTTTGAAGGCAGCATACAGATGGGTCTTGTTTTTTTATCCATTCAGTGACCCTATGTCTTTTGACTGCTGCATTCAGTCCGTTTACATTTAGGGTGATTATGGATAGGTATGTACTTATTGGCATTGCCGGCTTCAGATTTGTGGTTACCAAAGGTTCAAGGTTAACTTCCTTACTATCTAAGAGTCCAACTTAACTCACCTAATATGCTATTACAAACACTATCTAAAGGTTCTTTTTTTTGTTTTGTTTTTTTTCCCTCCTCCTTTTTCTTCCTCCATTCTTTATATATTAGGTATCATATTCTGTACTGTTTGTCTATCTCTTGATTGACTTTGGGGATAGTTAATTTAATTTTGCATTTGCTAAGTAATTAGCTGTTCTATTTTCTTTACTGTGGTTTTATTACCTCTGGTGACAGCTATTAAACCATAGGAACCCTTCCATCTACAGCAATCCCTCCAAAATATAATGAGAGATGATTTGTGGGAGGCAAATTCTCTCAGCTTTTGCTTATCTGGGAATTTTTTAATTCCTCCTTCAAATTTAAATGATAATCTTGCCGGATAAAGTAATCTTGTTTCAAGGCCCTTCTGCTTCATTGCATTAAATATGTCATGCCACTCCCTTCTGGCCTGTAAGGTTTCTGCTGAGAAGTCTGATGATAGCCTGATGGGCTTACCTGTGTATGTGATCTTATTTCTCTCTCTGGCTTCTTTTAATAGTCTGTCCTTATCCTTGATATTTGCCATTTTAATTACTATATGTCTTAATGTTGTCTTCCTTGGGTCCCTTATTTTGGGATATCTGTGCACCTCCATGGCCTGAGAGACTATCTCCTTCCTCAGATTGGGGAATTTTTCAGCAGTCATCTCCTCAAAGACACTTTCTATCCCTTTTTCTCTCTCTTCTTCCTCTGATACCCCTATAATGGGAATATTGTTCCACTTGGATTTGTCACACAGTTCTCTCAATATTCTTTCATTGTTAGAGATCCTTTTTTCTCTCTGTGACTCTGCTTCTTTGTTTTCCTCTTCTCTAGTTTCTATTTTATTTATCATCTCCTCCACCATATGCAATCTGCTTTTAATACCCTCCATTGTGCTTTTCAATGATTGGATATCCAACCGTAATTCATTCCTGAGTTCTTGAATATCTTTCCGTTCCTCCATGAGCATGTTAATGATTTTTATTTTGAACTCCCTTTCAGGGAGAGTCATGAGGTCAGTATCATTTAAATCTTTCTCAGGAGTTGTATTCATAATTTTACTCTGGACCAGGTTCCTTTGGTGTTTCATATTTGTGTATGGCGCCCTCTAGTGCCCAGAAGCTCTACTCTCTGTTGCTGCTCAGCCCCTGAAGCAATGTGTGGGATTGCAGGGGAGTGGTATTGGTGCCTCCGGGGAGGAAAGAGCTGTTTCCTGCTTCCTGGCTGCTATGCCTCTCGTCACAGAAGAGTTTCTTGGAGCTGTGTAGAAGACAGCCAGGGAGGTGGAGCACCTGAAGATGATGAAAGCTCCCAATCTGCTGGGCAGAGTGCACCTGAACAATTTTGTCTGCCTGTCCTTTCTCCGGAGCAGTAAGCTCTGTGCAATCCTTGCCCCTTTAGCAGCCCTATTGCTAAGGGCTTGTTAGGAAGTCTCTCAGAGTGCCCACCTTTCTTTTGTCCCAGAGCAGCTGGGTATGGATCCCTGCTTTCCATAAGCAGCTAGAATCTTAATCTCTCCAGGAATTCTGCCTGTCTCTCTTTCCAACCCCCTAATTATGAGAGTATCATGCAACCACCATGAAATGTATGTTTGTGCTCCCAAAGCAGATATCCAGAGTTAGGTATTCAGCAGTCCCAGATCTCCACTCCCTCCATGCTCCATTCCTCTTCCTCCTGCCAGTGAGCTGGGGTGGTGGAAGGGCTTGGATCCTGCAGGACCACGGCTTTAGTACGTTACCCTTTTCCAAGGGGGGGTCTGTTCTTGTCTCCAGGTGTATGCAGTTTGTTGCAGTCCTCTTTCCTGTTGCTCTTTCAAAAGTAGTTGTATTAGTTATGTTTTCATATTATATGCGGTTTTAGGAGGAATCCTCTGTCTCACCTCTCATGCCGCCATCTTTACTTAACTCCCTCCTATGTTTTCTTTTAGAATCTTATTTGGAAAATATGTTTTCAGTATAGAAAATGCTAGGTTGAGACTTTTTCTCAGCAGTTGAAAAGATTTTGTTCCATCATTTTTTTCAGTCTGTGTGGTTTCTGTTGAGAAGCCAGTAATATTTTTTATTGTTCTCATATATGCTTCTTATCTCTCTGACTACAATTAAATATGTCAAAGGTCTAGTTTCCATTTGTTTCTTCTTTTCTTCCCATCCTTTTTCTCTTCTTTTATCTCTTTTTCTACTGAGATTTCTGATTCACTCACTCTTTATCTTTTCCATTAAGTACTTGAACATATTTATAACTCTTTTCAAGGTCATATGTACTAATTTCAACAACCCTATTATCTCCAGGCTACTTTTTCCTGCTTCTTTGCTTATCTGGTAATTTTTTTTTAACACACTTTACTTTTTAAAACAATTTTAAGTTCACATCAAACTTGAACAGAAAATACAGAACACCTTTATACTCTCTGCCCCACAGAAACACATCTACCCTGCTGAAAAAGCTCACACCTGAGTGATGCATTTCTTACAATCAATTAACCCACACTGACACATCATAATCACCTAAAGGCCACAGCATACATTGTGGTTCATTCTTGGTGGTGCACGTTCCATAGGTTTTGACAAATGTGTAATGGCATATATCCACCATTACAGTGTTATACAGAATAGTTTCACTGCCCTAAAAACCACCCGTGCTCCACCTATTCATCCCTCTATCCCCGCTAATTCCCAGCACCTGCTGGTCATTGTATTGTCTCCATAAATTTTGCCCTTTCCAGAATGCCATATAGTTAGAATCATGTAGTATGAAGACTCCTCAGGCTGGCTTCTTTCACTTGGTAATATGCATTTAAGTCCCTCCATGTCTTTTCATGGCTTGATAGTGCATTTGTTTTTAGTACTAAATAACATTTCATTTTCTGGATGCATCACAGTTCATCTATCCATTCACCTACTAAAGGACGTCTTGGTCTCTTCCAACTTTTGGCAATTATGAAGAAAACTGCTGTAAATATCTGTGTGCAGGTTTTTGTGTGAACATTTTTTTAATCCATTTGGGTAAATACTGAGTAGTGTGACTGCCGGATTGTGTGGTAAAAGTATATTTAGTTTCTAAAGAAATTATCATATCGTCTTCCAAAGTGGCCTATACCACTTTGCATTTCCACTAATAATGAATGAGAATTTCTGTTGTTCCACATCCTCATCAACATGTGGTGCTGTCAGAGTTTTGAATTTTAGCCATTTTAATGGGTATGAGATTGTTTCTCCTTGTTTAAACTTACCATTCCTTATGACAAGTGATGCTGAGCATCTTTTCATATGCTTATTAGCCAGCCATCTGTATGTCTTCTTTGTTGAGGTGTCTGTTAAGGTCTTTACCCCCCCATTTCTGAAAATAGGTTGTTTGTATTCCTGTTGCATTTTAAGAGATCTTTGGGTATTTTGGATAACAGACCTTTACAGATGTGTCATTTGCACATATTTTCCCCAAATTTGTGACTTGTGTTCTTATTGTCTTGACAGTGTCTTTTACAGAGCAAAAAATTTTAATTTTAATTCAGTCCAGCTTACAATTATTTCTTTCATGGATCATGCCTTTGGTGTTGTATCTAAGAAGTTATCACTGAACTCCCTTGTTATCTTTTGGTTTTGTAAAGCTTTTCATTTTACATTTGGATCTATGATCCATTTGAGTTACTTTTTTGTGAAAGGCATAAGGTCTGTGTAGATGTATTTTTTACATGCATTTGGATGAGCAGGTGTTCCAGTGCCATTTGTTGAAAAGACAGCCTTTTCTCCATAGTATTACCTTTGTACCTTTGTCAAAAGTCAATTTTCTATATTTGTGTGGGTCTATTTCTGGGCTGTCTAATCTGTTCCATTGCTCTATTTGTCTATTCGTTCACTGGTGCTACATTGTCTCGATTACTGTCACTATACTGTATATCTTGAAGTCAGATAGCGTCAGTTCTTGGATTGTTTCTTTGCATTCAGTATTGTGTTGATTATTCTGGACCTTTTACTTTTCCATACAAACTTTAAAATCAGTTTTTTGATATCCACAAAATAGCTTACTGGAATTTTTATTACAATTGTATTGAATCTATTAAATAGTTGAGAAGGACTTGTATCTTAACAATATTGAGTTTTCCTATCCATGAACATGGGAATAATATCTCCATTTATTTAGTTCTTTCATTTCTTTCATCAATGTTTATTTGTTTTCCTCATATAGATCTTATACATATTTTGTTAGATTTATACCTAAGTATTTGTTTTGAGGGGATACTAATTCATGAAACAGTATTGAGTTTTTAATTTCAAATTCTTTTGTTGATTGCTGTTACATAGGAAAACTATTGAATTTCATATATTAGAACTGCACTCTTCATCTTGCTATAATTGCTTAATTGTTTCAGGGTTTCTTTGGTTATTTTTTATATGTAAACAATTATGTCATGTGCTAACAAAAAGTTTCATTTCTTCCTTCCCAATCTGCATATCTTTTATTTCCTTTTCTTGTCTCATTATGTTACTTTACAACAATTTCATGTATGATGTTGAAAGGAATGATAAGAGGGGTCATTCTTAACTTGTCGACCTTAATATGAAAGCTTCTAGTTTCTCCTCATTAAGTATTATGTATTATTTAGCTGTAAGTTTTTTTTCTTTTTAATTTTGTAGATGTTTTGTATCAGGTTGAGAAAGTTCCTCCTCTATCCCTCATTGGCTGAGGGTTTTGTTTGTTTTTACCATGAATGGGTCTTGAGTTAGTTAAATGCCTTTTCTACATTTATTTATATGAACATTTTAATTAATTTATTTATCCCATTAATGTTATTGATTACACTAATTAATTTTTGAATGTGAGCCAGCTTTCCATACTTTTAATGAATACTATTTGACTGTGGGATTTGATTGCTAATACCTTACCCATCGCTGAATTAGTATGTTATTACTTAGTTGAGGATTTTTATTTATTTATTTATTTATTTATTTATTTATGCATTTTGGTATCATTAATGTACAATTACATGAGCAACATTATGGTTACTAGACTCCCCCCATTATCAAGTCCCCACCAAATAACCCATTACAGTCATTGTCCATCAGCCTAGTAAGATGCTATAGAATCACTACTTGTCTTCTCTGTGTTATACTGCCTTCCCCATGTCCCCCCACCTCCACATTATGTGTGCAAATTGTAATTCCCCTTTTCCCCCCTTATCCCTCCCTTCCCACCCATCCACCCCAGTCCCTTTCTCTTTGGTAACTATTAGTCCATTTTTGGGTCCTGTGAGTCTGCTGCTGTTTTGTTCCTTCAGTTTTTTCTTTGTTCTTATACTCCACATATGAGTGAAATCATTTGATACTTGTCTTTCTCCACCTGACTTATTTCACTGAGCATAATACCCTCTAGCTCCATCCATGTTGTTGCAAATAGTAGGATTTGTTTTCTTCTTATGGCTGAAAGTTGAGGATTTTTGAATCTATGTTCATGAAAGATATTGGTCTGTAGTTTCTTTCTTGTGATGTTTTTGGTTTCGGTATGCAATATTTTACTTACTGAATATTGTGATTGATGCTATGGAGTCTGATTTTTTTTAATTTTAATTTAAGAAATTCAGTCTGGCAAGCAGCTAATTTATTAGCAGACTTGTTTTGTTCTTTTGTTTTGACAATTTTTTCTCCTTGAGCAAACTCTGGTCTGTCTCCTCTGAGCCTCTTCCCTGTGAGGCCTAGAACGTGGCTCTGTCCTTGGCTTGCTTAGCCCAGTTTTTGCAAAGAATCCTGCTAAGTCAATTTAGTGAGAATCCCCTCACCTTTAATATCTGATCAAATTCCCACCATCGATACCTGTATTTGTATTTAAGTCCTTCCTTTGCCTTTAGCTAGAAGCCCGTTATACCAGTTTAGCAAGAAGCCCCCACCATTGACATCTATCAAGTTCCTTTTACTAATTTACTGCCCACTGAACCTCTTACTTTGCTCTCTGGCTATAAATCCCTCACTGTCTTTTCTGTATTTAGAGCTGGAATCACCCTATTGCTGTAGTCTTGAATAAAGTATTCCTTACCATTTTAACAAATGACAGAATAATTTTTATTTTGCATATTTGAAGGGTTTTTTTCCTTTTCAAATGGGTTTAGAGTAGATCTAACACTAGTCCTACAGAAGCCCTATTCTCCTGATATCACCTTTCTGGGATTTCAGTTGAAGGTCATATCATTCCCTCAGATATCTCCATTCAGCTCAGATTTCCAGTTGCTGTGCCATTCGTGGCTTCAGAATATGAACATGCACAATTTAGTATTCTGACCATGACTTAAAGGGACCTCTGTGCAGCTACTGAGAGCTCCTAATTCAGTTCTACCTAATCCAGTTCTACCCAAACCCATCCTGCTTGGTACCATGACCCTCGTCTCCCAGCCACCTCAGCCGTCCACACTGTGATCTCTGACTTCTTGTCTTAGAGTGACTACCACGCTCTGCTTGACATTTACCTCCCTGCCCTGTGCTCTGGCAACTTCCTCCAGGAAGAAAGCTGGTGATATTGTAGCAGTCACATTTTGTGTGTTTCCGCCGCTCTGCCACCAATTGTCTAACAATGAAAACAGTTGTTTCATATACTTTATTCAGTGTTAGAGTTGTTTATAAAGAAAGGTTTTCCAATGTCTGTTACTCTGTCATGGACAGAGTCAGAAGTCCTAGGCTTTATTTTAAGTCCTTTCTTGGCACTAAGTCTTGAGACTTTGAACTACGTTTTTTTACCACCAAATTAAAAATGTAAAAATAATTTAAAAATCAAATCAAAACACTGTATGCTCATTTACTTAAATGTTATCCCTGGCTCTTTTGTTCTTCCCTTTGTCCAAGTCTACACACACTAATTAAATCTGAGCTGTTCTTTCACCTGTATGGGAGGGCAAAAGCCAATCTAATGTCTGATATTAGTAAAACTGGATGCTTATATATATATATATAATATATATATATATATATATATATATATATATATATTTCTGCCTAAGAAGAAATAGTTACAAAGTCTTAGAATTCTTCTAAAGATCAAGAAATCTCTAGTTATGGAAAAACAAAACAAAATAAATCTTTATAAAGATATTATGCTTGATCATTGTTACCTTATTCCTTAGATGTGCTTTTATATGCTTATTGTCTAGTTTTATAATATGCTCAAAGACATATAATTTAGGGAAAGGCATGGGATGTCAGTTAAACCTTTCATCACTGTTAGTAGAGAAGTTTCTAGAATGCTGTGAAAATGGATCTAGGTGACAAGGTCGAGCCTCTCTTGTACCACATCATGCTATGGCTGTACTCATAATCTCTTTCCCTGAGTATTGTTTCTGGTAAGTGACAAAAGAAGCACCTTCATTACACAGAAAATTATAGGCCAGGGTGAAAGCTGTATTTTATATCATTCTGCAAGGAGACCTGGATGAAGAACTTGTAGTTTTATCACTAATAAAACACTAAGGAAATTGCATGACCTGCTTGGACTCTATTTCAAATTTGTTTCTTGAGCTGTGTACTGCTCCCCAATCATTATGACCATAATTCAAAATAACATAGTAATATACAATGAATAAAGCCATTGTATGTTTACATATCAATATATTTATGATGTTTTTTCAGGGGGAAAGGTTTGCCTGTGAAAAGATAGCGGAGGACCACCACAAAGAAACCTATGAATAAAGCGGAAATCCTGTGTTTACTGGCTCCTGTGGTTCAGGCCAGCGTGGGTCACTGAAGGGCACTTCATTTTCTATTCTACTCCCTGACTCCAGCTCTTTCAAGAGCACCACAGGGACAAAACTGGTTTCCTTATGCGTGCAAAAACCACCCAGAAGGACCAACCACTTTCTTAAGCTGTATTTCCTCATTTTTCTTTACGTGTACATATATGTGTTCACATGATTGTCATGTACACATCGTAATTTTTGAAGGAAAATTTCATTTAGTAAATACAAGTAAAGTCAAAATTCTGCTACTGCCACCAAAAAGCACATAGATGCCTTTATAAGATGGCATGCTCTGATCATCATCATTTCCTTCACGCCAATCTAGGATTATGACACACTTATGAGGAAATTAGTTATCACCAAGGTTGATCAATCAGTGGGAGAACTATCAACAAAAATATTCACTATTTTTCAGGTCACAGGAAAATACAAAATAAAATCTTGCCAATGTGGAAGGAAGCTTATGCACACATTTCTATGTGACAGCCATTGAATACTTTCATTTTCTGTATGTATCATAAAAGCAAGATCCACTTCTCAGGCCCATTCCTCTCCTTTATTTTAGTACCCCTATTGCACTTACCTTCCTTCTGCTCTTAGAATATGCTGTACTGTCTCAGGGCATTTGTACTTGCTATTCCTTTCATTTAAAAAGTGTCATCTTCTCTCTTTCTCATCTTTGACAGCTTAGTTCAAATGTCATTTCTGCAGGAAAGTCTTTCCTGACAAGCCTCCTGTATATGTATTTAATAACAAGGTTTGCAACTTCTATTTATAGATTCATGTTTTTATGTGATGAATTTCTTTCTGCCCCAGGCTGTATGCTCCATGAGAACTGGGACTATGTATCTTTTGCTCACAGTTTTATTCCTGGGACCCAGTAGGATACCTACACAGAGTAGGCCCTCAATCGATGAATGCATTTTTTAGTGTTAATTTTAAAATAAAATCACTCTTGCATTCATCCTTCCTTAAGTTAACTGGGTCTTTATTTCTTATTTCTTCTTTAATTTTTTCCCTCCTTTATTCCTCCTGCAATCTTTATCTCCATTTTTAGACTTCTGTAGAAGACTCTCTGGTAGACATTTTCAAAAGGTATGATATGAAGATATCACAAAAATGATCCTTGTCGACTGAGATAAACTATACACTGGGTTTAATTCCACCCTCAATGACTCTAGCAGAACCTCAAGAATGGAATCTAATACCTGGAATGAAGATTGCACTTGTATTTCTTCACACAAATATATTGTAATTCTAGAACAGTGGTTGGCACATAGTATGAAGGATTCACTGTATTTATTTCTTCATCGTCTTGTGTTGGAATGGTAACTACTAAAAGTTAACCTTTAGTAATGCAGGAGAATTCATTATTTTTTTGGCCATTGAGTGTACTGTTCATAGTGAATGCTGAGTCACTGGAAAAGTTAGGTTAGCCAATATTTCCAGAAATCTGCTTTAAGAAGATACCAAGCCATTCTTTGCAGCCAACATACATTTGTTGAAGATGCTGTAACATGAAAGAAACTTGAATAAGTTCCCTTTCCACAGAGTCCTTAAGTTTTGGTGAAAGTAATGTGGACAGATTGTTAAAAACAATAGGCATTCCTGGCCATGTAGATAACTGGTTCAAAGATGTGATTTTTGCAGCAGTTCTTTTCTTCAATATTTATTTTATTTATTTATAAATTAATAGACCTTATTGTTTCAGAGCAGTTTTGTGCTTTCAGAAAACTTGAACAGAAAGTACAGAGTCCCCAGATATTCCTGCAGTCTTCCCACCTTAGTTTCCCTATTAACATTTTTTATTGGTGTAGAACATTTGTTATGATTGGTGAACCCATATTGGTGCATTATTAACTAAAGTCATAGGTTACATTAGGGGTCATTTTTTGTGTGTTGATATTCTATGCGTTTTGACAAATGTGTAATGACATGTATCCACCATTAAAGTATCATACAGAGTGGTTTCACTGCCCTGAAATTCCTCTGGGCTTCATCAGTTCATCCCTACCTCCTCCTAATACTTAGCAACCACTGATCTATTTACTTTCTCTATAGTTTTACCTTTTCTAGAAAGTCATATAGCTGGAATCATATAGTATGCAGCATTTTTATATTGGCATTTTTTCAGAGTAGAATGTACTTAAGACTTCTCCATGTCTTTTTGTGACTTAACAGCTCATTTTATTCAGCACTGAATACTATTCCATTGTATGGGTTTGCCAGGTTGTTTGTCTATTCAGCTACTGAAGGACATCTTGGTTGCCTCAATTATGAATAAAGTTGCTATAAACACCCATGTTCAGGTTTTTGTGTGGACATACGTTTTCAGCAATTTTGATTAAATACCAACAAATGTAAGTACTGGATCATATGGAAAGAGTATGTTTATTTCTGTAGGAAACTGTCAAAAGTGGCTGCACCATTTTGCATTCCCACCCATAATAAATGAGAGTTCCTGTTATTTCATATTTTGCCAGCATTTGAAGTTGTCAGTGTTTTGGGTTTCAGCCATTCTAATAAGTGTGTAATGGTATCTCATTATTGTTTCAATTTACAATTCTCTGGGGACACTGAGCATTGAGTACATTTTCAAATGCTTATTTTCTACATAGTTTGAATTATTACTCAAGTATTCCTAATAATTTTCAAGAGAAACATTATGAGACCTCAAATAATTCTGAAGAATCAGTCTGGATTTTTGAGTAAAACTTCTTTTAGAAATTTGTTTAGCAACTATGTCAAGTAATCTGACAGGAACAACAGAGTTTGAAAAAAAAAAAAGACACGATTATATATCACCAGACTCAGATTTCAGTTTGTGCTTTCATATGAGAAGCACAAATCTATGCCCATGAGAATATGATGAGTACCTTGAAAAATAATAAAGCAATCTGAGTACGAATGGCACTCTTTGTGGGTTGGCAATTCATGATGATAGCTTGTGAATGATCTTTCTGCCCATTTCCCTACAACTGCCCTGTTCATGGGGGGTCCATGGGTCTGGAAATGCTGCATTACTTTGACCATGGAGATGAAGGAGGTGCGAGCTCAGAGAACTGAACACCAGCATGCCTGCTCCACGGCCTGTTTCCCAGCTAACTTCACTCATCTCAAAAAATTATGAAGGAGATTGTCACTGGAAAATATTCAATTTTTGTGTTAAAGTTTCATTTGGACATCTTGCTTCCCTGAGGGAAGGTGTGACACATTTGAGTAGGTTACTCTGGGAAACTGAATAATTTTATTTCCTAGAGATTAAAGAATGAGGTTAAACTACTCTGGCAGAGTTTAAATGCTCTTTGACTTGAATTAAAAGCAAACCAAGGTCACTTCCTGTCTTGTGATTCTCTTAAAGTTGCTTTTAGATTTGCATGTCACTCTTTTGCACTGTATTTAAATCGCAGAGTTAATAAATTCTTGATTATCTTAAGGATTATTCACAAACATTAGGATAAACAAGGGTAAAAGAGATTGAAGATCATCTTTCAACCCCAGGAAACACCTGAAGTAGTTCATGCTTTGCTAAAGGCTCTTCTTTTATTTCTGGCTGACTATTGTTATTTAAAAACTTTACAGTTCCTTGTCGAAATAAACCAAAGTGTGTTAATCTCCACATGCACTTTAAATGGGATCAAAATTATGTGATGGTTTTATATTCCAGATCACTCCAAACATCGTGTCTCTCTTGAATGAGAGGAGAAAAATGAATTAAATCTCAAAAAAGGAAATTGTTCTCTTTTATTAAGGTCATTTTCTCTTCCACAGAAATAATTAAATATAGCTTAAGAGACAAGAGTGTGAAAGTCACAGATTGAGAAAGTGATTTTAAAGGCCAGAAGTCCATGTTTGCCTGCAGGATGGATATGTTAAAGGCACACTATCAATAAAATGTTAATTCATATTTTACATGATGATGGCTGGTGAGATGACCTGAAAAGGAAACTCAGACTATATTCTCTTGGGACTGAATAAAATCTAATGTATCTTAGTAAATGAAGCTTTATTGTAAAAACTGTGTTATAAATTATAACTAGATTTTCTTTCCCCAACTTCTATTTTTGTTTTAGAAAAAATGATCATTTGCTTTAGTTTTTTCAAGGATGTGATGGTGAAGGATAGGCTTGGGCTAAAAATAGCAATTACAATACAAATCTGATGCAGTAGAAACAGTCAACCAAATTAAAATGTACCTGGTAAATCAAGAAAAACTTAATTTACGAAAAGTGACTTCAGAAAAACCGTTAAGTATAAACTATGTACAGACACGTTTTCAAATTTCTCACAAATAAATGAGATGGCTTTTGCACCCAAGATCTTGAATAAAAAAACACACACGTACAAGCACAAACACACACACACAGAGGAGAAAAATAAGCAAGGAAATTCTTTCCAAGAGTTAGCTTCATGAATACAACTGCTCTCCTGTTTCAGTAGCTATTGCTTGCCAAATAAAACATCACTATTCCACTAGGAAGTGGCTAGCTAAACAGAAAGTGCAAAGAATCTGCCGCTGATGAATATAAACTTCTCCATGAAGTCCCCTGTGTCAAAAATTGTTATAGAGACTTTCTTGTTGTTTGGGACATTCCCAGTACTGGTTGCTCAGTGTTATGTAAATGACAAATGACTAGAAAAAATATTGGCATAGGTAAATAAGGAAATCAGTTTCCTAGTGAAAGGTTCCAAACAGGTTTGACTGCCATCTGAATGCAGCTTCTTAATATCTAAGAGAGCATGCTTGTATTCTGCAGTGAATTTGGATATTATTTTATTTAACAGCATGAATTGCCTAGATGGATCATAAAGGGGGGAAAACCAGAACCTTGGGTTAGAACCTTTTGTTTATTCTTAAAATGGATTAGATTTAGTTTTGTTTAGGCTTACAAATAAAAGAGAATTTTGTGATCAGATGAATTCACATAGCAGATAATTGGTGTATTTATCTTTTTTCTGTTGATAGGTCTTCTTATAACTGATCCTATAAACTATTAGTCATGGTGAAAATATGCATTAGTACCTTTTCTCTGTTTGCAAAAGTTGTCCATGTTCCTTTTTGTAGGAAGTTAAAATGTATTTCAATGCATTATATCTAATCATTTTATTAATAATTGTCATACATTTCAAATATACACAAAATATTGAAAATAACAGACTTACATGCAACCACCACATTCTTATCGAACAAATGTTAACATAAAATGTACATTATATTTTTTAAATTGTTGAAAATAAATTAAAAAAAAAACACTTCAACAAAGTTGCCATTGTTTTTTACACCCTTGACTCAAGTCCAGGAAAGAAGGTGAAATTAAAAACACAGACCCCTTCCAATGAGAATGACATTTAACCACATAAGAATGAATTACCACAAACCTTAAAACAGTACGAACTGTAGAGAGAAACTTTACATTAGGAATTTCTTTCAGCTGAAAATATCTAGTATGTAGGTAACACAACTATTTAACCACAGATTTGTTTTTCAAATCAAAAGTAGCTGTTTAGCTCTTTCCCCAAATCGTATCTTCTAATTAGGAATCAAGAACACATTTTTCTGGTCCAGATTTTGTATTCGTTGTTTCAATGAAGTGAATTTAAATACAAAGCTGTCAAAATAATGGGAGTGTCCACATTTAAGAGGTGGTCAGTAGGGAGAGGTCACCAGCGTGGTGATTTGATGACTAACAATTCCCTGTCATCGTTCTGGGTCTGGCTCTGAGGACTAAGGGTTTCTTGCCCATGTCCACACCACCTAAGGATACCTGCCTCATTTTGTGTGCCTTTCTGATGGTTCAAATATATATTATCTAGTTTATCTGCTCTATACTATATTTGACTATGAATGACTTGAACTTTTCACCAATATCCTGTACATCTTCAAAAGCTGAAAGACATAGTTCATGGTTGAGAATATTTAAAACAATATATATGGTCACAAAAAAATGAAAGTTTTGAGAAATAGTAGCATATTTAGAATATATATATATACACATATATATGTGTGTGTGTACATATGTAGTGCATTTATGTATAATTTAAACATGTTTACATATTCATATGTGTGTATATATATATATATATATATATATATGTATATCTATACACATCCTTATAATGACACCTTGAAGAGCACAGTGATCATTTATTTATTCCAGTGGAATTCTACAGTCAGTTGGCTGGACAAATTAAATGACAAGAGTTCATTAAGAAAATTATTCGATTCTATGTCACTTGTGGGCTCCCCTGTTCCCTGTCTCAACCTTCACTCCATTCACCAAGTTTTGTCACTATCCTTCACAGCTATTCTCATTCCAGCTCCCTTGTCTTGAAGTGTTCTCTGCCTTGTAGCTGAAAAGTCTTTCCCACATGTTTTCTAATCTTCCAAATCCTTCATCATCTTCCTAACAAAATTAGGGTATGCTTGCTCCACAAAACCTTCTTTAACTTTTTTTTTACTTCTTTGGTATCTAAATTCCTTTATGACAACTAGTCAGTCTCAATCTGCTTAGAATGGTGAGTAAATGCAGAGCCTTGAATCATCTCTGTGCATGGTGTAACTTGGCTGCTCTGCTAGGAGGCTATGGACAGTGATTCTTCCCACCAAACTGCAACCCAGGCTTGGCTTCCCCTCCCCCAAGAATTTCCTTCGCTTTTCCCATAGTGTAGATCCCAGAATGGTGGCTTGGAGAGATCTGTGGACTGATGGGCCCTAAAAGAAGATTCAGGAGACTGGAAGTCTGGATAGAAAGTTTGTAAGAGCTAAAAACAGCAAACAAACAAAAAACCTATCCAAACAGTACCATTTAATTACTCAGAATTAGAATTTTGTAACAACTTTTGTTTAAATAAAATTCCAATCTAACCAAATCATTCCTGTTTTTTAAAAACCTATCTTTTGTATTTTCATTTCTCCTACCAGGCAATACTTTGCTGTTAAGTAATTAATTTGATGAGGAAACAGTGTATGACATATGGGTGTCACAATGAAGAAGCAGAGAGGAATTCATTTAGGAGATCTTTACTGCAAACTTGTTATGTATCAGACACTGTGCTAGGTTCTGGAATAGATAAAATAGGGAGGTAAGATGACAGTTGTGGAAGAATAAGGGATTTGAAGAATTTTTCTCTCCCTCTTTTACTAACCATAAGGCTGTGATGATTTTCAGAACCACCACATATCCTTTTCAACCCAAGGCTGTTTCTCCATGGAGCCTGCAGCACCAGGAATCCCCTTAGTTGCTCCTTTCTCTGCCCTCCTTTTAAACTTACAATCTATCCCTCCTCATGGCCCTTCTTGCACATCAGCCCTCTTTGGCTGATAAATTTGAGTTTGCAGGGTTAATACCTTACAGCACATATTTGGAATTTTTATGTTCTATTCCTAAGTGTACAAGTTTTGAAGGGATCAGTTGTTTTTGCCACCAAGAGCATGCATGGAAAAGTAAAAGAAAAATTCAACATACTATTCCATCAAATATAGATTTTAGCCAAATTGAATGGTGGCTTTAGGCTCCTGCTTTCTTCTGCAGTGAGATGTAAATCTGGCAATTTCAAGAAGGGGGAGAATTCTTACTGGAAGCAGAGAGCTAGGAGGGCTTTGTGGCGGCTACATCCCCTTCTGCAATGCAGTAAGGCGGCAGGCGCACCACGCACCATGTGAAGTTGGCAGTTTACAACTTGCACAACCTTCCTTAGGGACCTTGTTGTGGGAGCTGGATAGGGAAAGCTTTCACCAGGAGCACTTGTGGTATTAGGAGTCTTGTGTGTGGGCTCTGAGTGTTAAGAGGAGCCAGCACTTAGATGATTGGAAAGAGAACAGGTAGAAAAGTCAGAGATCCAAGAAAAGCGAAGGCTTCAAGAAGGAGGGATCGCCGACGCTCCTGCAGGTTCAGGGGAGACAAGGTCAATTACACGTCAAAGGGTAGGAACGACTCTGTGAATTTTCAGTCACATTTCATAAACACATATGCCAGTCTCTGTAAATCATTATACAATTTGGGGAAAGTCAATAGAAATTATTTTTCAGTGTTATATGTTATAATTTAAAAATTATTCTCAGTCAGAGAGATGATTCTCTTGTCACTATTACTAAGACTTAAAACTTCAAGTTGACTTTTTTGCCGAAGTACGGTAGCAATTCTTTTGTACCTAGTCATCCATATTCGCTCTCTTTCCATCTTCCTGTGTAATAGACTATTTACATTACTGCCGAAGGTTTAACCCGGAATCATGAAGCAGAATACAGCTAAGTGCTCCATGGGGGCCAAGGAGGTGGGACCTGAGCACGGTCCCTGTCGGCTGTCATCTGTGAGGTCGAAGAAGCTACAGTATGGAGTCTCTGGGGTCAAAGGGTTAACGCAGCATCCTCAAATATCTCATTTGCTCCTTGGGAGTTTGATTTATTTTGTAAATGACACAATCAATTCCAGGACAAATAATTTTAATATTCAACATATGCAAACTTTTGTCTACTGTGCTCGGAGTTTTCCATGTGCCTGTCCGGTGCCTCTCCACCTTCTCTAGCCTGCTCTTTGCCCTGGGGAAGGGGCGTTTATGAGCTTGGACTCATGGCTCCTTTGCCCTGTGGCTCTGCTTGTTTTGTCCCATGGGAAAACCTGGCAGGAGATCAGAGGGAAGGAAGATAGTGGCTTCGGCTCATCGGTCCTCTTTTCCCTTTCACTGGGCTGCATTTGACAGTTGCTGTGTTGCTCTGTGGAAGTCAGGGCTCCTATCTTCAGTTTTAGGTGACTCTCCTCTTACCTGGCTCCTGACGCCCACGTGTGGGACCACCTCCCTGCTGCAGCCAGCGTCAGAGTGCTTCACTCTCTCGTTTCGTTTCCTTACCTCAGTCCCACACCGCTGCAAATACTTCAGCTTCCCTTGGCATGCTCTGTGCGTAATCCATCTGCTTCCAGCCTGGACCCTCACTGACAGCCCGTGCGGCTGGATGAGTCACACCCTCTAGCTTCTGGCAAGATAATTGAAAACTATCAACCATCCACCTTTTGCTCCTTACGAATAATTAATTTTAGGTCATCTGAGCTTTATTATCAGAAGAGTTATATAAAATAATGTATATCTCACAAATCACTCCATCAATTTAATTTAAGAAAGAGAGGAACAGGTATGAGAGAGTGGTTTTTTTTAAAGCCAATAGTTTTACACAGCTTTAATTCCCTTCTTTGAATCTCCTGAATATTTCCATTTCAGTTTCAACTTAATTTTTAGTGTAATTCCATGGAATTTAGGATTTCCTTTATGTTCACGTGCATTTAGACGGCCTTTTAAAATACCTTTAAAATTTCTAAATCTTAATATTTATATGTTCCACCTTTTCACCCATAGCTGGTGGTATTTCCTTAACATCTTTCCTTTTTTTCCTATCCCCTGAGCATTGCATTTCCTCTCTGGCCCTTTGCTTTCTCCCCTGTGTGTACCTTTTCTGACCTCTCACTTATTTCCTGCTGCAGTCAGAGATATTCTGAGTCATATTTAGCTTATCTCTTTCGTTTGGTTTGGGCTCTTTGAAGAAGGTGCATAAAGAAATCTCTGCCAACCAGCCTACTGTTGCAGGGGATCTTACTAAATGGGTTGAAGGATGGTTAGCAAGTCATACATCCTTCTAAACTAGATTCACTTATTGTGATTTTGTTTCTTACAGTGGTTGCTTAAGTCAGATACCTATTTTTTATTTCCACACATGTTTAAGTGCTCTAATTTTAGGTTTTTATCAGTTTCAAGCAGTTTTTTATTCTATAAATGGTTATATATGTTTACGACATGTATGATTATGTGATCTGCATTGGCTGCGACAAGGCAAGCTTCCAGAAAGGAGAGCTCTAAATGTATAATCTGATTTCTCTGCAGCCCAGATTTCAGCCAGGAAATCTTACAGAAAATGTCTTCATCATTATATGAGTTATTAGAGTCTGATGTAAAATTTCACTTAGAGGCTCCCATGAATTGCTCTTTATGTCAAAAACCATCTCACACAATATTATCTTGGTGTCTGTGCCTGCCGTCATAACAGCACATGATGTATTAGCTCCTCATCTGATGTAGGTAAATCACTTTTGGGAGACCTCATTCATTCTTATTTTTTATAGACAGTTTGGGTTTTATTAATACACTTTGTGTTTCAGAAAGCACAAAGGAAATAGAGGACGATATACTTTATGAAAGGTAAATCTGTTTTCCTTCCTAAGGAGCCAGTGAAACTTGCATGTAATAACAATGCATAGCTAACACCAAGTTAATACTATTTAAACACAACTGTTATATTAAAAGTATTTATAGTAGCTGCCCATGAAAAGGATAGCAAGGGTAGGCTACTGTTAGTTGAGTATTATTTTAAGTGAGATGCTAAGATTTCTGAATCTTAGCAAATCTTGATTTGCTCTTTCAGTAAATTAAAATGCCATTTATTACTATCATCAATGTCAAATAAGTTTTCTCAGCACCACACATGCCGGCTCTCTACTGGGAGTCTTCTAAAGCAAGGTCAAGGGAAATGACATCTCCCTTGAGGAGCTCATGGTAGATGCTAATGATGTGGACAAATACCCACAAATGCAACAGCTGATGTCTTACAGAGTTTAGTCATTTTGCCTAAATATAGTGAAGTAAGCCTGCAACCATCAGGAATTTGCCATCCTCACAGGAACACAGCAGAATTTAGTGCTAGACTGGGTGGTAAAATATTTCTTTAGAAAAAGGAAATTTCATATGACATCCTATTTGCATGAATTGTTATACCATTACAGAAGGCAATTTGGCACCACTTATTACAGTGAAAAGATGACCTACTTTTTTGACTCAGAAATTCCACTTTTAGGAATTGTTATCTCACAGATATACTCATACAGGAGTATCTATTCATTGCAACATTGTAAAAAAAGAAAAATTCACCATAAACTAATGTTCACTGCTAAGGTCTTGCTGAATATAATATGCTATAGCTATACAATGGAACACCATACAGCTTTAAAAAAAGAATAAGGAAATTCTTTATGCACAAACACAGAAAAGCATTCAAGTGAAAATAAGCAAGGAATGGAACAGTATCAGAATATTCTGGCATTTTTGTGGAGAAGGTAAAAGTGTACACATATATCTGCACATATATTGTAGCAGGGGGCAGAGATGGAAGAGAGGCTATCACTGCTTACCTTTTATGCCTTAATTTTTTTTCTAACTTATATGGAAACATTGTATATTAACTCAAATTTTAAAGTTTAAAACAGTACTTCTAGGAACAAAAATAAGAGAATCTATATAGGTCAGAATATGCATCTCTTAGTGGTTTGTTTTATTTTCTTTAGTAGTGAAATGTTCACAGTAACAGCTATCAGATGTTCTTAGGGTTGCAACAGCTTTTCCTGCCCCTCGTCCTGAAAACTCTTCACCTCTCCCAACCCAGCTAGCTTCCTCCTGCAATGACTTATACAGATTACCCAACCGAAGCTGCTTTTCAGTCTGTTTCTGTGGTCATTCTAGATCATCTCTGTGATTAACAAGTTCCCTGAATGTACTACCAGCCTGATGAAGCAGCTCTTTTATTTGCTGTCATATTTTTTCAATTAATAATCAACCAATAAATATCTATCAAACATCTGCTATGTATAGATGTATACAAAGCATACACACATTTAATAAAATTCAAAGGGGGCAGTTTAATTCTAAGATTTCATAGAATAATCAGTGATCATCATCCTCAGTCTTTAAATGGGTATAACCTTCACTATCCCGGGTGGTGTGCTTTATGTTTTCTCATATATTAGTTTACTCTGGCCTTGTATGGCCGACCTGCATGTCTCTGCGTTCTTTACCAGTGAACCTTTCCTGGCCATGAGGAGGCAAATTTAACTCATTCATGCCAGCACAAGTACAACAGAGTTGTTTTGTAGTTCTGTTGTGGTTTCTATTTTTTGTTTCCAATTACTTTCTTCATTATGTCCCACATTTTGACATTATTTTTGAGAGATGAAGGATGGGCTGGATAGAAGTGAATGTCACTTAACAGTCTAGAATCACTTCTGGATAATCAGAAAGGAAAACTAACTGAAAGTCGCTGGAAAGGCAGTTTCACTGACTCCCCTGCATCTCTTAGGGGCTCTCCCTTGTCCTTTTGTATGCTAAAGCTCATCAGCCATGTTTCTACTCATTCTTGGATTTTGTTGTCATCACTTTAGCATTTCACTCTTTGGAGCAGCTTACCAGTGACAGCAACTTGGAGACATTGCTATATACTCTCTATTCCAAATAGTTTCAAAAAGAGACTGATTACAGAACTTATCCTTTGAGAATTTCTATTTTACAGTTTCTCATAGTCAAAGAACCTATTCATGTCTATTCTTTGATTCCTTTTTCCTGAGCTGGTTACTTATCCATAACCAAGCTTTGCTCTGACACCAAACTACCTAATGTAATCTCACACAGAATTTTTGAGGACAATTTATAATCAGACTGCAGTAGGGCCACAATCTGTCCCTTGTTTATTTGCTTATTTATAAATACTTCCTGCCCTCATCAAAAAGCACTAGTGAGATTAGAACATAAGATCCCCAAGGGAAAGGATTCATCTCCAGGACTTAAGACAGGGCCTGGCACAAAACATACATTCAATAAATATTTGTTGAATGTCTAAATATTTGTTGACTGAATTAGTCAGACATGTTTTCACTGTATTGAAAGCATGTGCTATATCATGTCATAAATCACATTAAATTTTCTCTATTTGGTATGGACTTACTGAAGGAGATTGAGCTCCAGAAAGGATTTGAAAGGGTGGGTCCTGGCAGGGTAGACTAGTCTCCCAGGGGCTCTGTAACAAATCGCCACAAACTGGGCGGCTTACCACAACAGAAATGTATTCTTTCACAGGTTTGAAGGCCAGAGTCTGAGATCAAGGTGTCAGCAGAACGCCCTCCATCTACAGGGTCTCAGAGAGAACGCTTCCCTGTCTCTGCCAGCCTCTGGTGGCTGTTAGCAATTCCTGGCTTCCGTGGTTTGTGGCCACATAACTCCAGTCTCTGCCTCTGTCCTTATAGTACCTTCTCCACTGTGAGTTTGCATCTCTTTTGTCTCTTACAAGGTCACTGAATGTAGAGCCCTCCTGGGTACTCCAGGATGACCTTATATCAAGATCCTTAAATTAATTACATCTGCAAAACCCTTTTTCTAAGGTAGGTCACATTCACAGGCTTTGGGATTTGGATGAGGACGTATTCCACTCTACAACAGTTATTTGGAAATAAGAGTCCATCTTCAAATGAGCTGCAGTGAGAGGTATGGAACTTATCTATGGACCTTAGTTGGTTTTCTGATAAAATTAAGAAAGGGCTCCAAACAAGATGCCAAGGTGGGGACTGGTCCACAAATGCAGAGGCATGAGAACTGCCTCCCAACTTCCCCCCACTCCCCAAAGAGCTGCTGTACAAATTGGACACAAGTACTGTCTCTAGGGGTTTCGATTCAAGAATAAATTGAACCACGCATTTCCCTCCCATGCCTCTCTCCACTTTAATGAAAACGAGGATTTGTGAATGTGGACTTTGATGAAGGATGTGGTCTGCACAAGGAAATGCTAGAAGCTCAGTGCGTCTCAGTACAGCACGAAAAGGTGAGTAGCTTCAGTCGAAAAGGAAGGACAGGGAGAGAGAAGTGAGTGAGGGAATCAAGGACTGGAGGACACGGGCTTTGATAGGCAGAGTAATTTTGAGATATAAAGCAATCAAATAACAGGGAGGGCAGGATCAAAAACAATCCCCTAACCTCTGATGCATCCACCCTGATATGTTGGAATGGCATCTTCAAGCTCTAATAAATGTCGAGGGTACATGCAATAGGGAGAATTTGCTGTAGAAAATCAGGAAGAAAAGAGATAGGTCAGGAAGAGTGACCACCTTTTCCTGAGTGGCCATGGGAAGTGCCTTGACCTAATTTTACATGTATGAGACTGGTATTTTTAATGCATTATTATTTTTTAAATCAAATCAGACATCATATGGACACTGGCTTTCTGTTGGAGATGGCCATATTAGGTGTCTAGTTCCTGCAAAGAGTTGGCCAGGGACAACCTAAGTTAGCATACCTGAATCACACACCATGCTGTGTAACTTATGGCCCTCCATGAGACCTGATGTAAGGGGGGTGTGGTGGAGGACAGGCTCATTAATCACATGTAATGTGCTTGGGAATGATAGTGAACGCAGTGTTTTCCTGCCAGGAGGCTGGGAGGACATCTTGCTATGGGGAAGGTCTTTGGAAGCCCCACTGCTCCTGAGCCACGGACAGGACGATGAGTCCCTCTGGGGATCATCTAGATGTTCACCTGTCATGTGCTTCAGCTCAGTTAGCAGACGTCCCACTCCTCCTGAGGTTTTGTGTGAGAGGACAATGCAATGATCTTCACCTACTTCCAGCTCCCCACAGTCAGGATGGGCTGTCTGTCCCAGCCCCAGGAAGCACATTTGCCTGAGGGTCAGATGGAAGGATGGTGGCCTCCATGGCACCGAGCAGACTGGCCCACTAGTTAGCCCCAGTCTTCAGCTCCCATAGGGACCTTTCTCTGAGTTTCCACTATGAATCCTCACTAGTAGTTGCTCTGGCGAACAGTTTCCCTTGGTTAGGAGTTCCTGCAGCACTCAGCACTCGAGATGACCATCTAGAGGCACTCCAGTGATTGACATGTGGTGATTTCAGAGCATGGCCATTAGACCTGACACTAATCCTTACCTCCGGGACCAGAGGTCAAAACCAAATCATCCTGAGATCAGTGGATTCCTTTAGAGTGAGAAGCAGTCCTTTCTGCTTAGTTCAAACTTGCTGGAGAGGCAGAGGTAGCCCCCAAACGCCATATGCAGTCAGGTGAATGCATAAAGAGTTTCAGTCTCTGGGGCTGTTAAATTTGGCATTTTACACAAGTTCTAAATTTCTTAAACTAATAAACAAATATTTTTCAGCCTATTTATATTTTGCACCCAAACATGAAGCAGATTGCTGGCACAGAATATGTAAATACTTTTGAAGACCCTCCTCTCTGCAGACCAGTAAATGGAGATCTTTGTAGCTTGTTTAGCTTGACCGGGCTCTGCAGGCTGTGGCGGGCCTTGATGGGTACCTTGGAAAAACTCTTGAGGTGGGTCCACCTGAGTGACATGCGAGGCCAGAACCAAGCTGTACCTTTACTTGAGGGGAAAAGCAAGTAGAGCCATAGGAAATTGCCTGTGTTTGCCCATTTTTCACTGACATAAAGTCAATTTATATGCTTCGATCTACTACCTTTCAAAGCAAGGCTTTCATACTGTTGTCATAACATATGGTACTTATTTAATTTCCACTCAATATACACTATTTACAAAAATAGAATTTGTTAAGCATATGTTTTACTGCAAGAATTGCCCATCATCAAGTAATCTGAGACCAGCAGTGGTTAAGACTTTAGGTTCTAGCAGTAGGTAAACCTGGTTCTGAAGAAGGTCTCAGATGACCTATGAGACTCTGGCTGATTTATTGAACTCAGCCTCAGTTTTGTTGCCTGTAAAATGGTGGAAACAACCCTAACTGGTGTGAGATGCTGAAGAGAGAGTGGCCAGACAGCTTTGAGCAGGGTGGTGACTTACAGGAAGTGCACAATAAATGTTGGCTTTTTCTCTCAATATTTTCTTCCCTTTCCTTCTCCTCCTCTCTTTTTCCTGTTACCAGAGGAGCAGCATTAATAATAAGCAAAATGAATGAAGGAAACATGACCAGAGAAGATGCCTGTGCACATACATACATATATATATTTTTTTGTTTAAGAAAAGTGAAGTATTTTATTAACAGTTCCTAGTAGTATTCCATTTGTATAACAAGGAACAGTAAGTAAAATAGTTTTGTTTAAATGATGACTTTGATAGGAAAACAGATCATTTCCTCATACTCAGAACATTTTTATTTATCATTTGGTAGATTTATTTTTGTATTTTTATTTTTTTTAATTTTTATTTTGGTATTATTAATGTACAATTACATGAGCAACATTATGGTTACTAGACTCCCCCTATTTTCAAGTCCCCACCACATACCCATTATAGTCACTGTCCATCAGCATAGTAAGATGTTATAGAATCAATACTTGTCTTCTCTGAGCTATACTGACTTCCCCGTGTCCCCCCTGCTACATTATGTCTGCTAATCGTAATGCCCCTTTTTCCCCCTTATATCTCCCTTCCCCCCATTTCCCCAGTCTCTTTCCCTTTGGTAACTGTTATTCCATTCTTGGGTTCTGTGAGTTTGCTGCTGTTTTGTTCCTTCAGTTTTTTCTTTGTTCTTATACTCCACAGATGAGTGAAATCATTTGATACTTGTCTTTCTCCACCAGGCTTATTTCACAGAGCATAATACCCTCTAGCTCCATCCATGTCGTTGCAAATGGTAGCATTTGTTTTCTTCTTATGGCTGATTAATATTCCATTGTGTATATGTACCACATCTTTTTTAGCCATTCATCTACTGATGGACACTTAGGTTGCTTCCATTTCTTAGCTATTGTTAATAGTGCTGTGATAAAATAAGGGTACATATGTCTTTCAAACTGGGCTGCTGGATTCTTAGGGTAAATTCCTAGGAGTGGAATTCCTGGGTCAAATGGTATTTCTATTTTTAGTTTTTGAGAAACCTCCATACTGCTTTCCACAATGGTTGAACTAGTTTACATTCCCACCAGTAGTGTAGGAGAGTTCACCTTTTCCATATCCTCGCCAACATTTGCTGTTGTTTGTCTTTTGGATGGTGGCCATACTAACTGGTGTGAGGTGATATCTCATTGTGGTTTTAATTTGTATTTCTCGGATGATTAGTGATGTGGAGCATTGTTTCATGTGCTTGTTGACCATCTGAATTTCTTCTTTGGAGAAGTGTCTTTTCAGCTCCTCTGCCCATTTTTTGAATGGCCTCTTTGCTTTTTGTTTGTTGAGGTACATGAGCTCTTTATATAACTTGGAGGTCAACCCCTTATTGGATATGTCATTTATGAATATATTCTCCCATACTGTAGGATGTCTTTTTGTTCTACTGATGGTGTCCTTTGCTGTACAGAAGATTTTTGTTTGATATAGTCCACTTGTTCATTTTTGCTTTTCTTTCCCTTGCCTGGGAAGATATGTTCATGAAGAAGTTGCTCATGTTAATGTCCAAGAGATTTTTGTCTATGTTTTTCTAAGAGTTTTATCATTTCATGACCTACATTCAGGTCTTTGATCCATTTTGAATTTACTTTTGTGCATGGGGTTAGACAATAATCCAGTTTCATTCTCTTACATATATCTGTCCAGTTTTGCCAACACCAGCTGTTGAAAAGGCTGTCATTTCCCCATTGTATGTTCATGGCTCCTTTATCATATATTAATTGACCATATATGCTTGGGTTTATATCTGGGATCTCTAGTCTCTTCCATTAGTCTATGGGTCTGTTCTTGTGCCAGTACCAAATTGTCTTGATTACTGTGGGTTTGTAGTAGAGCTTGAAGTCAGGGAGCGTAATTCCCCCACTTTATTCTTCCTTCTCCGGATTCCTTTGGCTATTTGGGGTCTTTTGTGGTTCCATATGAATTTGAGAACTATTTGCTCTAGCTCACTGAAGAATGCTGTTGGTATTTTGATAGGGACTGCATTGAATCTGTAGATTGCTTTAAGCAGGATGTCCATTTTGACAATATTAATTATTCCTATCCATGAACACGGGATGTGTTTCCATTTATTGGTTTCTTCTTTAATTTCTCTCATGAGTGTCGTATTTTTCAGTGTATAGGTCTTTCACTTCCTTGGTTAGGTTTATTCCTAGGTATTTTATTCTTTTTGATGCAATTGTGAATGGAGTTGTTTTCTTGATTTCTTTTTCGGCTAGTTCATCATTAATGAATAGGAATGCAACAGATATCTGTGTATTAATTTTTTATCCTGCAACTTTGCTGAATTCAGATATTAGTTCTAGTGCTTTTGGAGTGGATTTTTAGGTTTTCTTATGTACATCATGTCATCTATAAAGAGGGACAGTTTGACTTCTTCCTTACCAATCTGGATGCCTTTTATTTATTTGTGTTGTCTGATTGCTGTGGCTAGGACCTCTAGAAATATTATGAATAAAAGCAGGGAGAGTGGGCATCCTTGTCTTGTTCCCAATCTTAAAGGAAAAGCTTTCAGCTTCTCCCTCTTAAGTATAATGTTGGCTGTGGGTTTGTCATATATGGCCTTTATTATGTTGAGGTACTCTGTACCCATTTTGTTGAGAGTTTTTATCATGAATGGATGTTGAATTTTATCAAATGCTTTTTCAGCATCTGTGGAGATGATCATGTTGTTTTTGTCCTTCTCTTTGTTGATGTAGTGGATGATGTTGATGGATTTTCGAATGTTGTACCATCCTTGCATCCCTGGGATGAATCCCACTTCATCATGCTGGATGATTTTTTTCATGTATTTTTGAATTCGGTTTGCCAATATTTTGTTGAGTATTTTTGCATCTATGTTCATGAGGGATAATTATCTGTAGTTTTCTGTTTTGTGATGTCTTTGCCTGGTTTTGGTATTAGAGTGATGTTGGCCTCATATAATGAGTTTGGGAGTATTCCCTCCTCTTCTACTTTTTTGGAAAACTTTAAGGAGAATGGGTATTAGGTCTTCACTTCAATAAAATTCAGCAGTGAAACCATCTGGTTTGGAAGTTTTGTTCTTACATAGATTTTTGATTACCAATTCAATTTCTTTGCTGGTAATTGGTCTATTCAGATTTTCTGTTTCTTCCGGGGTCAGCCTTGGAAGGTTCTATTTTTCTAGAAAGTTGTCCATTTCTTCTAGGTTATCCAGTTTGTTACCATATAATTTTTCATAGTATTTTCTCATAATTCTTTGTATTTCTGTGTTGTCTGTAATGATTTTTCCTTTCTTATTTCTGATTTTGTTTATGTGTATAGACTCTCTTTTTTTCTTGATAAGTCTGGCTAGGGGTTTATCTATTTTGTTTATTTTCTCAAAGAACCAGCTCTTGCTTTCATTGATTCTTTCTATTGTTTTATTCTTCTCAGTTTTATTTATTTCTGCTTTAATCTTTATTATGTCCCTCCTTCTACTGACTTTGGGCCTCATTTGTTCCTCCTTTTCTAGATTCATTAATTGTGAGTTTAGATTATTCATTTGGGATTGTTTTTCTTTCCTGAGGTAGGCCTGTATTGCAATATATTTCCCTCTTAGCATGGCCTTTGCTGCATCCCACAGATTTGTGGTGTTGAATTATTGTTGTTATTTGTCTCCATATATTGTTTGATCAATTTAGTCACTGATCCATTGATTACTTAGGAGTATGTTATTAAGCCTCCATGTGTTTGTGGGCTTTTCGTTTTCTTTGAGTAATTTATTTCTAGTTTCATACCTTTGTGATCTGAGAAGCTGGTTGGTGCAATTTCAATCATTTTGAATTTAGCAAGGCTCTTTTTGTGGGCTAGTATATGAACTATTCCTGAAAATGTTCCATCTGGACTTGTGAAGAATATGTATCCTGTTGCTTTTGGATGGAGTGTTCTGTAGATGTCTGTTTGGTCCATCTGTTCTAATATGTTGTGCAGTGCCTCTGTTTCTTTATTTATTTTCTGTCTGGTTGATGTGTCCTTTGGAGTGAGTGGTGTGTCGATGTCTCCCAAAATGTATGCAGTGTGTCCTATTTCCCCCTATAATTCTGTTAGTATTTGTTTTACATACGTAGGTGGTCTTGTGTTGAGTGCATAGATATTTATGATAGTTATATCCTCTTGTTGGACTGCCCCTTTAACATTATGTAATGACCTTCTTTGTCTCTTGAGACCTTCTTTGTTTTGAAGTCTATTTTGTCTGGTACAAGTACTGCAACTCCTGCTTTTTTCTCCATAATAGTTGCATGAAATATCTTTTTCCATCCTTCAGTTTTAGTCTGTGTATGTCTTTGGGTTTGAAGTGAGTCTCTTGTAGGCCACATATAGATGGGTCTTGCTTTTTTTTTATCCATTCAGTGACTCTACTTCTTTTGATTGATGCTTTCAGACCATTTACATTTAGGGTGATTATCAATAAGTATGTACTTATTGGCATTGCAGGCTTTAGATTTGTGGTTACCAAAGGTTCAAGGGTAAATCTTTAGTATCTAACAGTCCAATTTAACTCACTTTGTATGCTATCACAAAGACAACCAAAAGATTCTTTTTTTTTCCTCCTTTTTTCCTGCTCCATTCTTTGTATGTTATGAATCATATTCTATACTCTGTGTCTATCCCTTGGGTGACATCTGTTTAGCCTTAGAATACTTCCATCTTTTGGAGTCCCTCAAAAATACACTGTAGAGGTGGTTTGTGGGAGGTAAATTCTCTCAGTTTTTGCTTATCTGAAAACTATTTAATCCCTCATTCAATTTTAAATGATAACCTTGCATGGTAGAGTATTCCTGGGTTAAGGCCCTTCTGCTTCATTGCATTAAATATATCATGCTACTCTCTTCTGGCCTCTAAGGTTTCTGTTGAGAAATCTGATGGTAGCCTGATGGGTTTTCCTTTGTAGGTGATCTTTTTTCTCACTCTAGCTGCTTTTAAAGGTCTGTCTTTATCCTTGATCTTTGCCATTTTAATTATTATATGTCTTGATGTGTCTTCCTTCGGTCCCTTGTGTTGGGAGATCTGTGTACCTCCATGGCTTGAGAGACTATCTCCTTCCCCAGATTGGGAAAGTTTTCACCAATTACCTCCTCAAAGATACTTTCTATCCCTTTTTCTCTCTTCTTCTTCTGGTACCCCTATTATGCAAATATTGTTCCATTTGGATTGGTCACACAGTTCTCTCAATATTCTTTCATTCTTAGAGTTTCTTTTTTCTCTCTGTGCCTCACCTTCTTTGTATTCCTCCTCTCTAATTTCAATTCCATTTACCGACTCTTCTACTACATCTAATCTGCTTTTAAATCTCTCCATTGTATGTTTCATTTCAGATATGGTATTTCTTAATGATTGAATCTCCATCTTACATTCATTCCTGAGTTATTGAATATTTTTCTGTACCTCCATAAGCATGTTTATTATTTTTATTTTGAACTGTCTTTCAGGGAGATTGGTGAGTTCAGTTTCATTTGGCCTCTTTCTGGGGTTTGTGAGATTTTGTCTGAACCATGTTCTTTTGACGTTTCATATTTCTGTGTGGTGCCCTCTATTGCCCAGAAGCTCCAGTACCTGGAGCTGCTCTGCCCCAAGATTCAGGTTGGGGGTCATAGGGGAGCAAAGCAGGTGCCTTGTTTCATGAGGTCTGTTCTGTTCGTGAGGTCTGTATGCAGTCTGGTTCAGCCTTCTTTCTTGTTGCTGTTTTAGGGTTAGTTATATTAATTAACTATATTTTCATACTATTTATGGTTTTGGGAGGAGTTATCTGTCTCATCTCTCATGCCGCCATCTTGAATCCTTCACATACATATATTTTTATAGCTGTATTCATGGTGTATACCATTCCTTATTGTGCTCTGTAAACAATTTAATATTGCAATTCATATACAATATATATGTAACATATGTTAATATCAGAGGTTAACCCATGGACCAACCCTCTGTCTTTTTTTGTAAATTATCGTTTAAAGGACCACAGCTGTTATGGACTGAATTGTGCCCCCCAAATTCATATGTTGAAGCCCTAACCACAATGTTACTATTTTGGAGATTGGGTCTTTTCAGAGATAATTAAAATTAGATGAGATCATAAAGATGTGGACCTAATCCAGCAGGACTGGTGTCCTTATAAGAATCCAAACCTTGGTGACACCTTGATCTTGGACTTCCAGCCTCTATAATTGTGAGAAATAAAATTGTTGTTGTGCAGCCCTATAAGACTAATAAAATAGCCACACACATTCATTTGTATATTGTTCATTTGTGTATTTTCTATGACTCCTTTCCCCAAGGCCTTATACCCTCAAAGCCTAAAATATTTACAATCTGGTCATTCATACCAGAAGTTTACCAACCAGTGTTCTACATACTGTTTGCATTTTATCATGTCAATGGCAGCACTGTTAGTGTCTGTTCGTGATGTGTCAGTTTTATGGCATTGATAGACACCACAACAACATATAATTTTATTGCATGCCATTATTTTCTCTTGCTTAATTCTTTTTCTTTAGAATAAATGCCAAGTTATGATATGACCTGCCCAAAATGTATGAGCTCTCTTATCACTCTCTTTTAACCATTTTTCTTTTTTGAAAATATTACCCCTGTTGACCCACTAGCAGTGCATGCATGTGTGAGACTCAACGGCACTACTTTCCCAGCAGTGGATGGAGCTTCGGCTCTGATTTGCACATGAACGTCAATATTGGCTAGCCAAATTTGCAACCTAAAACCTTTTTATGGACTCACAGGTAAGGCCACAGATGCCTTGTAAATTGCTCCTGTGGTTTGCTGTAACTGTTGCCTGAAGGGATCACTTTTGAATTTCATTTTGCCCCTCTGAGGGATCTTTCTTCTACTATTTTGCCCCTTTTTGGCTTTTGGTGTCCTTTCTCTGGACCTGGATTGGACCAATCTGCCTTTTCTTCGTAAAGTGTGGCTCAGTAAGTTATATTGTTTTTATGTATTCTACTTTCCATGTTTCAACCTCACAGACTAACCCCATTCACTCTTACACCAAACCCGTACTCCTGGAATTCCACACAAGGCTCTCCCCATTCATGCTGGTGAGAAAGTTGAGTCAACTGTGGAGTTACTACTTCAGGGAATCTTGGGGAGGACGAATTTTCCTCTGCCCTTCAAGTTTCATCTAGCTGGTCTAAGAATCAATTAACATGAGAAGATTAAAAGGAGGAAAAAACAGAAGTTTAATTACATTTGTACAGGGAATCCATAGACATGAGATTCCAGTGACAGTCAGGTACAATGAGGTATATATGTCAACCTGAACTAAGGAAAGGGGGTAGGGGTCCAGGTCTTCAAAGGAAAAGGGAAGCAATTCATAGGCATATGAAAGATTGAGTGTATAGTAAACAAATGTTTTCTGGGCATGCAGAAACAATGGGACATAAGGAGGATTTTTAACAACTTTGCCAAATTCCTCCCTTTTTGTAGGAAATTCCACCTGGTTCATATTACAATGTAGTTACCTACAGTGATAACTCTCCTCCTAGAGCTTTCCTCCACCTAAATCTTTATTCAGGTGGGTGAGGAAACTCAAAGTTCCTTTGTGAGTCTTTGGGGCCTTCATCATTTTCAGCTGGACATAATCCATCAAAGTGGCACATCTTGGGGTGGCCTTCCCATGGCCCCTACAGCATGTAGATCCATTCTTGACTTGGACACCATCACTGTTCACTACTCTTTGATATTTTAATTATTGACAAGTTCCATTAACACTTTCAGTGCTTTTCCGCTATTCTTTTTCTCTAGAAATGTCTCAATTTAGGGACAGATTTTTCTGCATTTCTTTTTCAAGTTGGTCCTGAAACCAGCTGGGGAAATTCATATATCACTCATTCAACAAACACTTTTTGAGTGTAGATCATATGTCTGGCATTCTTCTAGGCACTGGGGATTTGAAATGACTAAAAGACAATTTGAGGAAACAGATAATAAGAAGATAAGCCAATAAATTATATGGCGTATCTGATGGTGATAGGACCAAAGAGAGAAGTAGGGGAGAGGGATTGAGAATGTGGAGGTGGAAGGTGGTGGTACTGTGCAGTTCAACATTGAGTTGTTAAAGAAGCTGTCACTGAGCATACCTAAGGAGGTGACAGAATGAATCTAAAGTTACTTTGGGAAGACAATTCTAGGCAGAGGAAACAAAAAGTGCACACCATTCTTATTGGTGTGCACATCTTTCTCAAAATGCATAATACAGAAAAGCCCGTGGGGGAGTTGGGGAAGAACTCATTATTTTAGTGAGATTATGATGAGGGGCGGTTTGGATGGTTCTTAGTTTTGTTTAATCCCTCCTCTGTTGGGATCTGGTTGGGACCAGTTTGGTATGGTCCTGATAGGCAAGGAAGTTATCTCCCTGCAAAGCCTTTGTTGTCTCCGAGTGGGACCCCCGAACTGGGCAGAGTTTTATGAACCTCATCTTCCTTTTCCTGGGTACTCATATCTATCTTTCTACTTAACACCATGACTAACCAACCTTGAATTTAACCATATCAATGAAAGGACTGTACAAGACTCTAGTTACCATTAATATTCCCTAATCTGTTTTACATTTTGGTAAGATTTCAGTATTTCAGTGTGATGCCTAAAATTTACCTACATTGACTAATGAATCACAGCAAGGAGTGTAAAGAGTTATAAATTGATGGCTTTGAGGCATTGAATTTTGAAAGCTCTTGGCCTATGTGGTTGATTGGGTAAATTTCCTGATGGAAAACGTCTGAAGCCTTCCTCATTGTCTGCTGAGGACTCTGCCTTTTGGAATGGTATTCAAGGTAGGCCTTCTACAATCTGTGCATAGAGATTTAGTCTACTGTTCTGAGTTTTGAAATGTGGTTGCCTTCTCCTGCTCCCTCTACCCAAAAAAAACTATTAAAAATCCTGAGTAGAATCACAAAATAATGAACACCTATCTTCTTAGATCAAGTTACAAACTACGGGTCCAGCAGTCAAAAGAAATAACTTTTATTTCTCTTCTAACTCCCCATAAACCTTTGTTAAGATTTTCATTGATTTAAATTACTATAATAACCCAATCCTTCACGTAGTCTGGTTTTGAAAGAAAGCATTTTACATAATACACATCAATTACTTGAAAAGACATTTCTGTGTGAAGATCAGAGACGATCTGTAACTTTCAAATGCAGATTTTATAATGTCCATCTTAATCCTGGAGAAGCAGCCATGTGGGGGGTGCAGCAGGGAGAAGACCACAGAATAATAGGTATCATTTTTTAAAGATGTACTTTATATCTGGCTTTGTGATTTTTGCTTTATTAATACTGCATTTTTTTAATTCTAACATGCTGTGAATGGAAAAAAGTGACTTTTTTTCTGGGGAATAAAAGGAATATTATTACCTTAAATGAAAATCTCAATGGCAATTGCAGAAGCATCCAGATTTTAAAAAATCATTAGAAGGGCCTAGAAAAAAAAAAAGTGTTTCTCAGACTCAAGGAAGTAAATTATTGTCTCAAGTCTATACAACAGCATCTCCAAGTACCAAAGTTCAGAAGTCACCCACCCATGGTCACATGCTTTGAGGGGTTGAGCTGCGATTCACACGCAGGATTGGGAAACCCTGTGGATGATGCTCCAGAAACCTTACCATGCTGTCTCTGCTCCCTGCCTCTTCTCTTCAGTCTTATATCTTGACTGACTAATTTGAAGGCAATGATACCCACAAATATAGTTGTCTAATGGGTGAATGTATTTTAAAAAGTGAAAAGAATGCATTTTACTCCATTGATAATTTTCTAAATCTTCTTTACCCCAGTTCATGTGTTTAGTGATTTTGAGCCAAGCATTTAAGGCTTGGTTGAATCTAAAGATAATGTTAACATTTTGTCAAGTATTTGAATTGCTTCCAGCATATTGTAGTATAATCCTCTGTCCACAAACATCCCTTCATTATTGCCTAATTACATGCAAATTTCATAAAATGAATGAGTTTTAAGGACTTGTCAATCTGTCATCCTAGAAACCACTGAAACATTTTGACTGCTAGATAAATAATCAGCAATGATCACACTATGCAAATTTGATATTTTCTGTACAATTATCTGAAACCGTAAATAACTGGACACAAAGACATTTGGCATTCTCTCTGTGCGATCTGACCTATGGGGTTGTTTTCTCTTTTTCCTCTTCTGACAAATGTGCTAGTGGGAAATATGTTTTTTTTTCTCCTATTCCAACTGAACAAATGTATATAGTGGAAAAATGATGAGTACATAAATGCAAAGAGAATTTTGTTTATTTTTTTTCTGGAGTGTTTCCCCTTGGCAGACAGTTTTTGTTTTCATTTTCATTTTTTCTTTTTGTAATTTTCACCTCTTCTCTTGGAGTTTTTTTTCCTCACTAGTGAAGAGAGTATAGGTGTAAGTTTATTTGTTTCCTTTTAATTTTTCTCCATATTCCGTATCTCATCAGATTTTTCCCCTATAACTCATTCCTGAACTCTCTAATACACATTAGGCACTTGGGAGTATCCAATATTTAAAGGCTAGTTATTAATCTATAGCCAAGTTTGGAAACATGTCAACAGTCTATTCCAGTGAATTCACCAAACATGCAACTAATTTTTTCCCTCTCTGGGGTCCATGCCTGTGTTTCTATAAGAATATGAGGACCATCCTGTCTTAAGTGCTTTTTCATAAAAGCAAGCTGATGAGTTCTAATTACTAACAACAAAGTTCTTTAATGATATACTTGCTATAAATGCCCCTAAATTGAAACAGCACTAAAGACATTCAGGAGATACATTTACCTTTGCTTTGTAAGAATCTTCAAATCAGTATAGTTCAGACATTCTGTATGTTTGCTCAGAGTTTAAAGTCCAATTAAAGCCATTACAATTACTTAACAAAAATTTCCATGCATAGGTTGGTTGGTTGGTTGATTGACTGACTGATGGATCATAGGAAGAATTGTTGGTTTACCATCTAGTAATACATTCCAAGCTTTGGGTCAAAATGAGAGGAGACTTTGCTTATATAGTTTGTTAATGGCTGGGCTCATTAACAGAAATAAATCCAGCATGCTATTTTTTTTAAGCCACTAAAGAATCATCCGAGATGAATGTAGGGTAAACTTAAAAAAATGTTAAGATATATAGGCAAACAAAGTACTTTGGATGATTTCACTTAGAAGGATAATGAAAGCATGCCATTCAGAAACTTAGGATTTAAAAATGATTAATAAAGTGCTTTGCACCCTATCCACTCATTTTCTTCCCTAAGTGAGACCATCAATCAGTAGAAAACCAGCCTGACTCATTGATACCATTATTATTTCTAAGCCTCTGCTAACATGAAAGCATATATTGTGTTTTGTTACTCCTAAATAGCAGAAGGTTAACTAAGTAGTTTTTCATGTTAGAGGCAGACTAGCAGGAAGGAGGAGGTAGCACATTCCTGGTTACTCTATGCCCAAACCAAATACATGCTGGCGAGTTGGGCAAAAAAAAAGAAGTTCCCTTGCAATGTAGCTGACAAGCTCAAAACTAGTCCATGGAAGCCTTCTTCCTTCAGTGATCTGCTGGAAGTACTGTCTTTGATTCTAGTTTTCAGGATTCCAACAGCAGTGTCCAGTGCATGCATGTTGTAATGTGTAATCACAAATTGCTCCAATACCTGAAAGGCAATATTTTCAACTGATAAAGGAAGATAATGTTTCATCAAAACCATCTTTACATAATATATACAATTCTCCATATGAGGAAGGTAGGGAGATGAATGTTCAGAGGTTACAGCTCACCTGTGTTATTTAATACTAGAATAATGGTTTGAGTACACTTACAGACACATTTATTATATGCATGTTCCCAGTGAAGTATTTTGGCGATTTGTACCTTTTACTATTTTACCATATAGTTATATATTTTAAAAGATTAAGATATTATTACAATAGTTTTATTGTCTTTTTATACAATGCATATTTTGTTAGGCAAATTATAATGTCTATTCACATACAACCTTAAGTAATAGCATTAACTAGAATTAAAATATTATGCTTTGGGTTAACACTGGAATTTAGAATATGTACTTTTCTAAGCCTGTCTAGGCTATCCACTAGGGAGTATAAATTGTCCATAGATGTCTGATAATACAGAAATCTTCCTGCAGGTTTGCTATCATTAGGGACTGATGCTCTATAATGTAAATGCATAAATCCCTGGCTGAACTCCAGTTATGACATAGTGTGCATGTGTTTGTGTGTGCATGTGTATGTATGCATATGTACATCTGGATTCTAGCTATGAATAAAAACCTAAATAATTTGGAATCATACGTTTTCAACTGGCTAATGACCTATGTGAATTGGTACATATCTAGATATTATTCTTATAAAACATTCAGACCGCTATGTTGGAATTTTGTATCATAGATTAGGCTATATATGGCTATAATTGCAGACAACATTCTAGAAAGTAATAACATTTTGCGAAAATATGGACATGGAGATAGAGTATGTTTAAGAAAAACAGTTTGTAATTTACTTGGAAAAGTAATGGTTTCTTTGTGTTTATGCCATTTAAAACACACTATTTTTATTCCTTGAGAGATAAAATAATATTAATCACATTATTTTTAAATAAGGCCCATCTATTTTATATTTTATGAGCCTGTTCTTGAGTGTATGTTATTGAATTCACAAAGTGACTACTGCCATTTTAGTTGCAAAATAACTGTTATTCAGAGCATTCTTTCTGAATTTCTTAATGTTTTGCTTAGCTTAATTAATATGCTGATGAGAAAAGCAGGTCCAGGCAATGGCAACGGGCCTCAGATTCCTGGTGCTCTTCTCTTCACAGCAGTTCTAGGACTTCGTTAAGCTACTCATTAAAATCACCCTTTTGAGAGCCAGGATGCTTGAGTAAGACTGAGGTGAAAACTCCAGCTTATTGGCCTATAGCATTTTTGAAGCTGTCATTAGCACCAATCATTATTACTGATGTGTTTTGGAGTGAAAAACCTAAACTTTTCATGACATGAAAAAGGTGATGTGGATAAAGTAAAGATTCCTATGGCCAGGATCCTCACCTGAACCTAAACTACTTGATGATGGAACTGGCCTGCTGCTAGGCTACTGCTTTCACCCTGTCTTGCCAATGGGTTTCAGCCCTGGGAAAGTTCACTATGGATTCAGTGAGGCTGAGGAATGACAATGGAATGTTCTTGGGGTGAAAGAGTTTATTGCTCTGCTTGTTGTCCTGGCTATAGGTCAAGCACTAGAATTACATCTGCACCCAGCAGTCTGCACGTCTGTAATCCTCCTTGTTTCTGCCTCCACCCAGAGCATTGGGCAGAGCTCTTTATATAGTGACTCAGTCAATAATAGTTTATTGCCTATGGGTGTGGAAGCAGTAGCCTAGCAGCAGGCCAGTTACATCATCAAGTAGTTTAGGTTCAGGTGAGAATCCTCGCCATAGGAACCTTCACTTTATCCACACACCCCAAGAACATTCCATTGTCCTTCCTCAGTCTCTGAATCCATAGTGAACTTGCCCAGGGCTGAAACCCATTGGCAAGGCAATAGGCAATGTTGGCAGGATTCATTTTTGACCAAGGAAAAGAACAGGATGCCTTATGGGAGGGGTGCTTCAGCAGGCTGCCCCTATGAATGGGGAGACAGTCGATTGTCCCCCAGTGGGTATGTGGTATGAGGTGGTTTGGCTCCTAGAGGGCTGGGTCACCCCCCAGGACTGGAGGCAGGTGGAAGTGACACCTGAGGCAGTAGGGGTGGCCCTTGGTATAGTAAGTAGGTCTTTTGAGAAACAGTGCCCATGAGGCAGTGGGAACTGTGAGTTGGCTGCTTCTCACAATATTAAAAAAGTCTAAAGATGAGAAGAACATGCTTCTGAAAGAGACAAGGAATGGCATCATGAGAATGCGAGCTGAGAACTGCTGTGGATTCAGCGAAGGATGAAGTAGCATTGATACAAGAGGACGCAGCACAAGAACACTGGCTGCGAGGTGCCATTGAGGAGGTAAAAAATTTGTTGGTGACTAAAATGACATCACTATGAGGTACTGTGGAAGAGGTGAAGGCCATGAAGGAAAAGGACAGACCCCTGCAAAAACTACAAGAAGAGGCAGTGCAAGAACGTGAGCTGCTAGGTCCAGTGGTGGAGGTAAAAAAGTCCTTACAGAATGAGACAGCAGTGCTGCCAGGTGCTCTGAAGGAGGCCAAGGCCATGGAGGAGAAGGATGGACTCCTGAGGGACGCACAGGCAGAGGCGGCACGAGAATGTCAGCTGTGAAGCTTTGAGGTGAAGGTAAGAGAGATGGGCTGAAGACTGAACTGGCATTGCTGCGAGGCACAGTAGAAAAGGTAAAGGTTATAGCAGAGGAGGCACTCGGGGGAATGGAGAGAGAGGTGCCATCAGCCCCAGGAATGGAGGAGCTGGGGGAGGGATGAAGGAGTGGTGCCGGCGGCATTGACCCCTCTTCTATTGAAAGCACACCCATTGATTGTAAAGAAAATAAAGACAGCACCCGAGGGTTACTCCAGGAGAGGTGAAGCCCCCTCCCGAGGTCATGGAGCACTCTATGCTTCCCCCCTAAACTAAGGCTGAGCTGGTGGATTTGGGCTCCCGGTTTTGACAGAAGCCCTCGGAGTCAATATCAGCTTGGCTCCTGCATCTGGGACTTAGGGGTGGATGGAATTGTTCTGTTGAGATCAGAGATGGGAAAGCTGTCTTCCCTGACAGTGCAAGCCTGCCTTGAGGAAGTGATTACAAAATGCACATCAGACCCCAGGGAATCACTTCCTCCTCGATTGGCTTATGGTTGCACTTTGTGCTGTGTGGCCCAATCAGGGTGAATTACCATTCACCCCTGCTAGATGGCAGACATATGCTAAGCTCCAACAGGTGTTATGGGAGCTAGGCATAAAAAAATGCCATCTATAGTCCAGATATTTATAGCCCAGATGAGGAGCCTTTTACAGCAGGGATGAGAAACGTTGTGCTTCAAATGGCTCCCACATCCGTCTTTGGGCCTCTAGTGGCCATTCTTACCCCTCACTTAGGGCAGCCCATAAGTGAGGTTACCTGTATAGTAGCAGACTTGAGAGATGCTGAAGCAATGAGAGCATGAAATAAATAAGGTCTGCTACTCAGAGGAAAAATTTAAAGGGCCCCATGAAGGTTGCAAGGACCCAGATATGGGTCGATTTGATAAAGGCAGGAGCAGACAGAAGGAAATCAGGTGGGAAGTCAAATAGAATCTTACTGGAGCTGTGGCAACAACTGAAACCAGAGTAGCAGTTCCAGCCATTAAGAACAAAGAGGCAGAGGCCAGAGACAGAACCACAAGTCTGGCCTGTGTGTTTGCAAGACTTCCTGTTTAAAAGTGAACCAACCTCACTTGAACCCACACAGGAACACAGTTTGATTGAGGGGAAGTTCAAGGCACCTGCTCTGAGGGACCGGGGGAGACCAGTGGCCACTTATTGAAATATGTATCCATTGGTCTCCAGTGAACATGCAACGTGTTCTGGCTCTGGTGGACACACGGGCTGAATATTAACAGATTTATGTCAACCCTGACCAGTTTCCTGGGAACCCCACTATTATACATGGATATGGGCGTAATGCTATCAGAGTGAAACAAGCGCAAATCCCTTTGGGAATAGGGTGTTTATCCCTAAAGGAGTATACTGTGTATATCTCTCCCACCACTCAAAAATATATTGTGGAGATATATATCCTGCAGGGTCTATGGTTGCAGACCACTGCAGGTGAGTTCAGACTGAGAATAAGTGTGTTGAAGGCAGTTTTAGGGGACATGTAAGGCACCTGCCCAAAGCTTTGCCTGTGCCTTGTTTAGGTGACTAATACTAAACAATACAAATTGCCTGAAGGGCATAAAGAAATTGGAGCAACCCTCCAGGAACTGGAAAAGATGGGTATTATAAAACCCACCCATAGTCCTTTCAATTCCTCAGTGTGGCCAGTAAAAAAGCCAGATGGCTCCTGGCATAGGACTGTGGATTACAGAGAATTGAATAAAGTCATACCCCCTATGCATGCTGCCATCCTTTCTATTGCAGACCTAATGGATACCCTCAGTCATGAACTAGGAACATACTATTATGTTGTAGATCTTCCTAATGCCTACTTTTCCATTGATATGGAAAAGTCAGGAACAGTTTGTCTTCACCGTCCTTCCACAGGGATACCTCCACAGCCCCACCATCTGTCATGGATGTGTAGTTCAGGACTTGGCAGCATGGGAGAAACCGCCAATGGTGTGGCTGTATCATTATGTTGGTGATATCATGCTCACGTCTGATTCTCTTTCAGATCTAGAGGTGGCACCTACACTGCTGCAACATCTATAGGAGAGAGGATGGGCTGTGAACAGCATCAAGGTCCAGGAACCTGGTTTGTCAGTCAAAATTCATGGACATCATCTGGTCAGGTAAGACTAAAGTTCCACCAGAAGCAGTAATAAGCAAGGTCCAGACCTTTTCTACCCCTACAATTGTAGTATCATTACAGGAGTTTTTGGGTCTTCCAGGCTACTGGAATGTGTTTATCCCACACTTGGCACAAATTCTGAAGCCCTTATACTGGTTGGCATGAAAGGACATCAGGTGGGACTGGGATGAGACATGTGCATCTGCCTTTACTACAGCAAAACGGGCAGTCAAGGCCGTGCAGGCCTCGAATGTGATAGACCCATCAAGGCCCTGTGATGTGGACGTTCATGTGACTGAAGATGGTTATGGCTGTGCCTTTTGGCAGTGGCTTGAATGAACTCGCCAATGTATTGGAATTTGGTCACAACTCTGGAAAGGAGCAGAGGTACAATACACTTTGATAGATAAACAATTGGCTGCCATGTCTCACGACTTGCTGGCTACAGAACCCATCACTGGAATGGCCCTGATAAAGGTAATAACTAACTATCCCATCATGGGGTGGGTATAAGGCTGAACCCAAAAGCTGAGGAGTGGTATGGCACAGACAACTACAGCAGCATAGCGGCCTCTGTAATAGCCTCTTAAGTGAAGAACTCCAATGCTTATTGGGGCCAGTGACATATGCTAATGTAAAGCAGGAAAAATTTAGAAGCACTAGTAGCAGAGAGTCCTTACTGGGAGAGAAGAGCCCCTTTACCCCAATTGCATGGTACACAGATGGCCCCAGCCATGGGAAAACCCCAAAATGGAGGACTGTAGGTTTCTATCCTAAGACTGAGACAATATGGATGTAGGATTGTGAGGGGAAAAGCAGTCAATATGCAAAGTTGGAGGCAGTATGGCTTGTGATCACCCAGTAGCCCTTCCCTATAGTTGTCTGCACTGACAGCTGGGCCATCTATCGGAGCTTGACCCTGTGGCTACCAACATGGTACCATGCCACCTGGTTGGTTGGTTATCGACCCCTTTGGGGACAAGAGTTGTACCAAGACCATGGGCCTCTGGTCAGACTAAGTTATTGTATATCATGTGACTGGCCTTTTGCCTTTGGCATCCCCAGGGAATGATGACCAGACACACAGGCCCAGGTGCACTGGCTAGAAGGAAAGCCTGCCTCTGATGCGGCCCAATGGTTATATCAGTGTTTGTTGCACTCAGGGCAAAAGACAATGTGGGCTGTAGCTTGTCGGTGGGGCCTGCCTTTGACCTTTAAAGAAGTCAGCAGAGCCTGGAAGGAGTGCATTGTGTGCGCTAAAAAGGACTTACACTGAGTTACACAGAAACATGGCATGATAGCTAAGGGGCTTATATCCCTTGTCAGGTATCAAATAGACTATATTGGACCTCTGCCTGTGTCAGAAGGGTACCAATAAGCCATGACTTGTGGGGACACAGCTATTGGACTTCTGGTTGCTTTTCCTACATGTTGCGCAGATGAACAGATGACCAAAAGAGGCCTTGAGTGTCTCTTTGCAGCCTATGGATGGCCACAGGTAATTGAGAGTGATCAAGGCACCCAGTTTACTGGACATGTACTACAGGAATAGGTGCAACAGTTGGGTATAAAATAGAAGTTTCAGGTGCCATACAGACCTACCACAGCAGGCATTATAGGCACTATTTGTTGTTAATATCTGGACTGAAGTCAGACACATAGTCTGCAGGATGGTCAGTTCACTTACGGACAGTGCTACGGCATTTGAACGAGAAACCCCAAAAGGGATCCCTGAGCCCTGTAGACACGCTAATGCATATTGCTGTCTCCTCTATACAACAGCAAGTACAAACCAAGGTGGAATCATTGAAGCTGAGGTTTGGCCACCAGAATAATATCTTGCTGCCAGCACCAACTGCACTAAACCCTGGAGACTCCATTGAGTGGATGTGGCCTTGGACATTTCAACACATGATGAATGATGGCTGGCTTTCCTAGCACCTTGGAGACAAAGGCCTGGAAGCTGGCCTCCTGTGTAGCCCTGGAGTAACAACAGAGTGGCCCCCAAAGATCACAGTACTATATCCTGAATGGCCAGAAGGCAGGAGTATCTTACTGTGGAGTTTTGTTTCATCATTATGGCCAGTGCATGCACCTCCAGTAGTACTATATATAGACCCTTCCGTAACCCCCACAGGGAAAGGAATAAAAGTATGGTATACTAGACCTGGAAAGAACCCCCTTCCTGCTACAGTCCTATCACAGGACCATTCTCTTGCATGCATCCTACCTGATGGACAAGATTTGCCTATGTTGGTTTCATTAAAACATGTGTCTTGTCACTCCTAAGGTCTTTGTGGATTGGGCACACACCCTAGCAAAAAAACTGCTACTTGCTGGGGTGCATGGGGCTCCCTATCTATACCATACATGTGAGTCATGAATTCATCAAAGTAGAAGCGGTTTTGAATATAGCTGAAATTACCTCCTCAGGCTTGAGGATTATTATAATTTTTGTTATCTGTGTCAAAATATTGTTGTATCTTAATTTTTGTTATTATCTCTATGCTGTTGTTATACTCTGTTACTATTGCAGGATCTGGTTACAATGCTCCAGTTTTCTCGCACAGGTACCATTGCCGAAGATTAACAGCATGTAGATTGTGAGGCGAGAATCTTGGAGGGGTGGAGTGTGGATAAAGTGAGGGTTCCTATAGCTAGGATCCTTACCTGAACCTAAACTACTTGATGATGTAACTGGCCTGCTGCTAGGTGCTTACTTGCACACCTGTAGGCAATAAACTATTATTGACTGAGTCACTATATAAAGAGCTCTTCCCAGTGCTCTGGGCAGAGGCAGAGACAAGGAGGATTACAGACCTGCAGACTGTTGGATGCAGATGTAATTCTAGTGCCCGACCTATAGCTGGGAGAACAAGCCAGGTAATAACCCCTTTCACTTCAAGAATGTTCCATTGTAATTTCTTGGTCTCACTGAATTCATAGTGAATGTGTTGTTGGCAACACAGGTGAAAAAAGGTAAAATTTATCCTTATGTGTATTTATATCATTATAATGTGTCTTGAAGAATGTTCCATTGTCATTTCTTGGTCTCACTGAATTCATAGTGAATGGGTTATTGGCAAGACAGGTGAAAAAAACATAAAATTTCTCCTAATGTGTATTTATATCATTATGTTATTTGGGACATACCATAGATTGTTTTGATGAATTATATTTAATTTACTTGCATAAAGTCATGAAAATGACCTACTTTCATTTATTTCCTTCTAAAGAAATTTTTAAAAAGTACCACTTATTTTAAAATATGCCAATAATAAATTAAAATTTCTCTTAACTAAGCATCAGAGCAAGTTCTTTCTTTCCTGTAAAGTAGAACATACAACAAGGAAAGTACAAATATATATGAGAATGATTATAAAGCAAATGCCATGTAGTCACCACTACACTGAGGATTGTCAGAATCTCAGAAGCTACCTTGCACCCCTTCCCAGTTTTCTTTTTAAAGGTTTAATACTACCTTGATTTTATAACAATTATATCCTTGTTTTTCTTAATAGTTTTTTCTATTTTCTTTTCTTTCTTTCTTTTTTTTTATAAATTAATGAACTAAATGATATAATTTAGTGTCTTGCCAGTGGGTTTCAGCCCCAGACATGTTCACTATGAATTCAATGAGAGTAAAGAAATTACAGTGGAATGTTCTTGGGGTGAAAGGGTTTATACCCAACTTTATTTGCACAGTGGCAGGTCAATCACTAGAATCCTGTCCACTCAGAGTGAGCCTGCATGCAGCAAGCTGGTCTCTGCCTCTGGGCCTCTCTGCCCCCACAGTCATCTCAGTCTCTGTCCTTGGCACTGCCATCACTACAGTTTCTGCTCTCCTGCAGCTGTGCATCCCTATAGCTGTGCCATCGTGTCACCCAGAGCACTGGACGGAGCTCTTTTTATAGAATCAGTAACAACGTGTTGCCCACATGTGTAGTGAGCAAGCTGACCAGGGCCAGGTGAGAATCCTGGCCATAGGAACCTTCACTTTATCCATACTTAGTTTTCAATTGTGGGGAAAATAAAGTTCCTATGGCCAGGATCCTCACCTGAACCTAAACTGCTTGGTGATGTAATTGGCCTACTGCTGGGCTACTGCTTCCACACCAGTAGGCAATAGGCTATTACTGACTGAGACACAATGTAAAGAGCTCTGCCCAGTGCTCCTTGCAGAGGCAGAGGTGGAAGCAGATTATGGACCTGCAGACTGCTGGGCGCAGAGGTGATTCTAGCGCTCAACCTACTGCCCTGAGAATAAAGTCGGGTATAAACACTTTCACCCTAAGAACGTTCCCTTGTCATTTCTCAGTCTCACTGAGTCCGTAGTGAACTTGCCCAGGGCTGGTACTCATTGGCAAGACACTGATGCATTACAAATAAATTAAAGGCCCCTTTGGTCTAGTGAGACGGATGTTACATCTCCATAACGACAGATTTGGAGGCAGAGACTTACCCTGAGATCTTTCCCTGCCACTCACTTGCTGGTAACCTTATCTTATTTCACTGATCATAGGTACCTTTAGTGAAGGCAATGATACTGAAAATGAGGGTTTTATGAATATTAAATCAGACAGTATAAGAAAGCATCTAGCAAACCACCAGCCATGATAAAGATCTGTGCAGTCCTCAGTGACAGAATTTTAGAGGGTCACTAGCTAATGAATGTAAATCTAGAGACAAATGACCAGGATGGCTGACATCTAAAGGGAAAAAATAAAGTGCACTTAAATGCTGTTAGATTCCAATATCTTAAACTTAATCATAACAGAAAGTCTGCTCCATGTGGTTTTAAAGAGCAGAACCATGAGCAGCAGTCCACATTTTCTAGTAGCTGATTGTAGATCACTGTAAGATTTCAGAATTCTGAGTAATTACAGCTATTCAAAAAAAGAATGGAGTGATAAGAACATGAGTTTTGAAGTCAGGTGGACCTGGATTTAGATCTTCTTTCCAGACCTTGCTGGCTGCATACATTTGGTCAGGTCCTGAGCAGGTAGGGCTCTAAATGTATGTACCTAATCTGCTAATTATGGATAAACATATCTGTATAAATTGTAGATTAAATGAAACAGTATATGCAAAGCACTTAGCACAGATAATACATGGAATTTATACTCAAATTGAATGAGTGAGATCCCTAGGCTTCAAAGGACTCCAGATGAGCTGAGACAGAAGCCTTAGGAAGTTAAGGAAATGTATACAAGCAGAGGCTATATCCTCCTCATTCACTACTGGATCCCCAGTCATAACACCTAGCATGTTCACACTGATTATTTTTATACACATGGACCAACAGAAAGGATGTCTGTATTGAGTTGAGCTTAAAATGGATTATCTTTATGTAATTTTTTACTTCTTTAAAGATCCTTCATTCATGGGTTGGCTGGGCCTGACTAGGATGTGGAAAATAAGCCCAAAAGAAGTAGCTTCATCAGCTAGAAACACCATCATTCCTTAAAACGTAGCTTCAAAACTTCTGCACTAACCTGATTCTGAACTTCAGACTTGGCAAAACCCAGTATTCTCAAGCTGTGCTCTAGGAGAGTGGCTCTCAAAATTCATTGTACACTGAAATCCTCCAAGGAGCTTTTAGAAATCCTTATGCTGGGTCACTTCCAAGACCAATTAAATCAGATTTTCTGAGAGAGGGACTCAGGCATCCATGTTTTTACAAATTCCCTGGGTGATTACAGGGTGCATCCAGAGCTGCAGACCTAGACCTCAGGGTTTACTAAATGCCAGGTCCTGTTCCAGGTGTTGGGCAAGAAGCCACAAGACTCCTTGCTTAAAGAGCTGTCGGTTCCCTCAAATATTCCATCCCTGGCATGTGGTACAGGTGTGCATTACCATCCCTCCGGCAGCCCTGTGAGGTCATTTCCTTTGCCACTCCAGGAACTGGGAGATGTAAGGCAGATGTTCACCAGGGCGGGGGGGAATGGACCTGACATAAATAGAAATGACAATATCTTGGTTAAACGAAGGTCATTGTTCTGCATTTTGGAAGAGGCCTCTACAAAAGCATCCAACTACTGAATACTTGGCACTCAGCCACCTCTGTGGGATTATTTAAGGGGTGTTGGAAAAGTACCCTTGATCCGGCATCTCTCCTCCAAAAACTGTTATGGCTAAAAATGTTAACATTGACGTTATCTATCATTTAGGTGTTGTGGTCATTTAAGACATTAGCCATTTCTAATGAAGTGAATTTCATTCAAAATATCACATGACATTTCATTTGTAAGAAGTCTTGAATGAAATATTAAATGAGAGAAAGCTTTATAAATTGTAAAGATCTATGGAAGCATAAGTCACTGTTGTTGCTGTTAATTAGCGTTGATCTTACCCACAATGACAAAGACTGGACAATGGAATATTTCTTGGGTAGACAATGAGCATTAGTTGGGTGGATTTCCGGGAATGGTGGTGGGAAATCGGAGGCCTGGAGTTCTGAAATGCTTTGCGAATAACACCCCACACCGCCTCTCCCACCCCCAGAGGAGGAGTTGGCAGCACAGAAAGGGAGGGAGGGAGGGAGAGCCCCGGAGGAAGGGGAGGGCAGTCAAGGGGACAGTGTCAACATCCAATCATCTAAGCCTTCTCATGCTGGTTTCCACTGGGCTTGTGACTATCTCTGTAGAAGGGAATTCCCTTTCTTGTGACTGAGAACACACTGCAGACCCCTGGATATATCACAGTCCTTAGTCCTCACTTATTCTCGACAGACTCTTTTGTTATCAGAGAGGTACTTGCTGCAATCAGCTGCTTCTGCATGCCTCTCTCCCATGAGTAGACCAGCATCATTGGTTTTCAAGTTGGACTGAGAATCACATGTATTTTTTATTAAAAATATAGATCCTTAGCCTGTGGCTCAGATCTACTGAAGAAGAATTGTTAATGGAGACTGGCAATCTGCGTTTCAACAAGTGCTCCAGCTGTATCTGACATGCAGAAATGTTTGAGAAGCACTGATTTATGAGGATAATAATTTTTAAAGAATATACCCTTCTCTTTATTTTTACAAGTAATAAACATTCAAGACACTAAGACTTAAAACGTCCTAAGTGAAACATAGTGCCTCTTAATCCCTTATCCTGCAGTCCTCATCCCTTCCTGGGACAGCCCCTGTTTCCCATTTCTGGTAACACTTCATCCAGTTTTAAGATCACCATCTCTACTTTCATACATTCCTTCGCACCTCTTCATAGTTTTGAGCGTTCTATGTCATTGTCAGGGAGTGGGTGGTTAGGGAGCATCCTATATACAGTGTGTAATTGGGTTTTGCTTTGAAACCTAGTAAGAGTCTTTTTAAGTTTCACAGACTACCTTAGCCCACTTACATTTATCCATCTGATAGATTTGTTTGGCAGCATATTTTATTTAAAATGTTTAAAAACAGAAATATGCCATGATTTCTGTTTTTAAATTTTAAAACATTTCTTCATAGGGTCCATTTTGTTTGCTTATGTGTTTACATAGGGTTTCTTTTTGAGAATACGGATCTCTCGCATTTTAATATTTTGTAGCAGTGGTGTGGTGGTAAGTGTTTAACATCAAGCTCCCCATGGGAAAAAACAAAAGCCCTGGTTTATAGCCTTTGCCAATTTCTTCAGTAGTATTATTGCCTAGGCTGCTTTGCTGTCACCTTTAAATTATATCTATATCTATCCATTCATGTTTTAACTCCATACCAGTTACTTTTCTAGACAATATCTAATGACTAAAGGCAAAATGAGTTTGTTTCCACTTCATCATCCACTTAAAAATATCTTTTGTTGACTTACCATATATTTCATTGTTAAAAATTATGTATTTTGGGTGTTAGTAGAATAAAAATGTTCTTGGATAGGGGAGATACTCTGAAGTGTTGTTAATTGATAGACCTCACTGATTGAACCTTTTCAGATCATAACCGCTAAATGAAATGCTGATGGGAAACAACCCACTGGGTTGCAAACATGGAAATAAAATGTCTTTGTAATCATGAAGACTTGGGTTTGGACATTTCCCAGCTGCCTTATTCGGTGAGAAATAAACCATCCCTCTAAACCTTTCATTCTTTATCTGTAAAATGGGTATAATCCTAGTCACTCCACAAGTTATTGATGAGATAGTACATGTAAAATGGCCTGGCAAATATATGCACTGTAAATGTAGAGGTGTGATGACTTGAAAAAGCAGAAAGGAGACATCTAGTGCAAATTTTTCCTTCACAATTGTTATGAGCTGAATCACGTTCCATGAAAATTCGTATGTTGAAGTTTTAAATACCAGTGCCTCAGAATTTGACTGTATTTAGAGACAGGGTCTTTAAAGAGGTAATTATGGTAAAATGAGGTCATAAAGGGAGTCTCTAATCCAAAAGGACTGGTGTATCCGTAAAAGAGGAGATTAGGACACAGAACACACAGAGGGAAGAGGATGTGAGGACACAGGGAGAAGACAGCCATCTAGGAGTCAAGCAGAGAGTTCTCAGAGGAACCTACCCTTTTGACACCTTGATTTATAAATGCTAGTCTCCAGGACTATGAGAGAATAAATTTTTGTCATTTAAGCCACCTGGTTTGCAGTACCTTGATATTACGGCCCTAGAAATCTAATACAATAATTTTGCCACTCCTCAATTGTATTATATTATTTTGTTCTGTTTATTAAACCGAGTCAGTTAAACATACAGTTGTTAGGATGTCAGCCCTGGCTTTATTAGACCATGCATATTTATTTTGGTTTTGAAAATGTGGCCACACATCTAATATCAGGAGTACAGGACAGTCAGGACCTCAGTGAGGGCCTTGCTCATGTGAGTGTAATGACCACAGGTTCTTAGCCCCTTTGGGAAGATGTGGACCACTCATTCACCAGTTAGGTAGCAGGTCAGAAGCATCTTCCTTGCTCCTGAACAAAGCCCTCTGATGTACTAAGCAAAAAATACAATGGGAGAGGAAAAACCAGTATATCCTTTCTATTGGGTTTTTATTGTGTGAGGCCTACATGGGAATTATTTATTTTATTTTATTTTTTAATAGTTTATTTTGGTATCATTAATCTACAATTACATGTGCAATATTATGGTGATTAAACTACCCCCTTCATCAGGTCCCCCCACCAACCCCATTATAGTCACTGTCCATCAGCATAGTGAGATGCTATAGAGTCACTACTTATCTACTCTGAGTTGTACAGCCCTCCCCGTGCCCCCCCAACATTACATCTGCTAATCTTAATGCCCCTTTTTCCCTCTTATCCCTCCCTTCCCACCCATCTTCCCCAGTCCCTTTCCCTTTGGTAACTATTAGTCCATTCTTGGGTTCTGTGAGTCTGCGGCTCTTTTGTTCCTTCAGTTTTTTTCTTTGTTCTTATACTCCACATATCAGTGAAATCATTTGATACTTGTCTTTTTCGGCTTGGCTTATTTCACTGAGCATAATACCCTCTAGCTCCATCCATGTTGTTGCAAATGGTAGCATTTGTTTTGTTCTTATGACTGTATAATATTCCATTGTGTATATGTACTACATCTTCCTTATCCATTCATCTACTGATGGACACTTAGGTTGCTTCCATTTCTTGACTATTGTAAATAGTGCTGCAATAAACATAGGGGTGCATATGTCTTTTTCAAACTACGCTGTTGCATTCTTAGGGTAAATTCTTGGAGTGGGATTCCTGGGTCAAATGATATTTCTATTTTGAGTTTTTTGAGGAACCTCCATACTGCTTCCCACAATGGTTGAACTAATTTGCAGTCCCACCAGCAGTGTAGGAGGGTTCCCTTTTTTCCACATCCTCGGAAACATTTGTTGTTGTTTGTGTTTTGGATGTTGGCCATCCTCACTGGTGTGAGGTGATATCTCATTGTGGTTTTAATCTGCATTTCTCTTATGATTAGTGATGTGGAGCATCTTTTCATGTGCCTGTTGACCATCTGAGTTTCTTCTTTGGAGAAGTGTCTATTCATGCCCTCTGCCCATTTCTTAATTGGATTATGTACTTTATGTTTGTTGAGGTGTGTGAGTTCTTTATATATTTTGGATGTCAACTCCTTATCAGATATGTCATTTATGAATATATTCCCCAAACTGTAGGATGTCTTTTTGTTCTACTGATGGTGTCCTTTGCTGTACAGAAGCTTTTCAGCTTGATATAGTCCCACTTGTTCATTTTTGCTTTTGTTTCCCTTGCTCAGGGAGATACGTTCATAAAGAAGTTGCTCATGTTTATTTCCAAGAAATTTTTGCCTATGCTTTTTTCTAAGTTTTATGGTTTCATGACTTACATTCAGGTCTTTGATCCATTTTGAGTTTACTTTTGTGTGTGGGGTTAGACAGTAGTCCAGTTTTATTCGCTTAAATGTAGCTGCCCAGTTTTTCCAACACCAGCTGCTGAAGAGGCTGTCATCTCCCCGTTGTATATCCAAGGCTCCTTTATCAAATATTAATTGACTGTATATGTTTGGGTTAATGTTTGGATTTTCTATTCTGTTCCACTGGTCTGTGGGTCTCTTTTTGTGCCAATACCAAATTGTCTTGATTACTGTGGCTTTGTAGTAGAGCTTGAAGTCAGGGAGCGTAATTCCCCCTGTTTTATTCCTCCTTCTCAGGATTCCTTGGGCTACTCAGGGTCTTTTGTGGTTCCATATGAATTTTAGAGTTATTTGTTCCAGTTCATTGAAGAAAGCTGTTGGTATTTTGATAGGGATTGCATTGAATCTGTAGATTGCTTTAGGTAGTATAGCCATTTTGACAATATTTATTCTACCTAGCCAATCGCATGGGATGAATTTTGATTTGTTAGTGTCCTCATTAATTTCTCTTAGGAGTGTCTTGTAGTTTTCAGAGTAGGTCTTTCAGTTCCTTGGTTAGGTTTATTCCTAGGTATTTTATTCTTTTTGATGCAATTGTGAATGGAATTGTTTTTCTGATTTCTCTTTCTGTTAGTTCATTGTTAGTGTATAGGAAAGCAACAGATTTCTGTGTGTTAATTTTGTATCCTGCAACTTTGCTGTATTCAGATATTAGTTCTAGTAGGTTTGGAGTGGAGTCTTTAGGGTTTTTTATGTACAATATCATGTCATCTGCAAATAGTGACAATTTGACTTCTTCTTTACCAATCTGGGTGCCTTGTATGTCTTTGTTTTGTCTGATTGCTGTGGCTAAGACCTCCAGTACTATGTTGAATAACAGTGCAGAGTGGGCATCCCTGTCTTGTTCCCAATCTTAGATGAAAAGCTTTCAGCTTCTCACCGTTAAGTATGATGTTAGCTGTGGGTTTGTCATATATAGCCTTTATGATGTTGAGGTACTTGCCCTCTATACCCATTTTGTTGAGAGTTTTAATCAGGAATGGATGCTGAATTTTGTCAAATGCTTTTTCAGCATCTATGGAGATGATCATGTGGTTTTTGTTCTTCTTTTTGTTGATGTGGTGGATGATGTTGATGGATTTTCGAATGTTGTACCATCCTTGCATCCCTGGGATGAATCCCACTTGATCATGGTATATGATCCTCTTGATGTATTTTTGAATTTGGTTTGCTAATATTTTGTTGAGTATTTTTGCATCTACGTTCATCAGGGATATTGGTCTGTAATATTCTTTTTTGATGAGGTCTTTGCCTGGTTTTGGTATTAGAGTGATGCTGGCTTCATAGAATGAGTTTGGAAGTATTCCCTCCTCTTCTATTTTTTGGAAAACTTTAAGGGAATGGGTGTTATTTCTTCTCTATATGTCTGGTAGAATTCAGAGGTGAATCCATCTGGTCCGGGGGTTTTGTTCTTTGGTAGTTTTTTGATTACTGATTCAATTTCATTGCTGATGATTGGTCTGTTTAGTTTTTCTGTTTCTTGTTTTGTCAGTTTTGGAAGGTTGTATTTTTCTAAGAAGTTGTCCATTTCTTCTAGGTTTTCCAGCTTGTTAGCATATAGAGTCTCATAATATTCTCTAATAATTCTTTGTATTTCTGTGGGGTCTGTCGTTATTTTTCCTTTCTCATTTCTGATTGTGTTTATGTGTGTAGATTCTCTTTTTCTCTTAATAAGTCTGGCTAGGGGTTTATCTATTTTGTTTTCTTTCAAAGAACCGGTTGCTGGTTTTATTGATTTTTTGTGTTGTTTTATTCTTCTCAATTTTATTTATTTATTCTCTGATCTTTATTATGTGCTTCCTTCTGGTGACTTTGGTCTCATTTGTTCTTCTTTTTCCAATTTCAGTAATTTTGTCGTTAGACTTTTCATTTGGGAATGTTCTTCCTTCTTTAAATAGGCCTGGATTGCAATATATTTTCCTCTTAGAACTGCCTTTACTGCATCCCACAGAAGTTGTGGTTTGTGTTGTTTTTGTCATTAGTCTCCATATATTCTTTGATTTCTGTTTTGATTTGGTCGTTAACCCATTGATTAATTATTAGAATGTTGTTATGTCTCCATGTATTTGTGAGCCTTTTTGTTTTCTTTCCAAAATTTATTTCTAGTTTTATACGTTTGTGATCTGAGTAGTTGTTTGGTAGGATTTCAATATTTTTGACTTTACTGAGGTTCTTTTTGTGGCCTAGTATGTGGTCTATTCTGGAAAATGTTCCATGTGCACTTGAGAAGAATGTGTATCCTGTTGCTTTTGGGTGTAGAGTTCTGTAGAAGTCTGTTAGGTCCATCTGTTCTAGTGTGTTGGTCAGTGCCTCTGTGTCTTTACTTATTTTCTGTCTGGTTGATCTGTCCTTTGGAGTGAGTGGTGTGTTGAAGTCACCTAAAATGAATGCATTGCTGTGTATTTCCTCCTTTAATTCTGTTATTATTTGTTTCACATATGTCAGCACTCCCGTGTTGGGTGCATATACATTTATAATCGTTATATGCTCTTGTTGGATTGACCCCTTTATCGTTATGTAATATTCTTCTTTATCTCTTGCTACTTTCTTCATTTTGAAGTCTATTTTGTCAGATACAAGTACTGCAACACCTGCTTTTTTCTCCTTGTTGTTTGCATGAAATACCTTTTTCCATCCTTTCACTTTTAGTCTGTATATATCTGTGGGTTTGAGGTGAGTTTCTTGTAGGCAGCATATAGATGGGTCTTGCTTTTTTATCCATTCTGTTACTCTGTGTCTTTTGATTGGTGCATTCAGTCCATTTACATTTAGGGTGATTATTGATAGATATGTACTTATTGCCATTGCTGGCTTTAGATTTGTGGTTACCAAAGGTTCAAGGGTTGCTTCTTTACTATCTAAAAATCTAACTTGACTTTCTCGTTAAGTTATTGTAAACACAGTCTGATGTTTCTTTATTTCTCTCCCTTCTTATTCTTCCTCCTCCATTCTTTATATACTACGTGTTTCATTCTTTGACTTCAGTTAGTATTTGGATGGTCTTCTTTCTTTGCTATGATTTTATTTTCTCTGGTGACATCTTTTTAGCCCTAGGTGTGCTTCAATCTAGAGCAGTCCATTTAAGATATCCTGTAGTGGTGGCTTATGAGAGGCAAACTCTCTCAACTTTCGTTTGTCTGGAAATTGTTTAATCCCTCCATCATATTTAAATGATAATCGTGCTGGATACAATATTCTTGGTTCAAGGCCCTTCTGTTTCATAACATTAAATATATCATGCCATTCTCTTCTGGCCTGTAAGTTTTCTGTTGAGAAGTCTGATGATAGTCTGATGAGTTTTCCTTTGTAGGTGATCTTTTTTCTCTCTCTAGCTGCCTTTAATACTCTGTCCTTATCTTTGATCTTTGCCATTTTAATTATTATGTGTCTTTGTGTTGTCTTCCTTGGGTCCCTTGTGTTGGGAGATCTGTGGGCTTCCGTGGACTGCGAGACTATTTCCTTCCCCAGCATGGGGAAGTTTTCAGCAACTATTTCTTCAAAGACACTTTCTATCCATTTTTCTCTCTCTCCCTCCTCTGGTACTCCTGTAATGCGAATATTGTTCCGTTTGGATTGGTCACACAGTTCTCTTAATATTCTTCCATTCCTAGAGATCCTTTTATCTCTCTCTGCCTCAGCTGCTCTATATTCCTGTTTTGTGATTTCTGTTCCATTAACAGTCTCTTGCATCTCGTCCAGTCTGCTGCTAAGGCCGTCGTCGCTTGTCTGATTTCTGCATTGTCTTTCCTGACTTCCCTCACTTCCTCCCTCAGCTCTTGCATATTTCTCTGTAGATCCATCAGCATGGTTATGGCTTTTATTCTGAATTCTTCTTCAGGAAGATTGTACATTTCCAACCCTTCATGCTCCCTGTCTGGTGTTGTCTTGGTCTGGGTGAGCTTTGTCTGTACCATATTCCTCTGTCTTTTCATGGCGATAGAAGTGGTCACTGGTAAATGCCACGTATGTTAACTGGGCTCTTTAAGACTTAACAAAAAAAAAAAAAAAAAAAAAAGAAGGAAGAGAAAGAGCAGAGAAAGAAAAGAAAAAAGAAAAGAAAGGAAAAAAACGAAAAACGCTGATTAGGAGTAGATTCTCTAAGGATGCTGTAGGTGGTGCTGTTGCTCCACTCTTCTGCGGCTGTGGCCACGCTGCTCCACAGGGCCGTTTGTAGCTCTGGCCAGGGTGGGAACGAATGGGAGGCTGCTGTTCTCTGTGTGAAAACTCAGTATGGCTACTTTTTCCCAGTCGCCAGCCAAGGGGTCTGAAATTACCCAGGACTCCCAGCCTGCCGGCCGAGTGCGCTGGGATGACCGCTCCCCTCAGCTGGGCCCCCATCTCCCCAAGACCGCCAAAAAAAAGCATGCGCTTTTTTTTTGTCCTGGGGAGCCGGCTGCGAGGACCAGGGTGCGTTCCCGGCTCAAAACCTGCACCTTCTGCCTCTCCAATATCCGATACACCACGTGATGTGTGTCAGTGCTCCCGGTGCAGATCACTAGGGCTCATTATTTTGCCAACCTGTACTTCCACTCCCTCCCGGCTCTGAATCCTCTCCTTCTACCAGTGCACTGGGGTGGGGAAGTGCTCGGGTCCTGCCGGGACGCGGCTCTGTATCTTACCTGCCTGGCGGTGTGCCAAGTACTCTCAGATGCAGATGCAGGCTGTGCGCTGTCCTGTATATTCTGGTCTCTCTCTTTGGAATAGTTGTATTTGCTGTATTTTCATATATATATATATGGTTTGGGGAGGAGATTTCCGCTGCCCTGCTTACACCACCATCTTCCCAGAACCTGGGGAATTATTTTTAAGGGTAGGCCCAGAAGCTCCATTCCTGATGGAAAATACATTATCATAGCTAAGTAAGACATTATTTTTATAGATAAAATATTTATTCTGTGCATAAGAAATTACTGCTACTGACTGTTCCCTTAATCCACTTCTAAGTAACAAATCATCCTAATAGTGGCTTAACTTCTTCTAATCACCACATCAACACTTCTGTTCACCACAGCTGAAATCTGGTGGGCAGAACTCGGGGTGATGGGTCCTCTCTGCTCCCCCTGGATTCAGCTGGGATAGCTAGCTGAGTGCTGGCTCTCAGATGCCACTTTAGCTCCAGCTGTGGCCAGAATACCTATACATGGCCTCCTCGCAGGCTGTTGGGGTTCCTCACAATAGGATGGCTGGTTCTAGGGGACATGTGTCCCAAGAGGAAGCTGGGGAGAGGCCAGATTGTCTTGCCTTTTCTAACCTACCTCTAAAGCCATGTCACATCACCTCTGATATATTTTGTAAATTAAAAATGAGTCTGGAAGGTGGGCCATCCTCAAGAGGAGAATAATTTAGCTTCACTTTTCAAAGGAAGAAATGTCAAAGAACTTAAGGAGATATTTTAAAACCAGCATATTACCAGTTTCAGTTGGCTACAGGCTTCGAGGTATTTTTGCTGTATTGCCCTCAGGACTACATTCAGCAAAACTTGATCTTCCTGTGACCAAATGATTTATGTCTATAAAAAGACAGGCTAGGAGTTTAGAGGTATATTTGGTTCAAGACCAATGAGCAGGATATTGTTTTACTTTGAGAAACAGGTTCATGTGGAAGTTGTATTTCCTACTTTGGTGTTATTAGCTTCATGTCCTAACCTCTTGACTTCTGTGCTTCCGTGGCAAGCATTTCACTTGTGTTCTCTGTGGGAAACTGAACTTTCCATTTTCCTAGTGCTTTTAATAGGGAAGTGGATGCCATGAGGAAAGCAAATGAACTTCCTGATAACCTAGACTGATAGTCTTAAGTGTCAGTGTAGGTAATAGTTATTCTTTCATTTTGTCTCATTACCTCAGAAACTCCAATAAACTGAATGGATTCTTTATGGCCTTAACATTTACTGAATATTATAATATTGTCAAAGAATGTATATATACATATATTAATATACCTGTGTATAAATATGCATATAAATATACATGCATGTTAAAATTTTTGAGTCAAGTCTTTTTCGTAATATGGTACTTAAGTTAATAAGTAAATGGATAAATAATCAATAAATAAAAACAGAGAAAATGATCAGAAGGAAAAATACTTTTCCCAAAGGAGGATAATTGAGGAGAAGTTATAGTTAAATTGACATATTTTAAATGAACAGCTTAGCTTTCCCCTAAGAGCTAGAATGATCATGTATAGTTAAGTTTTGATACTATTCTGTCTGACTCAATGGACTTTGAACAACTCTGTCATCACTGGGTGGGTGGGGGCTTGGACCATTTTCCAGCTCTTTGACCTTGAATCTCTGTTCACTTTTCCAAAGAACAGGTATAAATGTCAAATTAGTAAAACATGAGGATCAAGGGACATAATGTTTATACCATCTAGCCAGTAGAGACACTCAGTGCATCTCTGTCTCCTTTCCAGATTTCCAGTCTCAGCACCTTAAAAGCAACCTCAAAAGATGCCTGTTGAATGACTGGCTGATGGAATAAATTATGTGCAAATTAAACTTTACTAATATTCATAGAAACTGGATATTTCCTATATTTTACTTGATTGCAAAACATTCTTGCATACTATAAAAAGATATTTTTATATTACTTTTTAAGTATGTAGTGTTTGATACTTTTTAAGTATGTAGTGTTTGAATTCGAATCATAATCCAGGTTCTAATGATGATCATTTAGTTATATTCTAAGGGATACAGACCTTTATCACCCAACACATACAGCAAAGCAACTTCTGTTTTCACATAATTCTTCTAAATTGAATTTATAATTTAACAACACAATAAGGATCAATAAATCAATATATGTAAAAGGCTGCAGTCCCAGAACTCCTGTGGTCCTTTCACCTTCCTTCAGAAAGAAATGCCTTCTCAGGTTATTAGAATGTATTGTATATATGTGGTGTGTTTGTGTGTTTCTAGCTTTGTAGAAAAGGCAGGAGACATGATAAGAGTCGGGGTGAAGCATTTCCCGTTGTAAAGAGCAAAGCTCCTCTCAGCCCTGCGTGCACACGCACGGGATGCTGTTTCCAGCCCCGACCGCAGCACTGGCGCTGTGGCCATTTAGGGGCACTTGACTGTCCCTGAAGAGGGCCTTGCAACCGCCAGCGAAGTCGACAACACTCTCCCTCATCACCTTTCTCAATTAGTAATTAAGTCATGCCTTTTTCTTTTTCAAATGGTTGTCACATATTTCAGAAACTAATTAAGGCCCCTAAGAATGTCTTTCAAACGGGCTCCCTCCAAAGTGATCTTGGCATTGTTTCCTAAACTGGATTCTGGGCATTGTCGTGCGGGCAGGCCACACACACCTTGGAGACAGCGGCGTCCTCCATTTTATCACAACTCTGAAGGCTGGTGACATTAATGACACAGATCTGGTCAGCGTGGTCCCTTCGACAGGGCCACTGCATGTCTTTTCAAATGTTAATTATATTTTGAACTTAAAAAAATTCAAGGAGCAAAATACCTTCTTTTTTAACCTCCCTTTTCCTTCACCCTCACCTGGACTCACATTAATTACCTCATTTCATTTACTGCTCTCAAGCGCCCTCGTTTCTGCCCTCAGGCATTTGCCCAGGACACCACTTTGTCACTGTTTTTGCGGTGGATAGTTTGTGCTTCTGCATTTAGGATCAACTGTTTCTGTTTCAGAGACCGTCCTGGGTAAAGAGATGATCCAGAGTTGGAGTGACATTAGCTTTCATGGAGATAAAGAAAAATCAGAGGGATAATGATGGAGACATGTCAAGGACTTCATTAGAGACTGTAGCAGTCTCTCTGGGTTAGGCACTGTGGGATGGCTTCAGTTACTGCACGTTCATGCATGTAGCTGGGATAACACCTGGAAAGACACTGGGCGGCCTCTCCTACTGTTTGACCTCATAGAGGAAACGTGACATGCAGCTGAAAGGAGCAGCTCTGGCTTTCCTTAGAATCCCCCTAATGTCCAGGGTGGTGAACACTGAAAGTACATTTTAAATCATTTAAGCTGTGTGGCTGTTTGATGATCAATGAAAATTTTGCTTTCTGTTAAATTCAGCTGAGTTTGTGAGGTGGGGTTTAGATCTTTATTGAAATTACCATGGTTTCCTGTTTGGGTCCTTCAGAATATTTCTGTAGTGGTGGGCTTGGTACTTGGGTATTTCTGGGCTCCAGGGACGATCCAAGGGGATAATTTATCAGCAAAGATAAATATAATGATTGCATAAACTGATGTAATTGAAAAGAAAAAATGTCTAAAGACAATGGGAAATTATAAAAGGGATGAAGGTTATTCTAACAAGTTTTAAAACCACTGAGACTATTTGCCTCACAGGAATCAGCTGTTTAGAAGTGTCTTACCAGTGTTTGGTTTTCCTCAGACGTATGAACCAAAGAAACTGAAGTATAGGAAATACCCAGATAGCCAAAGGCTCTGGGATCCGGTAAAGAAAAAGAAACAAATTCAGTTTAACACCTAGTTTAAATTTCTCTTCCTTAGCTTTCTGAGAAGATTTATATAGAGACTTCCTATTATAGACTCTCCTTTTCTTCGAGGACAGTTATTTAATCATCTCTTTCCAACAGCCATCTGTTCTCCAGGACACATTGTCCTGACACATTTCATCTTTTATATTTTCCATATTTGTACTCACATTTTTTTCCTTTTTCAGGCTTAAATAAATTACATGTTTCCCTCCCCAACTCTACAGGCCTTTCCATAAGAAAAACTGCAGGTAAAGTAATATCTATAAATGACAGTGAGCCACTAGCAATTATGAAGTTTGCCACTCTCCCATTAAAACTGAAGTGAAGAACATGTCTATTAAAGTTGGAATTGACTTTCCTGCCACAGACCAGTCCCCTAGCATGCTCTGCACATCTGTAATAAGAGTGTATTTAGATGTACTTCTGAAACACACTTATCTATAAGATTGAAATGCTGTGTATATATGCTATTACTCATCAAGTATACTTACTTTGGTTTTATTTGAAAGTTTTGACAAGTGGAATGCATGGCATTAGAAAGGGGGGCAGTCTGTAAAGTGATACCACCTTTCTAACTTGGGACACTGGGGGCACGATGCTGTCATCCCCTAAGAGAGCTGTGGGAGGTGAGCATGCTTGGAAAGAGGTGGGGAGTTCAAGCTGGTATAATGAAGCTATTGTTCTGTGCAATGTCCAAGTGGAAACCATTGGCCATTCTCAAACTCAGGGAAATATTTGGAGTTGGGATTGTAGATTTGGGAATGATCAAACTACAAATAGTAATTGGAATCATGAAGATTAATAGGATAACTTAGAAAGAGGAAGAGACAAAGAGAAGGGCAGAAAAATAAAAAGCATAAAGTGTGACAAATCAAGATGGAAGAGAACTTTAAGCAGGAAATGGCACAGTGTAAAATGCACAAGCAACATATCACAGTCTTAGGATAGAAAAAATATTGTTTGGCCTTGGCATTAGGAGTATCTTTGTGTCTCTAGTGATAGCTATTTTACATGAGTAATGGGGAGAGAAGTTGGCCTGTTAATTGAGCCTTAAAATGAGTAGTCTCATGGAGTCTATAGTTTCTTATTTCCACGCTCAAAGCTGGCCTTTGTATTGGCCCTAGAATAGCCAGGTTACAATAGAGATTGTTATGTTTGTTTGGGAAAGTTTATTCAAGCTTCCATTCTAAATAACAAAGTTCTATTTCTCAAATTTCTATGTCTAGACAACAAGGAAGTGGAGAATGGAAGCTCTACCAAGTTAATTTAATGAACCAGTGGCTGTGGGAATACAACATGGTACTTCGTATGGCCTTTCATTCATATTTTAACTTTAGCATACCTCCTCAGAGAGGGGCATTGTTGACCTCCCAATTTTCTTGGACACCTCTGTAATATGATTCCACTTCAATTTCCTGCACAGCAACTACCATCACCTGATTTTTCAAACTCTATTCCCCCATCTGTTCATTATAAAATATGATGTGAGAGAGGAAACGATGACCCTCCTGTTTTTTTGCTATATCCCTCAAACCTTGAAAAGTTCCTCCTTGTATTAGAGCACTGCATTCTAGGATATCAGCAAATATGTGTTAAATGAACAAATGAATAGATAAAGGGACTCCAGTCTGAAGTTTCCAGACTTACACTCTGGCTTGAGATCAATAATGTAGCAATCATAGCAAACTGAACGATTATTGTGTACCAGGAGTTGTGATAAGTACATATTGAGTCCTCCCAATAGCAGTCCATAAAGATAAGTATTTACTTGGTCTTATTAATAGAAAATGTATCTGAGAGTTGAAATAGATAAGTATTTTATCTAATAATAAAAAGCTGTTAAATGATAGACCTTGGATTTAAGCCCAGGTCTGCCTGATTGTATGGCACATAACCCCTGTGCACCTGGCCTTCTCTTTTCCCTGAGCTGTTGGCATCAGAACTGTCATAGCTACAGGTATGGATAGCTACATGGAGTCCTCCACATCAAAGTATATTTTCCACGAGCACCATAATGATGTGTTAACTTCTAATCTTTAGTTAGTACTTGTTTCAAATATTGTGGCCGAATAATTAGGCCTAGAAGATCATCAAACCATTCAATAAAAATCATAATGAAAGTATAATAAATATATTTATTATGAAAACATGTTACTTACTATAGCTGCTGCTCTGGAGTGCTTTATATATACTAATTTTAATCCTCACAACCACCCTAAGAAGTAAAAATATACTATTATGTCTGTCTTAGAAATGAGGAATCTAGGATGAAGAAGGTGATTGGTGATTCCAAGTCACACACATGGGAAGAGGTAGAGCCAGGAGTGGAAACCAAGAAGACTGGCACCTGAGCGCTTCAGGTGACTTGACCTGACTAAGCCAACATACATCAGGTGATCCGGTGTCCTTCCAAGCCAATACAGATGAGACCCTGAGTAAAATATCTTACTAACTTAAAATGCATACCTATATTCAATTATTACTTAAGGCTGGATAAAGAGTTTTTCATATGAAGACCTTAATTAATTAAAAAAAGGAAAAGAAAAAAATTAATGGTAAGTTATCTCAAAATGTTATACTTAAAAGGTCTTCAGAATTTTAAGTAGGTAAGGGCATTGAATCTCTAACATTTGCCAGTTTTCTGTCTTAGACAAGTTCTTCTGCCCTAGATGGGACACTTTCAAAGCTATGATTAAAGTGTTTGTCTTAAGAGATGATATAGGCTTGTATCACCTAAACCAGGATGGTCCAAAAGAACTTCCTGTGATGACAGAAATGTTCTATAAAATAAGTGGCCACTGAGCGCTTGAAATGTGGCTTGGGAAACTGAGGATCTAATTTTTAATTGAATTTAATTTCAATTAATTAAAATGTAAATGTAAGTAGCTCCATGTGTCCAGAGGGTACCATATTGGGCAGTGCAGATTTAGAACACATAGGGGCATAAGTAGGCTTGTGAAATATTGCTCATGCAAGACTGAAATTTACTTTATACCCTATTAGAAAATATAAAAAACCATTAGGGAACTGGACACTAAAAATGTTATTCCACTAAAGAATAGTGGAGCAGACAAGGTATAATCCTATAAGTAAGTGCTGAAGGGGTTAGGTTAGTACATGGAATAGTAGAATTTTAAGTAAGACTGAGGCTTGCCAGTTCCATTGATCTGGTTCTGCAGAGACACAGGATGTTCTGATTGCAGTGAATAATTGCTGAGAAAATTGGATATGATCATATAAATCTACAAATAAGTGAGCAGTACGTGTAAATAAAGAGTAACCTTACACATCATATGCATGATGATTAAAATAATTTATTCACAATAGAAAAACTGTACCATGCACAGAGGAACATCTCTTCTTGGAAGCCTATTTCTAGAGAACATCTACATACCTTAATAGTGCCCTTTGTAAAAATAAGATAAAGGATAAGGAACTTCACAACATTAAAGAGATGGGTTAGGAATTGAAATCTACCCTTCCAAAGCCAGGGAAAGCACCATGCTATTATCAATTACATTGTTTCCAATGATCAGCCCAGAAATGATGACTTCACCAAAGGGGGCATGAAAGTGCCGTGTGTAATAACTCTTGGAAACTGCTACAGTCTTTCATGTACATCTGTAATTTGGTGCTGCTTAAAGAAGCTTATTTTTTTGTATAATGTATTATGACACTTTTTTTAGAATGTAAATATTTTGGCACATGGCTTGTACATGCACCATATCTTAGTTTAGTTTTAAAGATTCCATTTGAAAATATTGTGGATTCAGAGCACCTATTTTTGCTCTAAAAGAAATTCTTATCAAAACCATTCATTATATTAATTAATCAACCATTTTTCCATTTGCTTCTTTGAATTTAATTATATAACAAGAAGCCAAGGTACCTAAAATTCATACATCGTATTTTGATTATAGTTATGATACAGTGTTCTTTTGATTATAAACCATGGTCTTTTTATGTAGGGTTTCATTATTCAATTGTATTTATTTCCTACCTTCCTATAGAAGTGGAAAGTGAAAACAGTAGAAATGCCTTAAACTTTTGTGGTTTTATGGAGCACATATCCAAATAACATTTTTTATTTCTCAGACATACCAACCATGGAAAGTTTACACTAATTACCTGTAGTTTTGTTAATGTTATAAGCTACCCTTCATCTCTCCTAGCCAGACACACCATTCAGTTTCTTCAGCAAATATAGTCAACAGCTTCTGTTCACACCTGACATCAATTTCCTTTGATGTTCACAGCCTAAATGAGAATGCTACGGCAAGCTGTATTTGTGAAGTGTACAGGATGCCTTTAAAATGATGGCAGGTATTTTCCTCATTAAAGCAGCCATAACAGATAGTTAGATATGATGCTGTCCCTCACCTTCCTACTAATTAATGACTATGATTGCAACCCAAATAAGATCAGGCAATTAAATGTGATAACATTTCAGAAGCAAAGAAAATATACAACAATCTTGGAATAGCTTCTTACCGATAAATAAAGTTGATCTTTGGAGAATTACCATATAAATGTACTATTCTATCAAAGAAATCACACAAACTAAGGAACATAATAATTTTACTTTTAATGAAACATGAGTGACAAATCCCATTAAATTAAAATGTTTTGAGTTGGTTATGGGAAGGCATTGTAAACAAGCTTTGTAGTATTCTGAAACAGGGTACAGTAGTTAGAGTAGGGGCTCATTCAAGCATGTCTTGAAATGCACTTTGGGGAATATGTTATACTTATTTTAGCAAAATATCTCGTGATTTTTTTCAGTAACATATTTGTGACTTGATCTAACATAGAAATGAAAGCCTACTGAAAAGCAATATGTAAGAGAAATTATTGACCCCACCATGGTTCACAAACGTAAATATTCAAGACAACCTTCCAGAAAAAGCTAGCACATTCAGAAAACAGAAGTGAAAAGACCTGTAGGTAACCGACTGCGTTTTAACTCTGTATCAACTATAATGAATTTTTGCATTTCTGTTCATTTAAAGTTTAGATAGTTTTTTGCTAAAATTGCAGAAGCCATGTGCATCAGCTGATTACGATTATCTTGTTGACTGTAGACCTCCTCTGATCTTGAGAAGTGTCCTGGCTGGTGGGGCCGGTACTTCACGTTCATTCTCCAGCTCATTATTTGAGCCATGGGAAGATGCAAGGAGGATCTCATTCCCCAGTGTATTTCCTTTAACTGTCACTTGAAACTTGGCTTGGATAAACCTTAATCCTGGCCTTGAGGAAAAGACTTTTACAGTCTGTTTTACATAAGCTCTTAGGTAGATTTCTTAATGGTTAAAATGACTTGGACATTAGAATAGCAGCAAAAGGAATATCAATCAAAGTAATGTGCCCACTGTGAGAAGACTGTGAACAAAAATCTCACATACAAGCACTCTTGCACCTACTCCTTCCAAAGGTATGTATGTGATTTGAAGCATTTCTGAGATGCGGCAAATTGTGGCCATCATACTTGGTGCTCTGGAGAATCAGTTGCTACAGGTGGGTAGAGCTGCTCCTCAGAACATGAGAGGAAGGGAAAGGATCATGCCAGAAAAAACCTGACTCTAATCTGAATTTCACATATACATATTTCATACATATATTTATATGCTTAGCATATATATTTATACATATTTATTATTATTTATGTTAATCTCATAAAGAGGTGAATTATTTAAGGGCAGGGTAGTTGCACAATTTTGCTAGTTGCAATCCCAACACAGCATAGAGCAGTTGCCTGTGATTCCCAAAACTCACTCAACTCCTGCTGAATGAGTGCATACACATAGGAGCACTGTCACTAGATGTCATTAGGGATGTGCTTCCTAGGAACACATTCCCTCTTCTCCTGTGGAAATCTCTCCAGCCTTATGATGCCTTTGTCAGAGCCTCTCCCTCTTTTAAATTTTTCCCAGGTCTGTATTCTCTGTACTGCTCTCCTTTTCTCTCTCCCAAGAATAGCTTTGAGTATATTGCTCCTGAAGGTATTCCATGTTTGCAGTTGATCTTGCCTTTATATGAAAACAAATTATTCTATTCCTTTGGATTAGAGAAGTTAGTCAACTAGGACAGTATTCGCAAAGGAGGATTAAAATATCTAGTTACAAACAAAACTAGAGGTAAATTACATATTTCTGAAGAAGGTACATGCTTATTTTATTGAAAATAATTTAAATTGTATTTATTGTTCAAATATCAATCAATAAGCAAATGCTTATTGTCATTTTTCAAAGAAACAATTATTTTTATAACTGATCCAGTGGACTCTACAGAATTGGTTTGTCATCCTTATCTGCCCATTTTTTGGTGTGTATCCCGCCTCAAATGTCTTAATTTCACCAAGCCTTGATTTCCTCAGTGAAACTGGGAATATATATAACTCCACAGTTTTGTGGCCATCAAATGAGATAATAAACTGTTAAGTGGTATATGAATGCACATAGTTCTTGGTGACATATTTCAGGAAGAAAAGTGAAAGAAAAGGAAATCCAGAGAAAATTGTCCATAATTCTAAGAGATTTGCATTACCAGTCTGTAGGGAAACTGGAGGGAAAACACAGAGGTTAAACTTGAAAACTGTCTTCAGTGATTTATTTCCTAATGAGTTTTTGTACTTTCATAGTGGCAGAATCATGACCTATGGATCCATTTACAAGGATGTGACTGTAGATCTGTGTATAGTAGGATTCCTAGCAACCATTAGTATCCAGAGGGAGTGAACTACTTACAGCAAAGGGTTTGGAATTGGGATATACCTCGATTCTCCTACTAGTTTATTCATTGGGTGGCTGTATAACATTGAGCATGACCATTAATCTTTCTAATGAGGAACAGTTAAAAACAATTTCTTAAGGGCTCCAATCCAGTGATATGGTCACTAGTCAAGGATGCTTCAGAAGGCAAGGACCGTGTCTGTTTTGTTCACACTAATATTCGCAGTCCTGAGGAAATGGGGATTCATTTACTACTTCTCAAATAAATGAATAAAGAGAAGAGATGGCTCCACTGAGTTGGCAGTTAAGATGGAGGACCTTTAGTTTCTTCCAACTTCAAGATGATATTCTTCTTGGATTTGGTAATCCTAACTGGGTAGTACAACATAATCCTAAAAGCTGGAACTAAATCAACTAGATAATTTCCCATCTCTACCTTTGGTTAAACAAGCTGAAAGGAAGCAGTTGTCCCTCCTCCTTGACAGGCTTACTTAGGAGTTCTTAGACAGATAAGGACTTGTGCTTTAGAAATTGAGTAAGTTATTCCTTTTATTGGGAAACAATATCATGACAAATAGTTTTACTTAAAATACCTTTGAAGGATAAAGGTCAAGAGCAGATGTTTTTGCAATTAAAACTACTCCCATTGATTTGTAAATATGAACAATATGATTCTCAGATAATCACAATTTTTGGTAGAAGATACAACTGCCAATGAGTTCTTCTAATTCCTTTAGTAGTAATTAATCAATATTATTTCAGAAACAGTCACATGCGTGCACACACACACACACACACACACACACACACACACACACACTGCACCAAAAGGCAGTAAAAGGTTTCCAGCCTTGATTTTATTTCTTTTGCGTGTTTTTTTCTTTTGCTTAAGTGTCTATGCTTTTTCATTGCTGATGCATCAGTCTTAACTAATTTCTATGCATACATGATACTAATAGCAAATCCCTACAAAGGCAAGGCTGGCAAAAAGTCATAACTGTTAAGAAGTTCTTGTATAAAATGCTGTGAGATTATTTAGGTTAGTAAAAAACTAGCAAGGATTGTTAAAAACTCCAGAAGGATCTAATCAAAGTGTGAGACTGTGCAACATCATGACAGATGGAATTTAATGTAGATAAGAAAAAGGTAATGCATTTAGGGAGAAATCATTTAAACTTTTCATATACATTGGTAGGAGCTGAATTAGCTGAACTTCTCAGGAAAAAAAATAAGGCGTAATTATGGATGGAAGTATTCATTGAAGACATCTGCTCAGCGTTCAGCAGCAGTTAAAGCTAATAGACTGATGGTTATATTAATAAGGCAAGGGAAAATAGTATGGAAAATATTATGACATTACGCTATATAAACCACTGACTTAATTTCACTTTGAACACTGTGTTAGTTTTTGGATTCCTAGCATTTTAAAAGATGTGATGTTTACAAAGTAAAAGTTCAAAACATACACACAAAAGAAATGCGAGCTGAGCCAAGGGAAGCCAATCAGAGCAGGTAAAGTGGAGCCTTGAATACGGGAGGCTGCATTTGCCATCTCTACCCTAACACAATCATTGAATGCATAATTGCAGCTTACATGAATTGCAGATTTTTCCCAGAAACCATTCCTAGAAGATTGTTTACCAATAAGTTTTAAGGAAGATATTTAATGCTTTTGTAGTCCAACAGAAATATTTTATCCTATAAGTTTGCTTGACACATGGTTGGCAGCTGCTATGCCTGAAAATATTTTTAGAAGTGAAAAAAAGACGGTCCTCCTAATGCAAAGATTTTTTGCCCTGTGTATCATCTAGATAAATCTTAAAATGGTGCCTATTTGTGTAATATTCCCATTGATCCTCTACTGTTTGATCCTTTCCAAACATCTGGAAAGTCAATGATATCCCTCTAATAAACAGGTCTCGAGGAAAAAAGTGTCTACCTCGGTAGCAGGATTTATAAAGTAATAAACATTTTCTGTTGATTTTTTACTATCTTCCTGTCTTTCTTAATAGTTGTAAATTTTTATAAATACTTATATAATTTAAATACTTACAAAGATGCAACTTCTTTCATTGAAATTGCCCTTAATTTCATTGTGGCATACTGTTTACCCATGTGACATGGCATGGTAAGAAGTGAGCATTATATTAGATGTTCCTGGACCCAGTGATGGCTTTATCAGGTTTGAGACCTGTGATCTTAGGAAAGATCCTTTACTTGCTCGGTCCAAATGTCATCTCTTTTGAGCCAGCAATGATAATATCTAGCTGATAGCACTATTGTAAGAATTAAATACAATAATTTATGTAGAATTATTTTACACATGTTAAGTGTTCAGTGTTGGAGATCATTCCTACATGGCATAAAGTAAATGGGTTTTAAATAAAACTAAGATAACCATATTATCATTTAGTCTCAAAAGAATGTTTACTTGCCATGCAAGTTAAGTTCTCCACACAGTTAAAGTCTCTAGAGGCTGTCCTAAATTATACTTTTTCCTGATTCAACCCAATTCCCATTATAGCCTCTCTGCCACTAATCCCTGACAATCATTCTATTCCACAGCTAAGAGGAACACTAGTATTTGCTCTTGTCTGAATGCTCGCCATGCTTCTCCAACTTGGAGCCTGGTTCACGGCACAATCACCACTTCTAATACCCAATCCTCTCTTTACTGCTTGTGTCAGACCATCACAGGAAGGCCCAACCAACACCTCTTTCCTTCTGGAAATCTATTCAATTTATCCAAGAGCACGTGATTAGTCTATCCCTGAAATTTCACAGCACTAAATTAGGATTTCTACTTGATCCCAAATGCATCATGTCTTACGTTATTCATACTATTTATCTGATCACTCTGCACACTGTTGCTAGCTACTCACCTTTGCAGCCCAACTCCATCATAAAAGAACACACTGAATGAGTTAATGTACAAAGTCAGAGACTCACTCCTTACAATGAATTCATGGACACAGCAAATTCAAAGAATAACAAGCAAACTTCAAAGGAGAACTACATCTCATGTATAAATACAAAAATATCACTAATATTCACTTTTCTTGATCTAAGCTTTCTGGAAAACTATTATTAAAAAAAGAAAGAGTTTATAATTTTCTGAAAACATGGAATCAGTTTCTACCAGGACTCCATTCCCATCTCTAAGCGTGAGCCAGATCATATTAAAGTATTTGAAGCTGGTTGGAAAAAAAAAACAATTGAGCGTCAATCTGCATGTGGAAGATTCCATTTTTCTCTACCAGTTCATTGAGGAGAATAAACAGAAGTTGTTGTTAGTAATTAGTTTATATCCTTATCTATTTTTCTTTGTGTGCCAAGTACCTCTTTTCAATTTAGGAACTCCTTTTACTTCATTTGTTATACCTTCCTTCATAATGACTAGCCATGAAGTTTCAGTGTTTCATATATGAATGAAGGAAAATAAAAAATTTGAAAGGATCATTTATTTCACTGAATTTTTCTGTTCTTTGGCTAGAGTGAATTACAAATATTCATGGATGAGGATCATTATGTTAGTCTGTGGTGGTTGTTATACTAGATAAAAGAGAAGGGATGAGATCAGCTCTGATACAGCTGCTAGACATATCCTCTTTATTGAAAAATATCTTTAAAATGTCCCCTCTTCAATAGATGGGCAGTGATTTAAAAGACGCAGCTGCTAGTTAAGTAACAGAAATGGCACCTGGGCTCCAACTGGGCTTAGGTGTGAGCAATTTTCAGGATAGGATCAGAACAGAAAGCAATGAGGTGAGGGTAGAAATCCTTTTGCCAGTAAAGTCAATGTCATCATCAAAGTCTAGAGAGATCCCAGTTTTCAAGGTATCACACTTGGAAATTCAAAACAATTCTGGGAAAAGACACCATTATATTGAACTATCTTTTCAGTTAAAAATATTAACTGAATTAATGTTAGATGATTGAGGGGGATTTTTAAATCATGCAAATGAAAGAGGTATTTTTCTCAGGGCAAAGAAATTCGCATACTCAGGAACATTACTGATCATTAACATGGAAGGCATACCTCTGCCTAATCAAATGTCCATTAATACTGAGAATGTCTGTCCTTTTCATTGATTGCAGTTTAAAAGAAACACATGAAAAGCTGGTCACATAAGATAGAGATGGCTTCATTAGTCAACACGAACGGCATACTCTTCTTTTTAATGTTCCTTCTTTTTCCTCTTTCTCCTCAGTGCTTCATGAAAAGTGGCATGTGTAAATTCTCTCTATAAAATTCAATTAGTAAGTTAGAGATAAATTAATCACATTTCCTGTTAAAAAGTCCCTCTTCTGCAGTGCCCTTTTTACAGCATCTTAAGCAGTATTCTTGGCTGTGGGAAAGATTAGACCTCTCATTCATTTCTGGTACTGTGTGGGTGTGACTCTGCAGGTTTGCAAGAACATGGGATTCCCCTCTGTCAATGTCAGTGATGGGAAACAGTTATTTGGAAATATGAGCTGTGACATGGCACAGTGGACGAAACTGTACTATGATGCTGGCCTGGGTCTTGTGGAGAAAGTAAAGGTTCCTGCTCTCTTTTTTTGATATATATGTACATATATTTACTGAAGTGTAATTGATATACAATATTATTTTGGTTTCAAGTATACAACATAATGATTCAACAGTTATATACTTTATTAAATCCTCACCCAAACTACTACAGTTGCTACCTAGCAGCATAGAAAGATGTTATAGAACTATTGAGTATATTCTCTACACTGTACTTTCATCCCCATGACTAATTCATATTATGACTGAGATTTTGTGCCTCTTTATCCCGTCTACCAATTTCACCCATTCAACCCAACCCCTCCACCATGGTAACCACCAGTCACTTCTCAGGGTCTGTGAGTCTTCCGATGTTCTGTTTATTTTGTTTTGTATTTAGATTCTGCATAGTGAAATCATTTGGTGTTTGTCTTCTTCGCTTGGCTTATTTCACTGAGCATAACATCTTGTTTGTCCATCCATGTTGCCACAAACAGCAGGATTGCTTTCTTTTTATAGCTGAATAATATTCCGTTGCATATATGTACCACCTTTTCTTTGTCCATTCATCTATTGATAGTATATGTATATATTTGAATCAGAGTTTTTGTTTCCTTTGGGTAAATTCCTAGAAGTGGAATCACTCAGTCATATGGTATTTCTATTTTTATTTTATTGAGGAACCTCCATACTGCTTTCCACAGTGGCTGCACCAATTTACATTCCCACCAGCAACATAGGAGGGTTCCCTTTCCTCCATGTCCTCCCCAACACTTGTTATTTCTTTTCTTTAGGATAGGGGCCATTGTGATTCGTATGAGATGATATCTCATTGTGGTTCTGATTTGCATTTCCCTGATGATTAGTGATGTGAAGCATCTTTTCATGCACCTATTGCTCGTCTGTATTTCTTCTTTGGAAAAATATCTATTCAGACCCTCTGTCCATTTTTAATTATGTTATTATTATTATTATTATTATTATTGTTTTGGTGTTGGGGTGTATGAGCTCTTTATATATTTTGGATGTTAACCCCTTATCAGAAAGATCATCTATGGATATATTCCCCACACTATAGGTTGCCCTTTCATTTTGTTGATGGTGTCCTTTGCTGTACAGAGCTTTTAGTTTGATGTAGTCACACTTATTTCTTTTTCTCCAAAAGCAAATGTTTTACTAGATAAGTTAATATTAGTTAAATTCCCTTATTTCTGTTTGAGTCTCTTGTTTAGAAGAGGTTAAGGTAGTTCTGCCTTTGTTTTAACACTAGGTATTTCCTTTGTCATTCAGCACTGGGGATTGGAAAATATGTCAAGTGGGATTAAATTAATCATAACAATTTTTGTTACCTTCATTTTTTAAATAGTTTTTAAAAGTAAATTCCATACTTTGGGTTTTTGTTTCTTTTGCCATATGCATTTTTCCAATCAAAGGCCGTGAAATCTTGGTCTATAATTCAATAAAGGATAATATAGGCCAATATGACATGGTGATCATAGTAGAATTTGGACAATGAGCTAAATTGGCTAAAATTAAAAATGAACAGTTGGCTTCAGGAACATTTGGAAGGTCAAGAAAGGAAGTTGGTGTATGACAGGAGAAACTAATAGGCATGTTTAGGACAGATAGTATGAACCTGAGGTTATTCTGTTTCACGAAAGAATGGCATGTGAGTGTCATGTGTTAAGAGGAAGACAGAAGGTAGAAACCAGGGGAAGTGAAGGTAATTTTCAATGTACAATAAAATTAACAGAATTCATGATTAGTATTCACAATGCTTCAAAATGAATAAATAACCAGTAGCTTAAAGAATTGGTAAGGGATATTTGAGTGATAACTGCTAGCATCAGAATTAAAAAGGCAGTCAATTTTCTACCACACTGATCTAAACACAAGGGAGAGCAGAGATATACATTATAAGAGGATTTTCTCTTTCTTGGTTTATCCTTGAATGAATGCAGGAGAGAACCTGACATTTCTGTTATTTATCTATCTGATATTATTAAGTGAAATTAACTGATTATTGAACACTTAAGGAACATACCAAATACTGAGGTATACCACATGTTTCACACCCCTTAGTTATTAACTCTTTTAATCCTTGGAAACATCTTATCATTAGCTGTGATGAGACCCATTTTACACAGGAGGAAAGTAGCACATGGACAGGCTATGCAGCTTTCCCCCAATCACACAGAAATTTGCAGATCCTTGATCTTCACCTAAGGCCCTGGTGACCTTGCTATACTGCTTCATGCTTGCTAATTTAATTAAGTCCTTTAAGAAATCTGAATGATTGGTATTATTTTCCTCATTTTATGAAATAAGGCACAGAGAGAGAAAGTAACTTTTCTATAATAACAAAAGCTGTAAGTGGCATAGGACAAACAAAATATAACTACACTGTCTTATGCTTTATACCATGCCATGCTTGAAGAAGACTAGATGCCCCATGGATTAGTTCCTACAGATTGACAGCAAGGTTACTTGCTCCTGGTTCACCCAATTGGAATGATAGGCCCAAGGACATAGTCTTTAGAAAGACAAAGCATTACACGAACCAGGCTGATTTCCCCTGCTCCTGCACTCAGCTCCCCACTGGGGCAGAATACACAATGTTGGAGGTAGAGCAAAGACATGATATTATCCATGCGCCTCATTTTATATAATAGGGAATTCTATTTAATAGAAATATAGACTTCCGGGAAGATGGCGGTGTGAGCAGGGCGGCAGAAATCTCCTCCCAACACTATATTTATCTACGAAAACACCGAAAATACATCTATTCCTAAAAGAGAGACGAGAATACACAGGAAAGCGCACAGCGTGCAGCTACACCCGAGAAGACTCGGCACCCCAAGAGGCGGGTAAGATACGGAGCCGCGACCCGGCGGGACCCGAGCCCTCCCCCACCCCAGCGCACCGGCGGGAGGAGAGGATTCAGAGCCGGGAGGGAGTGGAAGTGCACCCCGCGAAGTAGCCAGCCCCGGGGATCTGCGCGGGGAGCGCTGACCCACATTGCACAGTGCAACGGAGATTGCAGAGTCAGAGGGGCAGGATCTGAGCGGGGAACGCGCCAGGGTGCTTGCAGCCGGCTCCCAGGAAGGAAAAAAAAAAGCGCGCGCTTTCTTCAGCGGCCTTAAAGAGACAGGAGCCCAGCGGAGGAGCCGGATCGCCCCAGCACACTCAGCCCAGCAGGCTGGGAGTCCTGGGGAGTTTCAGACGCCTTAGCTGGCGACTGAGGAAGCGTAGCCATACTTAACACTTCTCACTGAGATCAGCAGCCTCCTATTCGTTCCCACCCCTGCCAGAGCGATAAAGGGCCCTGCGGAGCGGCACAGTCACAGCTGTGGAATAGTGGGGCAATAGCGCCACTTAGAGCATTCCCACAGAATCTACGTCCAGTGGGCATTTGTTTTGTTTTTTTTGTTTGTTTGTTTTTTGTTTTGTTTTTGTTTTTTCTTTTCTTTCTTTCTTTTCTTTTTTTCTTTCTTTCCTTTTTTTTCTTTTTTTCTCTCTTTTTTTTCTCTTCTCTTTTTAAAGTCTTAAAGAGCCCAGCGGACATACGTGGCAACTATCAGTGACCAAATTATACAGCCATGAAAAGACAGAGGAATATGGTTCAGACTAAAATCAACCAGACAACCCCAGAGAGGGAGTCTGAAGGGATGGAAATGCACAGCCTCCCTGAAAAAGAATTTAAAATAAAAGTCATAACCATGCTGATGGACCTACAGAGAAATGTGCAAGAGCTGAGGGAGGAGGTGAGGGAACTGAAGAAAGACAATACAGAAATCAGACAAGCGATTGACGGGCTTAACAGCAGAATGGATGAGATGCGAGAGACTGTTAATGGAATAGAAAACAGAGAACAGGAGTACAGAGCAGCTGAGGCAGAGAGAGATAAGGATTTCTAGGAATGAAAGAATATTAAGAGAACTGTGTGACCAATCCAAACGGAACAATATTCGCATTATAGGAGTACCAGAGGAAGAAGAGAGAGAAAAAGGGATAGAAAGTGTCTTTGAAGAAATAATTGCTGAAAACTTTCCCTCGCTGGGAAGGAAGTAGTCTCACAGTCCACCGAGGCTCATAGATCTCCCAACACAAGGGACCCAAGGAAGAAAACACCAAGACACATAATAATTAAAATGGCAAAGATCAAAGATAGGGACAGAGTATTAAAGGCAGCTAGAGAGAGAAAAAAGATCACCTACAAAGGAAAACCCATCAGACTATCATCAGATTTCTCAACAGAAACCTTACAGGCCAGAAGAGAAGGGCATGACATATTTAACGTAATGAAACAGAAGGGCCTCGAACCAAGAATATTGTATCCAGCACCATTATCATTTAAATTTGAGGGAGGGATTAAATAATT